>SJYQ01001594.1:751357-863995 GCA_006410935.1 Redunca redunca | reverse complement strand
AAAAAAGACCAGTGCAGTGGCCCTTCTCCTGGTTATTTTGACATAACTGTTTTGCGGCAGGCTAGGGGTCAGCATTTTTAAGAAGCCCTTTGTGTATGCTGTGCTCAGTCACTCAGTCATGTCTGCTTCTTTGCGACCCCATGGACTGTAGCCTGCCAGGTTTCTCTGTCCATGGAATTTTCTAGCCATGAATACTGGCGTGGGTTGCTATTCCCTATTCCAGAGGATCTTCCTGACCCAGGGATCGAACCTGCGTCTCTTGTGTCTCCTGCATTGGCAGGCGGATTCTTTACCACTAGCACCAGCTGGGGGCCCTTTAGATGATTCAGAAGTGTTCCTGGACCTGAGCTGTTGCTGCAGAGGTCATGCCATCAGGTTTGCAGATGAGGGTCACCGTCACGTGAACTGCGTTTGTTGAGCTCCTGCCTTTATCCAACACCCTCCTGTGAGTGAATTATTTAATTTAGGTTAGTAGGATATGGGAATGCCTAACTGAAATGCTTCTCTCAGGAAGTAAGGTTGGTGTCCAGTATGCTCTCTGGGTTGGCCCAAGGAAACAGGAGTTGACCTGCAGAATGACCCTGCCTATCACACTCTAACAAAGTGACTAAACAGGGAACTTCATGAACATATTCCACATTGCGCCTGCAGTAAAGGACAGAGCTGGCCCAGAGTTAAATGTCAGCATATAAGTATCAAAAACCTGCAGCCAAGGCCTCTGAGGTCTACGGAGCCAGTCAAACATTCCAGCAGCGGTCTGACAGCAAAGCTGTTTTGACTTTCTGTACCTGCAGAAAGGAGGGCCCAGGCCACTGAGTTCGTATTTAGCATATGTGACAACAGTAACTCCCATGCAGGGGAGCCTCCGGGGACTTAGGGGAAAGAGCTGATGAGTTAGAAGCTCGGATGTTTCTCTTCCTTTCCCCTCACCCGTCCCCTGCCCCATAGGCCCCTGTTCCCTGTTTCCTGGCTACCACCCACCCCCACTGCCTTCCCATTTTTATTAGTCCTAGCAGGGGACTTTTTCTCTGAGTAACTGTTGAAACACCTGTATTTGAATAAACATCGACAACTTTTTTTGCACCTAATGTATTCACTTGAAACTGTTCATTTCTTCCTAAAACATTCTAATATGTCATTAGAGTCTGATACGTAGTGTTGCAGACCCCTCTGTGCAGGGGAACAGACAGTCTATTACAAATCTACTGTGTTTAAATGTGCCTCCCCCTGAAAGAGCAGACAATACTTTCTGGTGGCATGTTTTTAGTCCTGTGGGTATTATTTCCTCTAGAACGTTGTTGTTTAGTCCCGGAGTCGTGTCTGACTTCTTTGCGACCCCATGCGCTATAGCCCATCAGGCTCCTCTGTCCATGGGATTCTCAGACAAGGATACTGGAGTGAGTTGCTATTTCCTTCTCTAGGGAATATTCCCGACCCAGGGATCAAACCTGCGTCTCCTGAGCTGCAGGCAGACTCTTTACCACTGAGTCACCAGGGAAGCCCTCCTCTAGAATACCTTCTTTTATTTTGCCTGATAGTGGACAAGGTGGATCTTTGCAGGGGAGCAGAATTGAGGTGGGGGAGGCTCTTTTACAAACGCCACAAAAAGGACCAGCTTTTGGACTGCCATTACACTCACCAGAATGGTCAGTTACCCATTCTCTAGCTACTGCTAACGACATTGCTTGTAAATTACTTTATTCTGTGCATTAAGGCTGCAATAAATTTTAAGCTCTAACAACTTTGCATGGTGCTGTTAATTGTGTCACTCTAAAAACCCATTGATTCATCTTTGGTCAGTGATGTTCTAGGCAGGGGGAGGCAGATGGTTGATCTCACTGGCAGGTGCTGTGACTGTCACCCCTGAGTCGGCTTCCCTACCCGCACAGTAGCAGCCTGTGAGTTTAGGTCTGGGCGGCAGATGCCTTATTGACTAGTGTGCCTTGGTTCTCTTTCACTCCTGGTGAGGTGACTGCATTGCGTTAAGACACAACAACAAAATTTAATGGCATGTTGAAAATGACCTTTTTGATGTTTCTGTCCTCCAGTAAAATACTTCCTCAGTCATTTGGTAGTTTTCTCTTCACAAATAGCCATTTCTGCAGGTGAGGATCACTAGAACTTCCAAACTGAGGGATTGGAAAAGGGTGTTTCACTTGTTTTGTAATGAAAAAGGTTTGACAGAGGTGAGCTTCTGCACAAAAAAGAGAGTCCTTAAAGGGAAGAGAGGAAGCAGAGGGAATGCATTCCCTGGCTTTCAGGTTGCCAAGACCTCCCAATACACAGTGGAGTCCTCTTAGACAAATATGTGTGTGCGCTCAGTTGCTCACTCTACACTGTGCCTTTGAATTGTCTTTCTTGCTGAAGGTGAAGGAGGTTGTGTTCTCTGTAAGATCTGTTTCAGATTATCTATCACGCTGTCACAGACCACCCTCAGGTAATGGCTGGTTACAACGATCTCTCATTATCTCTGATGGCACTGAGAGTTGGTTGGGCTCAGCAAGGGGATTCCCACTCGAGGTCTCTCATGGGGTCAAAATCCCTCTGTGGCTGAGGCTGGCTGGTCTCTAAGGTCTCCGCACGCACAGTCTGTGGCCTGGGCTGAGGACGCTACAGCTGGGGCTCCTCAGGCGTCTTTCTCTGGGTCTATGGGCCCTTTCCATGTGCTAACTCCATCATGGTGGTTTGAGGGTAGCAGCACTTCTTACATGATGACTCAAGTCCCCAAATACACTTGTCTCATGAGAGATTGCCAGGCAGGCTCCTGCCTGTGGCTCTCTTTCTGTTAGAGCTTAGGCTTCTACGGAGGCCAGCTGCCGTATTGTGTGCAGTCCTTTGGAGAAGACCCTGTGGTGAGTAACTGTGGGCTCTGGGCAATGGTCCCCCTTGGAGGCAGATCCTCCAGCTCAACCAAGACTTAAGGTGACCACAGCCCCAGCTGATACTTGACTGCAGCCTCCCCAGCCAGATGCACCCAGCTAAGCCTCCTTCAGATTTCTGACACTGTGAAGTAATTAATACATTTTTGTTGTCCTAAGGGACATCATTTGGGGTTAATTTGTTATATAGCAATAGATAACACATACAACCTCTTTCCTCCTCTTTCCTAATCTTCCATCTACCAAGTAGGCACTTAGTTGTTGAATGAATAAATGAATGAGGAATGAGTACTACATTGTCTTTGATTGTGAAAGGTAGTCCATTGCTTCTTATAAAACACAAAGGGAAACTTTATACATCCATATTGGTTGTCTACAGAGCTGGAAATTGCCAATGGCCATTCCTTAAATCTCTATTCAATAAATCAGTGATATATACACATAAACACATATACACAAGTACACATAGCCTATGTGTATATGTATCTATGTATTTGTATATATGTACATACACACACTGGGCTGCCATATATTTTTCATGTCAGAATGCATTCTCTTTTCAAATAAAATAAGTCAGATGTTATGTTGGTTTGCCACATCCAGAAATTATTTATGTCCTAGCATGGTGGCACAAACAGTAAAGAATTTGCCTGCAATGCAGCAGATCCAGGTTTGATCCCTGGGTTGGGAAAATCCCCTGGAGAAGGGAATGACTACACATTCCAGTATTCTTGCCTGGAGAATTCTGTGTGCAGAGGAGCCTGGGAGGCTACAGCCCATGGGGTCTCAAAGAGTGGGACATGAGTGAGCAACTATCACTTCACTTTTCAGTGTAAGTATGGTATGCTGCTGCTGCTGCTAAGCTGCTTCAGTCGTGTCCGACTCTGTGGGACCCCATAGACGGCAGCCCACCAGACTCCCCCGTCCCTGGGATTCTCCAGGCAAGAATATTGGAGTGGGTTGCCATTTCCTTCTCCAATGCATGAAAGTGAAAAGTGAAAGTGAAGTTGTGCAATCGTGTCTGACTCTTTGTGACCCCATGGACTGCAGCCTTCCAGGCTCCTCCACCCATAGGATTTTCCAGGGAAGAGTACTGGAGTGGGTTGCCAATGCCTTCTCTGAAGTACGGTATAACCCCATAAAAACATTTCATTTTTTCCTGACATGTTATGTACTTGGCTGTTTTGCTGTTCGTAATATTTATTTTTGCCTGTTTACTTCTCACCTCTTTAAGTCACTTTAGTTGTTATCTGGGAGTTATAAAAATATTTTAAAGTAGACTGATTTTTACTACCCAATCACTGGGTTATGATTTTGAACTCTCCCTTAGAGGATATATAGAGGAGATATATATAAAATCTAGAAGTGATTTTTATGCCAGTCAACTCTGTTGAATGTATTTGTTTTGGGCCCCTAGTGCTCAGATTATTTTTTCTCTTCTTTATGTTCAGTTCAGTCACTTGGCCATGTCTGACTCTTTGCAACCCCATGGACTGCAGCACACCAGGCCTCCCTGTCCATCACCACCTCCCGGAGTTTACTCAAACTCATGTCCATTGAGTCAGTGATGCCATCCAACCGTCTCATCCTCTGTCATCCCCTTCTCCTCCTGCTTTCAATCTTTCCCAGCATCAGGGTCTTTTCAAATGAGGCAACTCTTCGCATCAGGTGGCCAAAGTATTGGAGTTTCAGCTTCCAATTAATATTCAGGACTGATTTCCTTTAGAATAGACTGGTTGGATCTCCTTGCAGTCCAAGGGACTCTCAAGAGTCTTCTCCAAGACCACAGTTCAAAAGCATCAGTTCTTCGGCACTCAGCTTTCTTTATAGTCCAACTCTCACATCCATACACGACTACTGGAAAGATTATGTAGAAATGCACTAATAATTCATTGAAACCTAAGTCAAACCAGAAAGAGTGAGTTGCTTGGGATTTCTTTTTTAGTAACAACAGGTGAAAAAAACAGATGAGTGAAGACATTCTAGGTAGTGTTTCTAGATACTCTTCTCACCTGCTATACCTCTCATCCAGGGCTGTCATTATGGGGGACCTTTTCCCCTGGTTCCGTCAGAGGTCACTCCTGGTCGCCTTGCTGCCCTGACTTATTCCTTTCAGCAGGGAGAGCCTTGCCCGACGTGAGCTTGGGTGAGTAGATAAGCATGCATGGCTCAATCCTTTTCCCTTTCTTGGCTCAGGGAACCCTAAGGGCTGGTCTGCTCTTGGCCATGGTGAGGTTGGTGTGTACTGCCTGTGACTCTGGAGAAGGCAATGGCAACCCACTCAAGTATTCTTGCCTGGAAAATCCCATGGATGAGGGAGCCTGGTGGGCTGCCATCTATGGAGTCGCATAGAGTCGGACACGACTGAAGCGACTTAGCAGTAGCAGCAGCCACCTGTGACTCACTGAGTTAGCAAATGCTGTGGATGCCCCATCTCTCTTCTCCCAGCCTTCACCTGGACAGGCAGAAGGTTGCTTATTACCAATGCGTGTACTCCCTTAGTGTGTGTGCCTGGCCATAGAAACGTGTTTGGCCCATGCACAGAACAAGCTAGAAGTGCCCTAGAGCTGATGTCCCTAGAGGCAGCTCTCTAATGAGCTGGGTGGGAGTTGATGCATGTAGATACTGGGGTGAGTAACTCTCAGAGATGAGTTCTCTTCTTACTCCCAGAAATGCCCCACTGGGTTGAGCTCAGGCTGCCCACGTTGGTAACTGGCTTTAGCATACACTCTTTGCTGGCTTTCTTCCCCTCCCTGTCCCATTCCCTCACTCTTCTAACACTTGGATTAACTCCCAAATAAACTGTTACCTGTGGTCAAACCCTTGCCTTGGGTCCTGCTTCTAGGCAGATCTATTCAGGATAAATTGGTAGGGACCCTTGCTGCCTCTCGCCAGAGTTGCCTCCAGCAGCTCACGTCAAGCTGACATTTGTAGTCTCATTTGCCTGCCTTCTGTTTATCTCAGTTAGTTCAGAACTCAGGAGAGTAAGTCGTTTATATTATTAGGGCTTCTTCTTAAATCCTCATAACTGGTACTTTTCTACTTCTAGTTTCTTCGCATTTAAATTTAAAAATATAAAATTGAGACTTAACAAGCAAACATTAAGTGAATTTGGCTCATAACCCACCCTGTTCCTGCCAAAGACATGGAGGGAAAAAACCAATATTCTGATATATGACAAATATATAACTTGTTTTTTTTTTTTTAACAATGGTACAGTCTCATGACAAGTTTAATATTCATAGCCTAGAATTTGACAAAAATTGCTTTAGTTGACTGTATTGAATGTTTAATTTTTTTTTCTGTTCGATAACTGTATTTGTCTCATTGTTCTACCTTTATTTGGTGATTTTCTTGGGAAACTGAAAACAGTTACAGTAGCATATGGCTCTTTGTTTATTTGCTCTTAGAGTTGAGTCAGAAAGATTTACAAATGGGAGCTTGTTGCTGAAGTTAATTCAATATACAAATGGGTTAATTATTTAGCCTTGATCTCCTCATCTGCAAAATGGACATGGAATTATTATACCTACACAATAGGAAAGCATAATGTGGTAAAAATATTAATTTTTATTTCTTCAAGGATAATTTTGTTTTTGAGGCAAAGAGCAGTAGCTAATTCTTGAGAATATGGCTAATTTGAAAGTACAGGTGAGGCCCCCACAAGAAACAATGACTTCATAGTAGAAAAATATGAAATTTTCTAGAAGGTACCCATCTGTTCTAAGCATAGTCTTGTAATTTTAGGTCTGATTGAAGTGAAGGGAATTGATTATTTTCACTTGATTCTTTGTGGCAATATTAATTCCCTAAATAGGGGAACCTTTTCTAAAATTGCCAGTAAGAATCTGAGCAAGGTTATTTGCATGAGGAGAGTAGAAAAGCTAGTAAAAATTCCTTGGGATTATTCAAAAGTTGTGTTCCTCCAATAGCTGTCCATTTCATGGGACGCTTGTGTTGATCCCAAGTGGAAATGCATCTGATGGCCAAGAGTATAAAATAATTTACTGTTTGCTGTGTATCTGATCAATAGGGACCATTGTTTATTTCACCCTGATGTGGCATTGGTTAACTAAAATAGATGTTCTCTGATAATATGAGAAAAATTGGTAGTTCATTTATCATAATCTTCAACAAAATTTTTTGGTAAATTTTTTTGTATTTGAAATTCCCTTTATTATCATTACTTTTCATCATTATTATTAAAACATGTCCAGAATGTTATCTACTAGTGTAAATTTAGACAAGTTATCTTTTTTAAACCCCCAAACTTGATTTTATTTTCTAGCTTTCGCTGACACCTGGTGGCCTCTCCTGCTCTAGGGAAGGAAAGCCATGCTAGGGTGTCCTTGGGACAGCAGCCTGGTGTCTTCTGCATTGTGTGTTCGAATCTCAGAGAATCTTTAATTTCTCATTGAAACAGTGCATCGTTTCTAGAGCCTCTGCCATGACTGTGTACCTCCTGTATCATGTTTCCAGGGATGGATTTCCTTTGTTTGCTAAGGATTTTCATTATCAAAATTTTATATTTGCTGAGGTTAAGTTTACTTTCTATTTTATATGGCTGTTAACCTTCTCCCCATATTTCTTCTGTTTCCTTTCTTTAATAGAATCTTGCTGTTGTTATTTTGAAGAGAAGTTGAGACCAGATGACCCATAAGATGTGTTGATATTCTAGATTGTATTGGGTCTGCCTTTTCAACTTCAGAATTTGTGTGTGTGCGTGTGTGTGTTTAGGGAGAGGAGGAATTAGAACAGAAGAATTCAGTGTTCACTCTGAGTCTTTTTTTTTCCCCTTTGCCCTGGAGTCATAAAGAAACTGTCCTGGAAAGTGAAATTGAGTTGGTTTAGTAATGACCAATTGTAAGCCTGTTTGTATTCTAGGATACTGACCCTACCTCTCCTCTTCCATAAGTCTTAATAGGTGAAAAAACTGAATCAGGGAAAACAAATCATTTTTAAATAAAGAACCAGTAATTTCCAAAACTGAGGACTCCTTGGTTGGAAGGTAAGGCAAAATTCCTACTGCGTCCATGGGTCTGAACCTAGACCTTGCACTAGCCTTGGAGAGAGTTGAGTCTGCAATGCAGACAGTGAACTGATGCTGTAAGCTTTGTAGAGGATTTGGATTGACTTATTTCCATGTTGGTCTACTTGGGTAGCAAGACTCTGATAGCCTTGAGATAGGCTTTTGTCTCACACTAATGCAATCCAAAGTGAACACTCAGTCATGGTTCACAGGTGCCCAACAATAATTTTTGTCTACATACAAACTTCACAGTTATTACTGCCTCTGTTTAAACCTTATTCTAGTGAATAGAATATTTGACACACAGGGTAGAAACAGTGGATATAATAGACAAGAAGCTGTATGGCTAATGACTCACTAAGATATATCAGAAACTGGTGTTAGTTTGGTCTTCCTTTAAACACTTTCATGGTCCAGCAGAATCTTCAGAGTTGGCTTTTGGACACATATCTCCAGGCTGCCGGCCTCCTTAATAAAGTAAACTTTTTGTTCCTACCCGAAAGAAACATTCATGTTAGTTTGCAAAGTGGAGGGAAATTGATGAGAATTTAGTCACTAATTATCTCGAATTCCTGTATGTAAATGAAATTGACCTAATAGGTACTAAAAAAAGTACTATTTGAAAATTCAAGGAGGATCTGAATAAAGGAAGAGTATGCGTCTGTTTCCTATGGAAGCACACTTACTACTAAAATTACTATCTCATCACAAACTCTCCAAGTGCTCAGCACCATGCTATGGGAACTCCTCAGTCAATTTCCCCTCTAAAGGGTATATTAGAGTTCTCCAGAGAAGCATCATCAATAGAATCTATACCTACAGATATATCTGAGGGGATTTGTTATAGGAACTGACTCATGAGTGTGGAGGCTAAATCCCATAGTCTGCCATCTGCAAGCAGAGGCCCAGGAAAGCCAGTGGTATAATTCATTCCACATCTAAAGGCCTGAGAACGAGGGGAGCCAATGGTGTATCTACCAGTCTGAGCATAAGGCCTGAGAACCTGAATGCTAAGTGCACTGGTATAAGCCCAGAAGTTCAAAGACCCAAGAATCAGGAGCTCTGATGTCTGATGACAGGAGAAAATGGGTATCCCAGCTGCAAGAGCAGGAGGGGAGGTTGAGAGAGATGTTTACCAGCTTTCTGGGCATCCCTGATGTTAAAATAGAAAATTAACCATCTACCTCCTGGTAGCTACGATGGTAAAGAATCTGCCTGGGTTCGATCCCTGGGTCAGAAAGATCCCCAGGAGAAAGGAATGGCTGCCCACTCCAATATTCTTGCCTGGAGAATTCCATGGACATAGGAGCCTGGTGGGCTACAATCCATGGGGTCGAAAAGAGTAAGACATGACTGAGCGACTAACACATTCAGTGACACTTAGTGGATAATTCTTTTTTTCTCTTTTCATGAGAAATAGGATTAACAAACTATGCTAGTTGTTTATTCTTCTTAAATAAGTCACTGTAAAATATATTCTATATATTACACAAGTAGAGAAAACATGTGAATCGTGTAAACATTTCTGAGATTAAAATTGTCCAAAATTCTGCATGTTGTCTAATGATTCTATAACAGGTTAGAAAGAGACTTGCCCCTTTATGTCTCAAAACAGAAAGGAAAAGAGTTGTGACCTGATAGCACAGTTGAGATCCAGGTGGTATTAAAAGGATGTAACACTGCCTCACTTTTTGTAGCCATCAGTTGGTTAAGGCCATGAGGTTTGGCTGTGGGTTGTTCACGTGCCTTAAGAATCCTGGATCACTCAAGTTGGGGAGACACAAGACTCAGAGCAGGGGCAGAGCTGGTGTTTTCTGGGTAAACAGACAAAAAGGGATGGTAGAGCCTTCCTGGCTGGTCTAATTGTCCTAAGTTTCCATCTCACTGTAATTAAAACAATGCCAAATCAAGTCCTACCTGGAATGGGGACATCTCTAGTCTTGTAAAGCTCCCAGTGTCTTTGACAAAAAGATTTGACAGGTACTGAAACAGTGCTGGAGGGACACACGTGGCAAATGCCTTGTTTCTGCGACAGCCCAGTGTCCATCTTTCTGTTGAGCTGCTATAATACCATGAAGGCAGAAACCATGCTTTACTCAGCTGCAAAGCCTCAGTAACTTACACATCAGAAGACACACAACCAAGAGATAAATGGGTGCAAGTTAGGGTTCTGTGGGGAAAGAGTGGGAGTTGAATCTAGAAGGTTAGAGTGACAATGGGCAACTCATGAAGGATCTTGAATGAACCCTAGCGACTGTGTGGTTGATTTTAAAAATTAAAAAAAATATTTTTTTAGTTGAATATTTGAATCCAAAGCTATAATACTTTGAAATCCAGGTGGTGGTTTAGTGGCTAAGTCATGTCCGACTCTTGCGACCCTATGGACCGTAGCCTGCCAGAATCCATGGGATTCTCCAGGCAAGAATCCCATGGGTGGGTTGCCATTTCCTTCTCCATGAAATCTAGGAGAGGCACATAATTGGAGAACTATGGTCGTGCGGCCTCTGTTTGAGATTTAGGAGCTCATCTAACTGAGACACAATAGTGTCTCAAAGAGTGAAGAGTTAAGAATGGATTTTTTACCAAGTCTCTCAATGTCAGGTGTTCATGGGAGCTTTCGGCTGGAGTCAGATCATCGAGAATTCCTGTCTGCATTCTTGGACTGCCCAAAGTGCCAACTGTCTGTGGTTTTGATTAAAGATAGATCTATATGCCTCACATGCCAGACTTGCAGGCTGTGGAGTTGACTTTCTGCTATGGAATGTTAGCAGCCCTGGCTTTTGTGCTGACGCACAAGGGTCATCCCACAGCTGGGAGGAGGCTTCGGGGCTGCCTGAAAGCAGGGGAAATATGTTTGTTCAAATAGCCGAGGCCTTCAGGCCACTAATTGTCTAGGAAGGCGTTCATATCTCTGTGTGAAAAGCATCCTAAGAGACCTATTAAAACCTTGTTAGGAATGGCCACCGGTCTGGCTACTTTTGGCTTATTACAGTTTGAGAAGACTGGAAAAATTATATACCAGGAAAGGCCTTTTGTGCCCTGGCTTCCAGGGAAAGAGAGGTAGACGATTGAATTAAGTTCATTAATGAAGCTGTCAATAAAAGAGAATGTCTGATAGATGTTAGGCGTCATATCAGGCCTCCATGTAAAAGAGTGTCGCAGTAACTTTAGAACTTTTTCAGATCAATTAACCATATTGCTTAAAAGTCTTCAATGGTTCTTTATTGATTCTAAAGTAACGTTCAAACTTTTCAATGTAATGTTCAAAGCTCTTCAAAATTTGTTTTCAAAGTTCTTTTTCGTTGTCTTCATGTGACTCCTCCCATCTGATCCCCAACCTGCAGACACTCAACAGAATTTCACACCTGTCTAGCTAGTTCTACTATGTTCTCTAAAATAATCTGCATTGTTTTAATTGTGGTAAATGATATAACAGAAAGCTTACTGTTTTAACCAACTTACAGTGTAAAATTCAGTGCATTAGGTATGTTCATAATATTGTGCAACTGTCATCACAATCTAGTTCTAGAACTTTCTTTATCACTGCAAAAAGAGACCATACCAGTTAAGTAGTCACTCTTCATGTCCTTGCACCCTTCCCCTCCTAGCCCTTGGCATCCATTGACCTGCTTTCTATCTTTGTGGATTTACCTATTATGGATGGATATTCTATACAAATGGAATCATAGAGTAACTGGTCTTAGGGTGTCTAGCCTCTTTCACTTCACTTAAGTTTTTCAAGATTTATCCAAGTAGCAAGTATTAGTAGTTCATTTCTTTTTAAAGCTAAGTAATACTCCATGGTATGGATTTATCCCACTTTGTTTATCCATTCATCCATTGTGGACATTTGGGTTATTTCCACCTTTTGGTACAGTGAGTAGATCTGTTATGAAAATTTGCATGCAAATTTTCTTTTGTGTACACACACACACACACACACACACACACACACACACACACACACACACCTAGGAGTGAAATTGCTGATCTTGTAATAGTTCTATGCTGAGCTTACTGAGGAGCTCCGAAACTGTTTTCCACAGTGGCTCTACCATTTTACATTTCCACTAGCAATGTGTGAGTTCCAGTTTCTCTACATCCTCACCAACAGTTATTTTCTATTTTTTATTATGGCCATCCTAGTGGGTATGAAGTGGTATCTTGTTTTGATTTGCATTTTCCTAGAAACCTATATGCAGGTTAGGAAGCAACAGTTAGAATTGGACATGGACCAACAGACTGGTTCCAAATAGGAAAAGGAGTACGTCAAGGCTGTATATTGTCACCCAGCTTACTTAACTTATATGCAGAGTACATCATGAGAAATGCTGGGCTGGAAGAAGCACAAGCTGGAATAATCAAGATTGCCCGGAGAAATATCAATAACCTCAGATATGCAGATGACACCACCCTTATGGCAGAAAAGTGAAGAGGAACTAAAAAGCCTCTTGATGAAAGCGAAAGTGGAGAGTGAAAAAGTTGGCTTATAGCTCAACATTCAGAAAACGAAGATCATGGCATCTGGTCCCATCACTTCATGGGAAATAGATGGGGAAACAGTGGAAACAGTGTCAGACTTTATTTTTGGGGGCTCCAAAATCACTGCAGATAGTGACTGCAGCCATGAAATTAAAAGACACTTACTCCTTGGAAGAAAAGTTATGACCAAACTAGATAGCATATTCAAAAGCAGAGACATTACTTTGCTAACTAAGGTCCGTCTGGTGGGCTGCTGTCTACGGGTTCAAACAGAGTCGGACACGACTGAAGTGACTTAGCAGCAGCAGCAGCAGTCAAGGCTATGGTTTTTCCAGTAGTCATGTATGGATGTGAGAGTTGGACTGTGAAGAAGGCTGAGAGCCGAAGAATTGATGCTTTTGAAGTGTGGTGTTGGAGAAGACTCTTGAGAGTCCCTTGGACTGCAAGGAGATCCAACCAGTCCATTCTGAAGGAGATCAGCCCTGGGATTTCTTTGGAAGAAATGATGCTGAAGCTGAAACTCCAGTCCTTCGGCCACCTCATGCGAAGAGTTGACTCATTGGAAAAGACTCTGATGCTGGGAGGGATTTGGGGGCAGGAGAAGGGGACGACAGAGGATGAGATGGCTGGATGGCATCACTAACTCGATGGACGTGAGTCTGAGTGAACTCTAGGAGTTGGTGATGGACAGGGAGGCCTGGCGTGCTGCGATTCATGGGGTCGCAAAGAGTCGGACACGACTGAGCGACTGAACTGAACTGAGTGACTAGTGATGTTGAGCATCTTTTCATGTGGTTGGTGGCTATTTGTATGTCTTCTTTGGAGGAATGTCTATTCAAGTCCTTTGACCATTTATAATTGCCTTTTTGTTGTTTTTTAAGAATTCTTTCTATATTCTAGATATTAGACCTTATCAGATATATGGTTTGTAAATATTTTCCCTCATTCTGTGCATTGACTTTTTCACTTCCTTAATGTGTCCTTTGATGTATAGTTTTCAATTTTGTTGAAGTCCAATTTGTGCATTTTTCTTTTGTTGCTTATGCTTTGGGTATTGTATTTCAGCAATCATTGACAAATCCAATATCACGAAGATTTTTCCCCTATGCTTTCCTCTAATAGTTTTCTTATTTGGATCTTTGGTCCATTTTGAGTTAATTTTGTATATGCTGTACGGTAAGGGTCCAACTTATTCTTTTTAATGTGGATAATCAATTTTCTTAGCACCATTCATTGAAGAGACAACCCTGCAGTTTTGACATCTGCTTGGAATGCTTTCAGTTTTCTTTTTTTAAAGTGAAACATGTTTTTCCCCGATGATACTGTCTTTCTGGCCATACTCTCAAATAGAGGACCTTTCCCCCTACTTTCCCTTCTCGTTGATCCTGGGAAAGTCATTATATGTTAAGCTTCCATTTTATCTGCTGCTTTCTCAGTGCTCCCCATAAACCCTCTTAATCTTTGAACTGCCAATGTTACTCACTTAATACCACTTTCTCACCATCTTCATTACTATTATCTACATATTCCATCTTATTCGAGGACTTCAACACTTGGGTATAGACAAAGACTTCTCTGCATCACTGTCTGCATCTTTGTAAGACTTCAAACATTGTATTGATGACTGGCCTCTTCATTCTTCAACTGTCACAATGCCAGGAACTTGATCTTCTATTTCACAGCCATGATTAGTGAGGCCATGATTTAGACAGCATAGCTCTTTTATGGAAACAGCTTCTTGTGTGTGGTAAAATTCTGAACTCCTTCGCAGCATAGCCTCACTTCTATCTTGTGTTTTGTTGTTGTTGTTGTTATTGTTGAACTTGATCTTAGCTTCTGCATCATTTATGACCTTTCTGCTACTCCTAATTCTTCTAAAACAACAGATATAAACATTACTTTTAATTTTAATACAACTTGAATCTTTCAGAAAAATTGTGAAAATAATACACTTTGTACTTCATATTCAGATTTGCCCACTTATTCACTTGCCAGCTCTTTTGCTTTCTCATTCCTTTTCTCTTTGTGAATCATTTAAAAAATAAGTTGCAAATCACCCTTTATCCTAAATATTTCAGAGTGCATTTCCTAGAACAAGGACATTCCCTTGCATAAGTACAGTAAAATGATCCAAATCAGTTTATTTGCTACTGAGTATTATTTCTCATTTGATTTATATTCTATATTCAAAGCTAATTTTCTAATAATGTCTTCTTTTTCCCTTGCATCCCAGTATTATGCATTACTTTCAGTTTCTCTGTATCTTCAGTGTCTTTTAACCTGAAAGTGAAAGTCGAACAGTCGTGTCTGACTCTTTGGGACCCCATGGACTATAGTCCATGGCATTCTCCAGGCCAGAATACTGGACTGGGTAGCCTTTTCCTTCTCCAGGGGATCTTCCCAACCCAGCAATCGAACCCAGGTCTCTCTCATTGCAGGTGGATTCTTTACCAGCTGAGCCACAAAGGAAGCCCAAGAATACTGGATTGGCTAGCCTATCCCTTCTCCAGCAGATCTTCCCAGCCCAGGAATCAAACCGGGGTCTCCTGCATTGCAGGCAGATTCTTTACCAACTGATCTGTCAGGGAAGCCTTTTACCTGAAACAGGTTCTCAATCACTTTTGTCTTTCTAGACTTTGGTATTTTTTAAGAGGGTGTGTGTGTGCTAAGTCACTTCAATTGTGTCCCACTCTGCGACCCCATGGACTGTAGCCCTCCAGGCTCCTCTGACCATGGGATTCTCCAGGCAAGAATACTGGAGTGGGTTGCCATTCCCTTCTCCAGGGGATCTTCCCCACCAGGGAATCAAAGCTGCCTTTTTTTTATGTCTCCTGCATTGGCAGGCCGTTTCTTTACCACTAGCGCCACCTGGGAAGCCCCGTTAATCATTGTTTTGATGTCCAGACTTCCCAAGATGTAGTCAGTGAGGTCTCTTCATGCCCGTTCTCATTCTCGCTTCCTCTGGGCATGACTCCATTGTTCTTTGAACAGTTCCTTTCTTTCTGGCACAGAAAGATGCTGTAGATTTACCTTCTACCTTTCTTATTCTGTGGTTTCCTAGAAACCCCGATTCCTTCTTTGCGAGAAATGGTAGTTTGAAATCAGGATCTATATGTGTTCATTGTTCCTCGGGTGCCAGGGCTTCTGTGTTGACTCAGCAGAAAGAGCTGTGTGTGTATGCTTGTGTGTGTTTCTGTATTTATTTACTCTGTCGTTTATTGATCTGTGTCAAATACCCCAAGTTTATACTAATACTGTTAACTCCAATTTAACAATTCTTCATTTCCATATTTGTACTTTATTCTCCCATCAGCCAGTGAGAAACCTGGTTTCTGTTATTCTCAATATATTGTCCTATTTGCTCAATCCTGCAATATATACAAAATAATTTGAGATTTGCTAACACATATCACTGAAAAATAAACTATGAACTTCAGTTCAATATTTGTTTGCTTTTTTGACTTAAGACTAAGGGAGGATTTTAAGTTCTATTATGAACAATTAAATTTGAAGTGCTTATTCCCTATCTGAGTAGAATGTAGAGTAGGCTTTCTGGATTTCAGAGTAAATGGCAGTACAAAAGATACAGATTCAGGAATCATCAGCTTCAAAGTGATATTAAGATAATTTTAATTCATATGCAATTGTGCGGTAGTTTGAGCATTCTTTGGCATTGCCTTTCTTTGGGTTTGGAATGAAAACTGACCTTTTCCAGTCCTGTGGCCACTGCTGCTGCTGCGTCACTTCAGTCATGTCTGACTCTGTGTGACCCCATAGACAGAAGCCCACCAGGCTCCACTATCCTTGGGATTCTCCAGGCAAGAACACTGGAGTGAGTTGCCATTTCCTTCCCCAATGCATGAAAGTAAAAAGTGAAAGTGAAGTCGCTCAGTTGTATCCAACTCTTAGTGACTCTATGGACTGCAGCCTACTAGGCTTCTCTGTCCATGGGATTTTCCAGGCAAGAGTACTGGAGTGGGGTGCCATTGCCTTCTCCGGTGGCCACTGCTGAGTTTTCCAAATTTTCTGGTATATTGAGTGCAGCACTTTCACAGCATCATCTTTCTTGCTGTACATGGTAGCAAAGTAAAGAGTTGGGAGCTGGAGGAAGTTGTTATCTTTTTAAAGATATCAGGTATTACAGCACATAAGTATGTTGACAAGAATGGGTCAGGGAGACAGTAGAAGAATGATGTAGGAGAGGGATGTAATTATACAGGAGAAAAATCTTCAAAGAGCTGAGATTAGTGGTAGATTTAGGAGCAGGAAGTCCATCCAGGACAATAAATAAAGGGAACTAAGGATTCAGAGCTGCACCTGGCTGACTGCTGAGTCACCCTGGGGTAAAACAGCATAGTCATTGCACTAGTCAATACCGCTTTAGGTGATCTTTCAGAACCAGTTTCCGGTTATTCCCTCTCTTCCCCGGCACCTTATCCTCAATTCACTAGTCCGTGTATCTGAATAACATTCCTGCCTCCTCCTGAACATGCTTTAAAAACTAACAGTCCTAAAGAGAGCATTTTCGTTGTTTATCTCTACTTCCTTGTTCCAGCCACAAGACATGTTCCCATCAGCTTTCAGCCTTGGGCTGTGGACTGCTTGTAACAAGAGACAGGACTCTTCCTTACAATAAAGGAGATTTTGGCCTCAATTCCTGAGGTCATGTTTTCTTTGTGAATGCAGCTGGGAGGCTGCAGAGGAAACATCATGTATCTAAGCATCAGAGGGACAGTCACTGCCCTGTCCCCCATCTCCCATCTGAGTTTCTCAGGACTCTAGACAATCCTAAGTGTCCTTGAGGTCCCTGAGTCCCTGAGTGAGTGAAGAATTGGAATTTTTCCCAGTCTGCCACCTGGTGACTGAGGCTAGAAGCAGGATGAAGTGTAATACAGGAAGCTTGGTCAGAATCTCAGTAGACCCCAAAAGCCAGGCAGAGGGAAATACATAGTCAGTTACACAGGATGCTAAGGTCATCACTGTTTATGCAAGGAACCCACAATCCCTCAAGCTCCAGGGAGAAATGGGATAAAGACCCAGCAGCTGGTTCTGGAGCCTCCCTGGTATTAGGAATGTAGAGGCAACTCAGGAACTGGGTAAAGGAGGAAACCTTAAAACATGTGAAGCAATTTGGAACTCTAACAAAACTGTACTTGTAGGCCTGAACTTACGTGCTTGGGCTGGACTGAGAACTGGTCTAGAATTGACCATCAGCATAAATGAGGCTATATAGTTAGTTATAGAGAAGAGGCCTATATATTTTCATTCGCAAGCATGTACTTAAAATTCCAATACAGCTATAATAACTTACATTTTTAATTTAAAATTAGTGTGTAAGTATCTAAAAAGATCTGATCTTCATCTCTCTATTGTTGGATTTTGTAAAACACAAAAATGCTCTAGGAAAATACACTAAATCTGGTATAAATTAATGATTTGTACATAAAATCTAGTAGAGTATTTAACTGTCCAATAAATATTTGAGTAGTAGAGTATTTAAATGATTGAATAAACTTTGCTCATTTGGTTCAGTGTAATTTTTTGGTAAATTTCTGAGTGTAGATCAATTTGTGTTTTGGTGAAGCTTGTTTTATTTTGTCTTAGTTAGTGGTAGCAAACTATAGAAAATTGGGCATGTTATCTATTTTTGAAAATAAAGTTTTATTGCAGTATAACCACTCCCATTTTGTTTATAAATTGCCTACCATTGCTGTTGCAACAGAACATTCGGCTTGCAAAGCCTAAGATATTTATTATCTTACTCTTTGCAGAAAAAGTTTGCCAAACTCTAGGCTAAGATTTAGCCAAAGCAAAGTGTATTTGTAATCTTGCTTTCACATTATTAAGTAGAGATTGTTTTATTTCCCTTCGAGCATATTCAGGTCTTATTTCACTAAGGCATGATGTTTTCCAAACACAGTGCTTGGAACGTTGCAAAGAATGAATGTCCTCTAAGAAATGGAGCATCAAGGAGAATATTAATTCTAGAACTCGAGCTGACATTTATAGCTATACAGCAATTTTCTTTAGCTTGTTATGAAAACTAAAATACTTGCTACAGTAGCTAGAAAAGAACATCTGCTGTGTGGCTGAGAAAAGTTCAGAGAAGTATTTCTTGTGTCAATTTGACTTTCAGATACTAACACCATCCCATTGCAGTACAGATTTCTGCTCTTCAGAGTTAGTTTGTGCAGAGTGTTGAAGTTAGATCTAATGGACATTATGATGTACAGACAGGAAAGTGTGACGATGCCTTCCTAAGAAATGACTCAATATCTTACAAAGATCAAGTCCATATGGCAAACCCTACATGTCAGGCCTGACATCCTATGGGTTTCCCTTTATCTAATCTTAAAATGTATCCTTAGCAAGCATCTTCTGTTCCAGTGGGATTCATTTCTTCTTGTCTGCTGTATATGCTACTGCCATTTCTTTTACTTCAAAATATAGGCTCTCCCTTATAACCATGAAAATACTCTTGTAAGGAATTATTTGGGTGAGGACCAAAAGTCCATCTTTGGATAGAGGCTCTGTAAGTAATAGTGTCTCAGACTGGACAGGATTGAAATCTATATTCATTTTAGAAAAAAAGACAATGTTTGAAATAATAGAAAAGGAAAAAAAAAAAAAGAAACATTCATACTGCCTCCCTACTTTCCCACTGTTACTAATTTTACACCTTTTGTATAAATACCTTTCTATAAATTTTCTATGAACACATTTTTTCAATTTCAAAATAATTTTACTAGATTTTCCTTTTTTCTTTCACACTCTGTTTTCCTTGATTAGTCTTTTCATCAGGTAAGCCCATATAATCAAATTTGTTTTCTCTGTGCTTATAGAATCATCTGTTGATGATGTATATATATATATACATACACACAGTTCAGTTCAGTCACTCAGTCATTTCTGACTGTTTGTGACCCCATGGACTGCAGCGCACCAGGCCTGCCTGTCCATTACCAACTCCCGGAGCTTACTCAAACTCATGTCCATTGAGTTGGTGATGCCATCCAACCATCCCATCCTCTGTTGTCTCCTTTTCCTCCCTTCAATCTTTGCCAGCATCAGGGTCTTTCCCAATGAATCAGTCCTTTGCATCAGGTGGCCATAGTATTGGAGTTTCAGCTTTAGCATCAGCCTTTCCAATGAATATTCATGACTGATTTCCTTTAGGATGGACTAGTTGGATCTCCTTGTAGTCCAAGGGACTCTCAAGAGTCTTCAACACCACAGTTCAGAAGTATCAATTCTTTGATGCTCAGCTTTCTTCACAGTCCAACCCTCATATCCAAACATGACTACTGGAAAAACCACAGCTTTGACTGGATGGACCTTTGTTGGTAAAGTAATGTCTCTGTTTTTTAATAGGCTGTCTAGTTTGGTCATAACTTTTTTCCCAAGGAGTAAGTGTCTTTTAATTTCATGGCTGCAGTCACCATCTGCAGTGATTTTGGGAACCCCCCCAAAAATAAAGTGTGTCACAGTTTCCACTGTTTCCCCATCTATTTGCCATGAAGTGATGGGACCAGATGCCATGATCTTATTTCTGAATGTTGAGTTTTAAGCTAAGTTTTTCACTCTCCCCTTTCACTTTCATCAAGAGACTCTTTAGTTCTTCTTCGCTTTCTGCCATAAGGGTGGTGTCATCTGCGTATCTGAGGTTATTGATATTTCTCCTGGCGATACACATATGTACATATATATGTTCATGTCTATATATATATGTATATATAGACATGAATGTATACGTTCAACAAACTCCAGGAGATAGTGAAGGACAGGCAAGTCTGGGATGCTGCAGTCCATGGGGTCACAAAGAGACAAAGAGTTGGGCATGACTGAGCAACTGAATAACAAAAATATACATTCATAGTAACTATTTACAGAACTGAGACCACATTACACTCATTTTCTGCATCTTGCTTTTTTCCACTCTGGTTCTTGCAGGAAGTCTACCAACTCATTTGTTACTGTGCCTGTTAGGGGTGCTTACTTTATTTCTACTAAAATATGTTGTGATTTCGACTTCAACCCTGTAGTTCAGTGTGAGCTCTTCCCAGCCCTGGTGGCCACACCCAGGCCCTCCTGCCTGGGGATGGGAATGAGACGACATGAGAATGTTGCAGCGCCTTGCTCCGGGTTTGGCCAAAGCTGGCCCACCTGAGGGTCCCCCATCCCTTCCTCTCCGGGTGGCGCAGCCCCATCTGTTTCAGGGGGCACGAGTGGTTTGGTTGTGGAAGGGAGACAAGGTGCCGGTGGCCACAGCGGCTGTGGTGACAGAGTCCAGTGGGGCAGGACTCCTCTGGGCCGTCAATGGCCACTGGTGGGCTTGTTTCATGGACACACAGTTTTTATTTTTTAAACATAAAAATTAGGTGGCACCATTTGTAGTGTAATGTGATCCAGTCATGAGTATCTTTCCATATTGATAAACAACAACTAGTAACCTTTGATGTGTTTTATATACCTGCCACAAAATTTATGTAAAGCATCACTCTATCCTTTGATCCTTTGGTTGATTCCAGGTTTTATTACTATTCATGATGCTGTGAAAAATATATGTATCTAAGTACTTGATCAAATACTTCTATAAGATCAAAAGATCTGAACAGTTCTGATGCTTTTGGTGCCTATTACCAAATTGCCTTCTGAAATGCTTATATAATTTCACTTTCTCTGAAGCATAGGATCGTGCCTGGTTTTAACACCATCACCATGACCTGGTTATCTAATTTAGTGACTTTTAAATTTTTTCTTGACTATGACCCAAGAATAGGAAAAAAACACTTTATATTGTGACTTAGGATGCATACATTCATATACACATAATAAATGCATATACATAAACACATATTTAATGAAAACAACATTCTCACAAAATAATGCTAACCGCAACTGTATAAAATGCATTTGATTCTTTTTATTCTATTTAATTTAAACAAATGCAGACTGAGATCGACCAAGTAGATATCATAAGCGATATTAAATTGGGAGAAATGGTGGAATTTTAGGGTAAAAGAAATATGACCTAAAAAGTATTCTATCAGCCAGAGCAAAGTTCTGTAACAAGATGAAATTTAACACAGTTATTGTGAAGCTCCTTAATCCAGATAAACCCCACCATCAACACCACCAGCACCCGTGTCTAGGCTTTCCAGCCACATGACACTCATCCTGCCCTCACGTGCTAAAAATCTTTTGAACTTTCAAATGTTCTTAATGGTTTCAACTTCTGATTTATCATAAAGTTTGTCTTATTCTCCTCAACATGCTCCCTGAGTCTTAAAAAAAATCTGTATTGGTGATGACCCTTCCAGCATCTAGCACCATTCCACAGCCTTCTCACTTTTAGATGCCTTCAAATTTAATTCAGGTACCCTTCTCTGTCCTTAGAATTATCTTTTATCTCATTATTACTTTTGTCAAACTGTCACTTTGCCCCTGAGCATCCATCCTTTCACCGTCTCCCTTCCTTCCATGTGCTAATAACCTTCATACAATCTTCTCTGCTTGACTCTTTCCTTAGAATGAGGTTTAAGATGCTCCTCAAACCCTAAGTCCAAGGGGCTTGTGTTTGGCCCATCAAATGTGCTTGGGAATTTCTGAATTTTAGGAAAAGACATGGGTGTTCCCTTCTCCCATCCCTCCCATTCTCATGAAGACCTTCACGGAAGTGGACTTTACTGGCTAACTTTGGCAGAGTCATCAAAACCTGACTTTGTTCTTGATCCTCAGAGAATATCATGTATTGCCTCCAGAGCTCAGGGTCACTGCCCACTTGTTTCCCACTTGGTAATAGCCAGTGGCTTACAAACTGTGATCTGGAGGCCCAGGAGTTTCATAAAGACCTTTATGTGCCTGAGCAGGAGGGAGATATACTAGTCGGCAGGGGGGAGGCTCCAGAACTCCAAGTCCCTTCAATGAAGCTGCCACACTTTTAAAACTTTTTATATGCTGGGCTTCCTTCTGAAATATACTTTAACTCTCCATCAGTAACTTCCACAGCATTTCCAATTCTGAATGATAAGAAAATAAAAAAATTACCCCCAAATCATTAAATACGTTAACAATTATAATTCAGCAAGCAGTATTAAAAAGACATCAAGTCCCACTGGGACATTTGTGTTGTTCTATTAACTCTCACATAGGTGAGCAAGTGAATGGCTGGAGCAGTCTTTAAAGGATTAAGAGAGCCGACCCCGGTGGGTCTTAGCCTAATAATAGTATTGAATTTCACGTGGGCAGAGAGCAAACCAGATGTTTCTTTTTAGGTACCTGTCATTTCCTACTACAGCATAAAATAAGTTGAGTGGAATTGGCTTTAAACTTGTACTTGGTCCTGTATCCAATGCTATTTCTCTGCCAAGTAAACAGAAATCCACTGCATTTTCTCCAAACAGCTCATTCCAGGTTTGTACAGCATCTCCCTCCAGAGTTGGGGCCCTGAAGGTTGTTCTTAGCTTTGTTGTCTGTGAAAGTCTTACAGAGCCAGTACCAAGCCTCTGATTACAAACTTCTCTCCATGGTGGCCCCTCAAATCTGGATTACGCTTAGTTACGAGTGCAGCTCTGAATGTAGAACAATGTGTGGAATGTGTTAGTTGCTAGGTTGTGTCCGACTCTTTGCGACCCCATGGACTGTAGCCCACCAGGCTCCTCTGTCCATGGAATTCTCCAGGCAAGAATACTGGAGTGGGTTGCCATTTCCCTCCCCAGGATATCTTCCTGACGTGCGGTCTCCTGCATTGCAGGCAGATTCTTTACCATCTGAACCACCAAGGAAGCCCTTGAAGGCAGAACTTCTGGATTCAAATACCAGTCCTGCAGCTTCCTAGATGTGGGTCCTTGCACGAATTAGATCTCTCTGTGCTTCACTTCGCTCATCTAGAAAAGAGTTTTGATAAGCATAGTACTTGGCACAATAGTACTTGGGAAATAGGGGTATCATGGGAATTATAAGGAGTACGTCAAGGCTGTATATTGTCACCCTGCTTATTTAACTTATATACAGAGTACATCATGAGAAATGCTGGATTGGAAGAAACACAAGCTGGAATCAAGATTGCCAGGAGAAATATCAATAACCTTAGATATGCAGATGACACCACACTTATGGCAGAAAGTGAAGAGGAGCTAAAAAGCCTCTTGATGAAAGTGAAAGAGGAGAGCGAAAAAGTTGGCTTAAAGCTCAACATTCAGAAAACGAAGATCATGGCATCTGGTCCCATCACTTCATGGGAAATAGATGGGGAAACAGTGGAAACAGTGTCAGACTTTATTTTTTTGGGCTCCAAAATCACTGAAGATGGTGATTGCAGCCATGAAACTAAAAGATGCTTACTTCTTGGAAGAAAAGTTATGATCAACCTAGATAGTATATTCAAAAGCAGAGACATTACTCTGCCGACTAAGGTCCCTCTAGTCAAGGCTATGGTTTTTCCAGTGGTCATGTATGGATATGAGAGTTGGACTGTGAAGAAGGCTGAGCACCAAAGAATGGATGCTTTTGAACTGTGGTGTTGGAGAAGACTCTTGAAAGTCCCTTGGACTGCAAGGAGATCCAACCAGTCCATTCCAAAGGAGATAAGCCCTGGGATTTCTTTGGAAGGAATGATGCTGAAGCTGAAGCTCCAGTACTTTGGCCACCTCATGCGAAGAGTTGACTCACTGGAAAAGACTCTGATGCTGGGAGGGATTTGGGGGCAGGAGGAGAAGGGGACGACAGAGGATGAGATGGCTGGATGGCATCACTGACTCGATGGACATGAGTCTGAGTGAACTCCGGGAGATGGTGATGGACAGGGAGGCCTGGCGTGCTGTGATTCATGGGGTCGCAAAGAGTCGGACATGACTGAGCAACTGAACTGAACTGAGGGCACTTAGAATGGAGAGGGCAATGGCACTGCACTCCAGTACTCTTGCCTGGAAAATTCCATGGACGGAGGAGCGTGGGAGGCTGCAGTCCATGGGGTCGCTAAGAGTTGGACACGACTGAGCGACTTCACTTTCAATTTTCACTTTCATGCATTGGAGAAGGAAATGGCAACCCACTCCAGTTTTCTTGCCTGGAGAATCCCAGGAACGGTGGAGCCTGATGGGCTGCCATCTATGGGGTTGCACAGAGTCAGACACGACTGAAGCGACTTAGCAGCAGCAGCAGCAGGGCACTTAGAAAATGTGTGGTGCACAGTAACATATTTATTTATTTATCCATCCATCCATGTATTTATTTGGCTGCACTGGGTCTTAGTTGCAGAATGCAGGATATAGTTCCCTGATCAGGGATTGAATCCAGGCCCCCTGCGTTGGGAGCGTGAATCTAGGGAAGTCCCCTGGTGGTAACTTCTTAAGAAAAGTTTATGATTCCCATGTAACTCTAATTTGCTCTGATCAAAGTAAGATTGAGATTTTACAGTAGAGAAGGCTATAGATCTTGTATTGCTGTATCAAAGTAGAAAAAGTGTGAAGAAAATAACTTCACACATTGTGTGGAAAAATATTTTTATTCATTTCTTGATACACATGAATGTATGATGAGAATAAACTGAGTCAGCTTGGCACGTTGTCTAGCTTTGTAAATGACAATATCTACTCTGTAGAGATGTTTTAGAGTCTGACATGTTCTAAACACATCAAACATTTTAACAAGAAAAGTCCTTTTTTTGATGAGATAAATGGCTTTTTATACTTGCTGATTTCCTTTTCCTTGTCACCACTTTTCTTCTTCCTTCACTGTCATTGCCTTTTAACGGAGTTTGTCTTCTTCCTTCACTGTCATTGCTAATAGCTTTCTAACGGAGTTTGCCACAAAGTGCTTTCACATTTAGGAATATAAAAAGCTCAGAAGCACATTGAAATGCAAGGAGAAATTGAGATCATTGAGTCCAAGTGGCCACATTTGCTGGTTCCTCTGCCTGCCCTGGAAATGAGAGGTGTCAGTACAAAGTAATACTGTTCTTAAGGACCCAGGATATTGGTGACATCCTGTGACAGAGACCTGAAAATGCTGGTCCTGATTCAAACTTGGCAGGTGTTCAGTGATGCTGTTGAGTAGATTTCGTTGTTCAGTCACACAGTTGTGCAGACTCTTTGAGATCCCATGAACTGCAGCATGCCAGGCTTCCCTGTCCTTCACAATCTCCTGGAGTTTGCTCAGACTCATGTCCATTAAGTCGATGATGCCATCTGAACCTCTCATCCTCTGTTTCACCCTATTCTCCTCCTGCTTTTTCTAAATCCAGCTTGTACAACTAGAAGTTCTCAGTTCATGTACTGTTGGAGTTTAACTTGAAGGATTTTGAGCACGATAATGCTAGCATGTGGAATGAGTGCAATTGTGTGGTAGTTTGAACATTCTTTGGCATTGCCCTTATTTTGAGATTGGAATGAAAACTGACTTTTCCAGTCTGGTGGTCCTTGCTGATTTTTTCAAATTTGCTGTCATATTGAGTGCAGCATTTTAACAGCATCATCTTTTAGGATTTGAAATAGCACAACTGGAATTCCATCACCTCCACTAGCATTATTCGTAGCAATACTTCCTAAGGCCCACTTGACTTCACACTCCAGGATGTCTAGGTGAGAGATCACACCATCATGGCTACCTGGGTCATTAAGATCTTTTTTGTATAGCTCTTCTGTGCATCCTTGCCACCTCTTCTTAATGTCTTCTTCTTCTGTTAGGTCCAGACCATTTCTGTCCTTTATTTGTCCCCATCCTTGCATGAAATATTCCCTTGGTATCTCTAATTTTCTTGAAGAGTTCTCTAGTCTTTCCCATTCTGTTGTTTTCCTCTATTTCTTTGCATTGATCACTGAGGAAGTCTTTCTTATCTCTCCTTGCTATTCTTTGGAACTCTGCATTCAGATGGGTATATCTTTCCTTTCCTCTTCTGCCTTTAGCTTCTCTTCTTTTCTCAGCTATTTGTAAGGCCTCCTCCCTCCCCATTTTGCCTCATTGCATTTCTTTTTCTTTGGGATGGTTTTGGTTACTGCCTCCTGCACAGTGTTATAAACCTCCATCCATAGTTTTTCCGTCAGTGTGTCTATCAGATCTAATTCCTTGAATCTATTTGTCACCCCTACTGTATTATCATAAAGGGTTTGATTTAGGTCATACCTGAATGGTCTAGTGTTTTTCCCTACTTTCTTCAATTTGTCTGAATTTTGCAATAAGGAGCTCATGATTCACGATTTGAATCACAGTCAGCTCTTGTTTTTGCTGTCTAGAGCTTCTCCATCTTTGGCTGCAAAGATGATAATCAGTCCGATTTCGATATTGACCTTCTGGCAATGTCCATGTGTAGAGTAGTCCCTTGTGTTGTTGGATAAGGGTGTTTGCTATGACCAGTGTGTTCTTTTGGCAAAACTCTGTTATCCTTTACCCTGCTTCATTTTGTACTCCAAGGCCAAACTTAGGTACCAATAAGACCACTTCTGTATCATCAGCAGATCACGGGCTGTTCCGTGTCCTCAAGCAATCATGCCACTCTCTTACTTTCTAGAGTCAGAGGTGACCTACTAACTTCTATATTTACATTTATTGTTTTCAACAACTCTATATGACTGGATATCTCCCTTCCTATTTATCATGATAAAGTGTGTGCAGATATTGAATCCTGAGATCTGACTCTTAAATGCATGCTCAGCATGTTGCCACCTCTCTGGATAGCTCTGTACCATTGGAAGAGGTCGTAGAGATCGCCACTGTGTTGGATCGACCAAAACATTCGTTTGGGTTTTTCCTTTCCCTCTTATGGAAAACCCCAAATGCACACTTTGGCCAACCCAATTTTACATTGGTAAACCCAATGTTTACACCTAAGAGTAAACATCTTAGGTGGAGTGCCAGCTCAGACTTGGACTCTAGAAATCATTATTTTTGTTATTTGTTTGCATCATCAGATAACACTATCCCCTTTGCTCCTGCTTGAAATCCGACTAGCTGTAGCTGTAATGAAAGCTCTCCCCTTACTGATCAGCGGGGTGATGATGGTTTTTAATTGTTTCTCTGCTATATATATATTGGTTCCACACAAAAACTGAAGCTATAAGGGAAGAGACCAGAGAGGGAGCAAAAAGAGAATAGTTTATAGTGTTTGTATTAAGTGGGGTTATTTTGGTTGAAAAGAACAGAAACCATCTAAAATGAGTTTCAGGTAGAGGTTTCTTCATAAGGGCATTTGGTGAAGCATCCCAAGGACAGGAATACTTATGTGCTTCAGGAAAGGCAGGTTTCAGGAATCTGAGTTTTCTTTTTGTTCCTCACTCTGTACAGATTTATCGTTAGCTCTTCCTTACAGGATGGGGTATGGTCACACACTAACAGCTCCCAGGCTTTGTAGACACACAAGGAAAGGCTGTCTCTCAGTCTCTTGATTCAGGTCTAAATTTCTAAGGGAGGAAGCTCACTAGCTAGTGGGCAGGTGACCTGTTGTAACTCGACAACTCCTGCAACAACCCCCCAGCTCATGAAGGGATCAGTTCCTAGGAAAGGAATGCTGGAGACACACGCACAGAGGTGATCATTTCGGATATTTTACCCCAACTTTTTTTTTTTTTTCTCAAGCCAGTTTTGAATTAATCTCTACAAATTTCCATTGCTGTCCCCTCCCAAGTAACCCATTTGAAAGAAGCAATACTCCCACATGTCCTAACTCCAGCTCACTGGGATGTGAAGGAGATGTTAGCATCAGGGAATTAGGGGAGAGTCTGCTATTCCATGTTGGTGTCTCTTGTGTTCCTTTTTCTGTTCCCATTCCAGCCTCACCCTTACAGACCTACATGTTCCAGAACTTCTGTCTTCCTCTCTCCTCTGATTGTTGCGGTTGCCTTTCTGCGCACGTTTTCCACTTCTTGAGCCTTGAGTTTTTGACATGAGAAATGATTTCCAGCAAAATGGTTGTGTTATTTATTAATGAAGCTCGACATGGCTCGTCAGCTTAAATGTTAAGATTGTAAATTTCATCTGTATCATATCCCATGTCCTCTGGGGCTAAATACCGCACATGACTTTCTGCCTGAAATTCACTGATAGACCGTGGTATATTAAGAAACTGCTTGTTTTGTTCAGGTTTTGAAAAATGTTCAGAGGAAGCCAGGTTATTCTTGACTAGTTAAAAAAAAGGATGAAAATGTAAGTTTCTTGAAATTTGAGAGTTCACCTTCTGAGAAAGCTATTAAATCCTCTCTGTGAGAAGTTCATCCCCTGGGTGATCTATCGGTTATTAATAGTAACAGAGGAAGCATGGAGAGGGTGGGTTCAGCTTGTACAGGGTCCTAACTTGGTTGTCTGCGAAGTGAGGGATGAGGCAGGAGGATTTTGCTTTTTCTGTTTTTCTACCTTATATTTTTCTTCTATTTTCTCCATCCCTTCCACAACTTTTTTTCCTCCCCTGCTTCTGTTTGCTTCCCCCGACCTGTCCACCATCTATAAAGCATGCTGTTAGGAGAATGAGGCTCAGACGGTGAAGAATCCATCTGCCAATACCTGAGATCCAGCTTTGATCCCTGGATAAGGAAGATCCCCTGGAGAAGGAAGTGGCTACCCACTCTGGTATTCTTGTCTAGAGAATCTCATGGGCAAAGGAGCCTGGTGGGCTATAGTCCATAGGGTCACAAACAGTCAGACATGACTGAGCAACTAACACTTCCACTTTCTTAGGAGGATGGGGTATAACATGCCTCACACAAGGCAAAATCAGTTCAGTTCACTCGTTCAGTCGTGTCCGACTCTTTGCGACTCCGTGGACGGCAGCGCGCCAGGCCTCCCTGTCCATCACCAGCTCCTGGAGGTCCCACCCTCCTGTCCCACTCTTCTAGGTCATCACAGAGCACTGAGCTGAGGCCCCTGTGCCATGCAGCAGTTTCCCCCCACCTGTCTAGCTGTTACTGTCCCAGACTATAGTTAACGGTATTGTACACTTGAAATTTTATGGGGGTGGATCTAAGTGTTCCTACCACAAAAGAAAGGTAGCTGTGTGAGGTGATGATTGCTAGCTATTTTGAAAATGCAAATTTTAATCAGGAACCAATCTGAAAGGAGACAATGCTGGAAAGGGTTTCCACCACCACACTTGTGTACTTCATCCACAAGTGTCCCTTCTTCTGCCAGTATCCCTCTGGTTCTCTATCTGACGTGAGGGCATGGTGACCCACTCCAGTATTCTTGCCTGGAGAATCCCCATGGACAGAGGCACCTGGCGGGTACAGTTCATGGGGCTGCAGAGAGCTGGACACGAGAGAGCAACCAAGCACAGCACCATTTCTCTTTCCTCTTTCACCCACATTAATTTCTTGTGATTTTTAATTCTTCCAAGTAAAAGCAAGAATGTACGTGCTGGTAAACTACACTGGTAAGGTATTTTGTGATTATAATTTAACATGAATACTAATGTCACTTCTAGACTGTGAACAGCTCAGACAGGGTTTGTGTGACCAGCCTCCCGATTATCACCTGGTCTATGGTGGGTGACCAGCAGTGCTGGTTACCTAGACTATTTTTTTTTCACTTTTTTGAGGGGCATGATTTTAGATTTATAGAAAAGTTGCAAATATGGAGCATTTCTGTGTTCATCACCTAGCTCCTCTGCTTATATAACAAGCTTGGTTAATTTGTCAAAACCAAGAAATTAACATTGATACTATGCTACTAAATAAACTACAGACTTTATTCAATATCACCAGTATTTTCCATTAGCTCCCTTTTTTTCTGTTCCAGGACGAAATCTATGAAACCATCTGGGATTTTGTCTTCATGTAATTTTTATATCCTCTAATATTGAATACTAAGTTTTAAATTTACCTTTTACAATTTTACTTTTGATAATTTATGATAAGTGGTATGGAACATAAGGGAAATAAACATGAATATGTAAAATAAACTATATGTCATTTTCCAGTGATTCTAATTTTGTTTAAATTAAGATTGCCTAGTATTGGTATGGTACAAAGAGAATTTAACAGATTTAAATTTCAAGATCTGGAAAGGGACCATTTTCGCTTGACTTCTGAAATTCCCTTTATTTTAAAATATAGGTCTATTTATTGGACTTTCATAATACAGTGAGTGTTTCTTTTTAGCATTGATAATTCAAACTCAACTCGGTTGGCAAGGTTAATACTGATATCTGGAGAAAAATATTTTACAATTTTATTTTTGTAAGGAAATTAAATTCCAAAGGAAATACCTTTAGAAACAAAAAGGGTTGGAATTTTGGAGTCAATCTTCAGACTTTTTTGTGGTAATCCCAGTAGGATTTTTAAAAATTGCCAGACAGACCCAGTCTTCTACGTTGATTATTGTTTTATGTATTACTTTTCTTACATACTTTTTAGTTGCAGCTTCCTGTGCACCATACAGTTATATTAATATACTGTCCAAAAGTTCTTGCCTTTTCTCCAGGAAACAAAATACCCAGTGTTTTTTCTAAATCGTATGGTAAATAAAGGTAGTCTTTTAAAACTGAGTGATATTACTGCCCCAAATCTAGTAGCATTCTTGGCATATAGTATGCATGCAAAAAAGAGGTATTGAGAAGTTGAACTCATAGAACCAGAGTGGAATGGTGGTTGCCAACTGGAGGAGGGGGAAATTGGGATGTGGTCAATGGAACAGAGACTTTCAGTTATAAAATGAAGAAATCCTGGGGCTCTAATGTGCAGCACCCAGACTATAGTTAACAATAGCGTACACTTGAAATTTCTAAGGCAGTGGATCTAAGTGTTCTCACCATAAAAAAAAAAAACAAAAAAAGGTTTTACAGTGAGGTGCTGAATGTGTTAATTACCTTGATGGTAGTAACTGTTTCACTTTCTGTACATGTATCAAATCATCATGCTGTTAGCCTTAAATATGTGTAACTTTTAATGTTTCAGCTATACCTCAATAAATTTGTGGGGGAAAAGAAGAAAAGTTTTGTTGATGGACTGAATTAATAGGTGATCTGAATCAGAAAAAAGCTGTGAAGTCCTGTAGAACTCTTAAACCCAGTCTAAATCTCCGCCTGCCATCTTGTGGACACAGTGAGAACTGCAACAGATTCTGTCTAAGCCTTGCCAGCTAGTAAGCAAGGCGGTTTATTGAATCGAGGAGGAGAGACTGCAGTTTTTCAAAAGGATGTAAACTGAGACAATTATTCAGATGATTAAGATGGAAAGGAGTTTTCACCAGAAATATTCCAACTATGGAAGCAATTTGCAACAAAATTACTGGGAAAACTAGTTGTCCTTTACTTGATCTGGTTAGATTGGACAAACAAAAAAACCTATATTTTCTTAAATTCTTCAGTATCTGTGGGTCAAATTCTATTGCATTTAAATTGCTTAGTTTTCTTAAAGTCTATAATGTTTAGGTTGGAAACAAAAACAAGAAGACTATTGATAACAAAGGAACAGGGAGGGAAGAAGTTCAGGCGAAAAAACAAAATGCTGCTTTGCATAGCCTCAATGGATGCATTGTAAAATCATGTAACGTGAGCACAATGGAGCGTAGGAGTGGGAGGCCACCTAAATCTAGGCATAGTCTTTTTTCTCCCTTCTTTCTTTGTCCTTCTGCCTCATCACAAATCTGTACCACTCTCTTATTTTTATTCCCCTTTTTATATGTACAGGGCACCGTCCCTTTCTCTAGATTCACCCTTGATTATAGCTGGTGGCCCTTTGAACCCCCAGTGTCTGGCGCACAAAAGGTGCTCTTTGTGAGAGCAGGAAGGCAGGGCCCACACCCTGTCCTTCAGCGTCCTTTGTGGGGTGACTGCTTCCTTAGCATTTTTAGTTTTCTCTTTCTTGTGTGGTTTTTGGTTTTTTTTGAAACATCATGGGTATTATTTGTAAAACTCATTGCACTGCAAGTCTGTGCTATTGTTCAGCCCACGGCCCTTCACCTCTCCATCTCCTGTCTCTCCCACCTCTTGAGTGCACGGCTGGATCCCTTCCAGATGTCTCATTCCAAAAGCACAGCTGTCTGTCCCCTTCTTCACTGTGGTGCACTGCCAGCCAGGCGAGGAGAATACTTACATCATTATGGGCACATTTTCCACATGACGATTTTTAATGGTCATGGATGTACATCCTGGGACTGACAAAATCATTAGAACATGGTATTGGGGGAGCACACCCAAAGAGGAAGCGGTTCTGGGCAGTCATTTCCCCCAGTACAGAGTGAAAGGTCAGCGGGTACAGAGATTTTCTGCCCACTGTGGGCTGTCTTTATACTTCTCTTGCTCTGGTTGTTTCAGGTCCTACTTGATACTGCACAGATCTGTGTAAATGCGGAGCCTGAAAAGAGCTCCGTGAGCCCTTTGAAAGCTAATGTTTCTGAAAAACAGCACCTTGCTATATGATAGGAACTCATGCCAGGTACTGTTTGAAGTGCATTACACAGAGTAACTCATTTTATCCTTCCAACAACCCTATGAGGGAAAAACTTATCTCTGTTTCAGAGATGAGAAAATAGAAGCTGATGAAATACTTCTCTTACCAGAGCCTCAGGGGGTGTTCTCCACAGCAGGTACTTAGTCATGCAATTTCTAAATTGTAGAGCCAGGATTTGGACATAAGCAGCTGGGCTCGAGAATCTGTACTCAGATTATCTAGATGCCTGTTGCTGGTGAATACTCGCTGGGGTGAGTGTGAGAGGGGTATTTTATGGGCTTCTTTGGATTTCAAATGATCTGATATGCTCCAGCAGCCTATAGTTAATTGAACATGTTAACTCTGAAAGGATGAACGTCAGACATCAGGAATTTGGTTAGTGTCTGTGTGCATCCACCAGAGCCGCGAGTCTAGGCTCTCAGGGAGAATGTTCTTGTGCTGTTTTTGTGGGAAACCTTTCATATCAGTAGAGCTCTTCTCACTGAATGATAAGGGATCAGGTGAAAAGAAACATTGGACTTAGGAAAGATGCTATGATCTAAAGAATGACATCATTTTTCTCAAGTTGTAGAGAAATATCAGACTTCTAAAAATTAAAACACATAAATTTAAACTATATAAACCATCTGCTTTGGGGCTTCCTTGGTGGCTCAGACAGTAAAGATGCTGCCTGCAACACAGGAGACCAGGGTTTGATCCCTGGGTTGGGGAGATCCCCTGAGAAGGAAATGGTAATCCACTCCAATATTCTTGCCTGGAAAATCCCAAGGACAGAGGAGCCTGGAGGGCTACAGTCCTTGAGGTCTCAAAGAGTCTGATTTGATACAATATAGGAAAATTATTTTATAAAATTATATAACCAACACATATATGTGTGTTTATATATGTTTATGTATACACACACACACTAGCATAGTCATGTAATATACATTTGACAAGAAATATGAAAAGGAGTAACTCTTATGCAGATAAAAATAGGAAAAACCTGTACAAAACCTAAAAGTGATGAAGCTTGATTTATAGCTTGAATAGAAGCAGTGAAGGGCATAATCAATATTCAAGAAATGCTAATAGAGAAAAAATGGTCCTGGTCAGAAAAAAATGAAGAGTAATAAGGATCAAATACAGAAGCGTGTAAAGCTTTACTGATGTAAGAAAGACCAGTTGTAAATAAAGTAAGCGCACCAATTATCAGGCAGAATTGATGAAAAGACAGATTCTGATGAATTATTTTAAAATTTTAGAGCTAGAGAACAATCTATTTAAGTATCCAGTTCAAAAAATCAAAAAACAAAAAAAAACAGACCAGGGTAATTACAAATAAATTGAAATGACACCTTTTTTTTTTTTCTGACAGTTCTTTACATCAGTTATAGATTCTAAGGGCATAACATTTATACTTACTCCTGGGAAGGAATTGTGATCCAATTTTTCTCTCTTTTAAAATTTAAAATATTTTAATTGAAATTTATTTGACATATAACATTGTTTAAATTAAAGGTATGAAAAGTGAAAGTTGCTCAGTCATGTCTGACCGTTTGCAACCCCTTGGACTGTGTACAGTATGCCAACTTAATACTTTTACAGGTTGTATAATATGATTGGCACTGTAGCAACAATTAACATCTCTATCATGTTATATAGTTATTTCTTTTTAATGATTGGAATAATTCTTATCTCTTGGGAAATTTGATTTTAATACAACATTGCCTATATTCACCACATTGTGCTTCAGATCTCTAGAATTTATTTACCACTTGTTTCAAGTTTGTCCCCTGAAACATCTCTCCTATCCCTCTCATGCCCATCCCCTGCTAACCACCTTTCTGCTCTCTGTTTTTATGCGTTTGGCTTGTGTAGATTCCACATATAAGTAATATCATATGGTACCTGTCTTTCTCTGACTTATCACGCTTAATGTAATGTGCTCAAGGTCCGTCCTGTTGCCAATGACATGATGTCCTTCTTTATCATAGCTGGATAATATTCTGTTGTATAAATACATCACAACTTCTTTATCCATTTGTCTGTTTTGGGGTGCTTAGGTTGTTGCCATACCTTGGCTATAGTAAACAGTGCTGCAGGAAGCATGGGAGTGCATATATCTCTTTGGTATCCTGTTTTCATTTCCTTTGGGTGTATACCCAGAAGTGGAATTGCTGGACCATACACTGTATCTATTTTTAATTTTTTGAGGAATCTCCACTTTGTTTTTCATAGAGGCTGAAGAACCAATTTACATTCCCATCAACAGTACACAACATTTCTGTTTTCTCAACATCCCTGCCAACACCCGTCATCTTTTTCTCTTCTTGATGATATCTCTTCAGACATGTGTGAGGTGATATTTCATTGTGATTTTGACTTACATTTTCCTGATGTTGAACATCTTTTCATGTACCTGCTGGTCCTTTTTTATAAAACACTTTTTTGGTCATGTTCTATGAATTGTTTGTATATTTGAATGTTCACCTCTTATCCAGTATATGGGTTGCAAAATTTTTCTCCCGTTCTGTAGGCTGTCTTTGTTTTGTTAATTGCTTCTTTTGCTGTGCAGAAGCTTTTAAGTTTGATATAGTCCCTTTTGTTATTTGTGCTTTTGGTGTTATATTCAAAATCGTTGCTGAGATGAGTATTGAGGAAATCCTTCTGTATGCTTCCTTCTAGAACTTTCATGGTATCCTATCTTGTGTTTGAGTCTTTGATCCATTCCTGGTTAATTTTTGTGAGTGATATAAGATAGGGGTCCAATTTCACTGTATGTGTTTATCCAATTTTCCTAAGACTGTTTATCAAAGAGACTATCCTTTCCCCACAGGTATTGTGGCTCCCTTGTTGAATATTATGTGACTGTGTGCTTCTGGGCTTCCTGTTCTATCTTTTTGATTGATGTAGCTATTCTTATACCAGTATTACTCTGTGATTATTACTATAGCTCTGTTAGTTTAAAATCAGGAAGGGTGATGCCTCTGGCTTTGTTTTTCTTTCTCAGGATTGCTTCGGCAGTGTGAGGATTTCAGGTGTTTTTTTTTTTCTTCTATATCTTTAAAGAGTGCTACTATTATTCTGATGAAGGTTGCATTGAATCCATAGATGGCTTTGGGTAGTATGGATGTTTTAATAATACGAGTCCTTCTAATCCATGAACATGAGATGTTTTTCCATTTGTCTGTGCCTTCTTCAGTTTCTTTCAACAAATTCGTATGGTTTTTACTATACAGTAAAACTGTACTGTACCTCCCTTTGTTACATTTATTGCTAAGTATTTTGTTGTTTTTGATGCTGCTGTTAATGGGATTGTTTTATTTCTTGTTTATCTTTTATAACTAGTGTATAGAAATGCAGCGGATTTCTGCATATTGATTTTATATCTTTAAAATTTACTGAATTTTTTTTTAATAGTTCCAACACTTTTTGGTTGAGTCTTTGGGATTTTCTATATACAAAATCATATCATCCACAAATAATGACAAGTTTACTTCTTCCTTTCCAATTTGAATGTCTTTTATTTCTTTGTCTTGCTTAAATTCTCTAGGTCGGACTTCTAGTACTTCTCATTAGTGGTGGGAGTTAGCTTTGGAACCCTTGTTTTATTCTTGGAAAAGCTTTGAGTTTTTCACCATTGAGTATATTGTTAGCCACATGTTTGCTGTATATGGCCTTTATTATTCTGAGGTATGTTCCTTCCTTACATGAAGATCTTTTCATTTCAGCTTGAACTTTTGGCATTCTTGCAGGGCAGGTACACTGGTGGTGAACTCCCTCAGCTTTTGTTTGCCTGGGAAAGCCTTTATTTCTCATTCATATCTTAAGGATAACTTTGCTAGATAAATACAGCTGGCAACTTTTACCTTTCAACACTTCGAATATGTCATATCACCCTCTCCTGACCTGTAAGTGCTTCTGCTGAGAAATCTGCTGATAGCTAATTGGTAATTGGGGATGTCTCTGTACTTACTTCCTTTCCTCCTCTTGATGCTTTTGAGATTCTTTCTTTGTCCCTGATTTTCAACAATTTCATTTGAATATGGCTTGGTGAAGGTCTTTTTGCATTGAGGCAACAAAGTGGATTGATACATTCAAGTTCTTCCTCAGGTCTGAGATATTATCAGCTATTATTTCTTTAAATAAACTCTCTGCCCCCTTCCACTCTACTTTTTCTAGTACTTCAACTGATCTTATATTTGCCTTTCTAATCAGATCCAATAGCTTGTGTAGGGTTTCTTCAATTGGAAAAAGATCTTAGTTCTCTCTTCTCTTCTCATTAAATTATTTCTGTTTTCCAATCCTGTGGACCATTTATTCTCTCTCCCAACCATTCTTCCCTGTTATTGCTGGTTTCTATTGCATTTGGAAGAGGAAGTGGCAACCCACTCCAGTATTCTTGCCTGGGAAACCCTGTGGACAGAGCAGCCTAGCGGGCTGCAGTCCATGGGGTCGCAAAGAGTCGGACACAACGGAAGTGACTGAGCGTGAGCACTGCATTCTTTATTTCATTTACTGAATTCTTCAGCTTCAGAATTTGGTTCTTTTTTAAAAATAATTTCAGACTTTGGGTAAACAACTCCTTCTCTTCAAATATCTTATTCCTGAGTTCTTTGAATTGTCTTTTCACGTTTTCTTGGAGCTCACTGAATTTCTTCGTGACAGTTCTTTTGCATTCTTCATAATTTAGACTGCAATATTCCATGCCTCTGAGGCTGGTTGCTGGAGAATTATGTTTTTTCTTAGGAAACCACATTTCCTTTGTTTTTCATGCTGTTTGAAGGTATGCATGTCTGCTTTTGTATTTGAAGTAGCAGATCCACCCTTAATTGAACTTTGATTTTGTAGGTCTTAAAATTCAACAAGCTATTAGAAACCTTTCTCTTATACTCCAGAAGGTGGCGCCACAGCTCAAGCCTGTGGTTTCTCCGACTGGAGCTGGCTGATGCACGTGGGAATGTGGAGCTGAGGGCGGAATAGGGGGTGGTGGGAGCTTAGCCCCTGCAGCTTCGGGGGTTCCCATGAGCCCAGGTGCGGACCCTTCAAGTGTGTCACTCCCAGAGGTCCACAGGCCGACCGCCTGCTGAAGTTGTGAAGCAGACAGCAGGAAACACATTCCTTCAAAGCCCTTTTATGTTATTTGCGTCCTTCCCTTTCCCTTCCCCAGTCAGAGTTCCCTCCTCGGAAACCTGGATGTTGCTGGAGAAAAACAGGTTTCTCCAGCTGCAACCCACACAACGGCACAGCCCGGAAGCCACTCAGCACTTTGGCTTTTTAACCTCCTCCTTGGGAGAGTTTAACTTTTTACCTCCTCCGTGGGAGAGGTCACCGCTTTCCACCACCTCTGCCAGAGAGGTCGCCACTGAAAGTGAAAAGTGAAAGTGTTAGTCACTCAGTTGTATCCAACTCTCTGCGACCCCATGAACTGTAGCCCAGCAGGCTCCTCCGTCCATGGGATTCCCCAGGCAAGAATACTGGAGTGGGGTGCCATTTCCCTCTCCAGGGGATTTTCCCAACCCAAGAATCGAACGTGGGTCTCCTGTATTACAGGCAAATTCTTTACTGTTTGAGCCACCAGGGAAGACCTCTGCTGCCAAAAGCCCAGCCATTTGCAGTGTTGCCCTGGGGAGAGGGTCCCATCTTGGACCATTCCTTCCTCTCCTACCATCCAAACTCATCTATCTCCGTCTTGCTTCTGTGGTGTGCCAGACTCTCCCCTTAGAAAGGCTGGACTCCCACGAAGTCTTCCGCACAGTTGGCCATGGGTATCCACCCAGTTTCGTACCCTCCGCACTTCTTTTCTCTGATGAGGTTGAGTAAAGTTGAGGCAGGCTTGTCAAGTCAGCCTCATAGCCACTACCGAGTTCCTATCTGCCCATTTTCAGAAGCACGCGTGAGGTTACCTTCTGCCAATCCTGGTGTGATGTGCACAGGCCCCTTTGTTCCATTGTGTGGTGCTGTGTGCATGCTGGGCTAAGTCACTTCAGTCGTGTCTGGCTCCTCGGGCGCCCATGGACTGCAGCCCGCTAGGCTCCTCTGCCCATGGGATTCTCCAGGCAAGAATACTGGGCTGTCTCGCCACGTCCTCCTCCAGGGCAACCTCCTGACCCAGGGATTGAACCTGCGTCTCTTGCGTTGCAGATTCTTTACCGAGCCACCGGCAGATGTCTAATTAGCTGTTAATCAAAGAAGAGAGAAAAGAGGGATGACTCTGCATGGTGCTGATGTCACTCCCAGCTTTCCTTTCTTTTCTCGAGGTATATAGGAAATGTGAAAATAGGTGTTATTTGTAAGATGACATATGAAATAAAGGACAGAATTTCTCATAAAATAAAAAAATAAAAAAATTGTATCACTCATCCATTAAAACAATTAAAGATAACAGTACTTTGGAATAAGACATAAATTAATAACAAACTCAGAAAAAGGACAGATAAAGCCATAGAAGACTGGCTTTTAAACTCTGATACTAGTGACACACAAGTTTAAATTCTTACTGTAAATATAAATAAAAATAGTACAAATATAAATATATGCCTAAAGAGAATGTACAAGATAAAAATAATTCATGCCTAAAGAAGTCGTATTTATGAAAAAACTGAGCAGGTGAGAGAGAATTAAGAAAAGCCAAGACATGTTAATTTTCTTGTTTGCAGGGGGAAGTCAAGAGATCTTCTTGAATTCTTAATCAATAGAAAAATAAGTCCAAGCACATTTTGAATTTTGAAAACACATAAGAGTATCTTTGAGTTGATGAAAGTAGAGAAAATAGAGCATTAGTTTCATAAAGCAAAACACAAAAAAAGTTATAGGTCATACTGTGAACAAGGGCATATTAAAACATACACTAGTAAATAACCAATTTTCCTGTAATTTAAAATTGATCATAGCTTTATATTTTTTAAAAAAGAGACAAAACACCAAAATAAATATGCTTCCAAGGGACAACACCAAAGCAACAAAAATTTTTAAGAGTAAAAGGATTGGCCAGGCTAGGTCAGACACACAGAAACTAAAAACAGTTGTGGCACAGTGTGAACTCCTATGGTGTGGGCTCTCCTGTGATTCCAGATTAGTCTCCCCTAGTTAAAAATAAAGTGGTTTATTCGCTTGATTCAAAAAACAAACAAAACAGTTGTGGCAGCATCAACGTTCTGCAGAGAAGGGCCATTTTCTCTGACTATGAAACTAAGTAACACGCGCACTCCAAAAGCAATAAACACAACACAAAGTCCCACCCAGTCACACACATACACCCTGGAAATTAATATTTGGAGAACAGTACCTGTTTACTGACTTCTTCACTTTGTGTACTTTGAAAGCAGAACGGTCTCTTAAATGGCTCCACTCTTACCATCCAGCTTGCATACTTCATAGTCTTTTCTTGGCTCCTCTCATTACTTATATCTGTGCTGTGTTTACTCCTTGATTAATCCCTACTTCCCTTCTAAACTCTGTTTTTACGCTATGATCCTAGGTTTTATTTTCCTACTTTGACCAACTGCCCCCCAGAATCTTTCATAAATATGTGTTCTCCTTAAGACTTAGCAGATTTTCCACCTTTCGGCATCCCAACCCAATTCCAGTGTAGCAGGTGTCATGTCTATTTAGAGAAGTCACTTTAGTTCTGTCATCCTGATTTCCTTTCTAAACTACAAGATGAAAATCTCAACTCTGATATGCCTACTTGGGAAGATGTCCTGAGCATCTCCTATGTGACTGGTATTTTAAGTGTGTTCATAGGCTTGCTCACTCAATCTTTGGAAAATCCTGTAAGGCAGATAGTATCACACATTTACAGGCATGAGGGTTTTAGCTCCCCGACCAGGATCCAACCTGTAACCCTTGCATTAGAAGGAGAAGTCCTAACTGCTGGATCGCCAGAGAAGTCCTTCAGTTTCTTTATTTTTAAAATGAGGAAGTTAAATGTCTGATGACCAAAGCCCTCTTTGGTTCTGTCATTATAAAATTCAACAACTCTAAAGAGAAGAGTTGATCTCTGAGAAAATTGCATACCATAGTAACCAGAGCGGCAACTCCATATTTTGCCTCAAAATTCACCCTCTGCATTCTCATGTGATCCAACCTGCTTCTCCTTCTGTGATCTCCATCTCAATCAATGGCACCATCCTTCACTGAGCGGACAGATATCTGTGTGTGTGCCGTTCCCTGCCCCGCTGCCGCTTAAATTTAGACAGTTACCTACTCCTATCTACTTCTATGTCCATTATAACTTTCAAAACTGGCCACTTCTCCCCATCCTCACTGGCACAACTTTAGTCTCAGCTACCCTTAACTGGGCTTCCCAGGTGGCTCAGTGGTTAAAAAAAAATAAAAATCCACCTCCCAGTACAGGAGATGCAAGAGACACTGGTTCGATCCCTGGGTCAGGAAGACCCCCTGGAGAAGGAAATGGCAACCCACTCCAGTATTCTTGCCTGGGAAATCCCAAAGGAGCCTGATGGTCTACAGTCCATGGTCACAAAGAGTTGGACACCGGTGAACACGATTGCACCCTTACCTCCAGCCTGTAACAGTGGAAGACCCTTGTTACTGGTCTCTCTGTCCCTACTATGGCCCTTCTCTAATATCTTCTCCACAAGGAGCCAGAATGGTCCTTCTGAAAACCAGTTCCCATAACAAAGCCTTATTGTGGAATTCCCATAAAATCAGGGTAAAATCCAGTCTTCTCAGCATAGCAAATATTACCCTACTGTATACATGACTTTTACTAATACATCTAGCCTTATTACTTGTCACTTCTGTCCTGACCCCAGTAGCACTGAGTTAGTAGTAGTGCCCTGACTCCATCACTTTCTCTTGACTTTGAGTCTTTCTATATATAACTACTCTTGACGATCGGCTGCCCTTTCTTCTTCTCCTCACCTTGCTTTGCAGCTCTTCAAGTTTTCCTCCTCAAGCTTGGGTCAGGTGTCATCTCTGTCCGCTTCCGCATTATCCAGACCATCTTGGACTTCCCCGTGGTACCTTCAAACTGCCTGTTAGTTCTCTGTCTTCCCACTAGGTCCGTGAGAAGAGCATGTATCCAACCCAGCATATGGCATATCTAAGGTGCGTAGCAATAGTTGTTGAATGAATGAAATAATTTCTAGAAGAGTCATAGTCCCTTTTTACATCCACTAATCTTTTATTCCAAAAATATTTGTTCTTGGGGCTCATTTCAGTCCTACTCTGCAAGTCCAGTGGGAATACTTGCTAAGAAAAATAGAAGCGTGAAGAGGATGGGAAAGTCAGGGGAGGGAAGGTGATGAAGTTTGACAGAAAGGGAAGGAAAAGAGCAAATAAACTTCACAGGGCTGACTGGGCCTGTTCCAAGGCTGTTTTCCTGGACAAGCAGCCAGACCAGAGGCGCTACTCAGTTAACGCTAGGTGGAATGGCTTACGCTGGGGAAAAGTGTCAAAATAAAATGCCAAAGACCCCAGAAGACCTGTTCTTCAAGATTCATTTTAAGTTCAAAATCATTTTGCCTTGGATTACACGTTCTATAGTAGATTTTTCCATCTTTATCTGGACTTGGCCTTTCTTTTCCTCTCGTACAGGCGGTGCTTTCTCTGCTCCAAGCGTGTAATCTACTCTCTTCGATAGCAATGGTACTCATTAGAGGCAGTCCTGCTGCTTAGGGATCTTTTGGAAATCTATGTGTGTGTGTGGGGGGGTTTTTATGGTTGTCCCATGATTAAAAGGCTCTCCTGGCATTTAGTGAGTGGAGAATCAGGAGGCTGGATGTCTAATATTCAGGTTAGTCCGAAGTCACAAATCACTGTTTCTTGTACTGCTGACTTTTAGAAGACCTGCTGGACATTCATATAGGTCAAGAATTTATTTATAATTTTCTGAAGGGAGAACCAAATGCTTGTTTTAACGTATAAACAAATGATATTTTATGCAGTTTTAGTATCCACTGAATTTGCCAGAATACAACTATTGTATGCATAGAGAGAGGTCTCCCATTGTTTTATTTGGAACTTTTCCAAGAGTTATTCATCATTATTGGAACATCTCATCACTGTTGACAATGCTGCTTGAGGTACTTGAGTAAAAAAATGCAGCACACCTGTGTCAGTCTGCAGTTTTGGCTGTTGAGATCATTATTTCTTCTAATGTGAGTTTTTGTATATTGAATTATGTATGATATTTTCTTTTACTGAAATTAGCTTTGTTTTTATTTCTCTTTTATATAACAACCAGGGAGTTTTATGGGGTTATTTGTTTGTTTAATTTATATCTGTAGGAAGATTATACCTTCTGTAAATTTATTTTAGGGTTGTATTCAGTGTGATAGGGTTAAAAACCATATATCTATGGAGGAGAGCATAATGATTTAAAGGCAAGGACTATGGAGTTGGTCTTGGGCTTGAATCCCATCTCTACCTGCTTGCTGGGATCTTTGAAAAGCTATTTTTATTCTCTTTGATTTAGTTTCCTCATCTATAAAACAGTTAACTTGTAGGGTGGTTGTGGTAATTATCTAAGTTTATACAGCTGAAGGTGCTTAGATCTGGACATGGTACAGAGAAAATATTTGGTAAATGTTAGGTACAATTATTATAAGCCTGGATGATTGAATGGCTTTTGAAAAAGAACAGCTTTATTGAGACATAATTGAGAAACCATGAATTCACATGTTGAAAGTGTAGTTCAGTAGTTTTTAGTATATTCACAGAGTAGTACCATCTTCAACACTGTCTAATTTTAGACTATTTTCATTACTTCAAAGAGAAACCTGGTGCTCATTAGCAGTCATTCCTCATTTCCCCCTCCCCCCAGCCTCTGGCAACCACTAATCTACTTTTTATTTCTATAGATGTACCTATTCTGGAAATTTCATGTAAATTACATTATACAGTAGTGGCCTTTCACTTGACAGCCTTCCTCACTGGCATAATATTTTCAAAGATCATTCCTGATGTGGCATGTATCATAACTTCGTTGTTTTTCACTGATGAATAATTTCTGTTCTATGCAGGCCTCGATCATTTAAAAACTTATTTGCTATCTTTTAAATCATATCTGAAGGCATCTGTTTTAATTTTTGTTTCCCTTCTGTTATTTATTATTAGACTATGAAACTTTCCAAAGCATTTTCATCTTTGAATATGAAATATAACTTGTCAAACTCTGTTAATATTCCAAAGTTTGAAGTATACAGTTATTCATTTAAAAATGCTTCGAGACACACATGAGTTGGAGAGAGTTTACAGTCATTTCAGGGAACTGTTATAATAGTAATAAATAGTTAGAGATTAGGGTTTGTAAATTTACTTGGATAATAAATGAATGTAAGATTTGTGTTTGAGACTTTTTTTGGAATGGGGACAAATGTGAAGATTAATTGGTGGAGAAAAGATGAGACTGCAAGGTATGACAGTGAGGTGGCCTTGATTAATCGAGTAATCCATCTTAGTCCTTCTTTTTATGGAAGAAGACAGCCTGTAGATGTCCCCTGACACTGTTATGCTAATAGTTAAAGCTTAGCTTTGCTTAAAACAGTTCTCACTTTTGTAAATTAGCAGCAGTTCCAATTAAAGGGTGCAGGAGGGACAAAGACAAGCTTGAGATGGTTTGTCAGGGGAAGGGCGGAGGAGGCTCAGACAGACAGAGGAGTGTCACAGAAGACAAGCATGGCTGCCAAGCAATGGAGAAAGAAGAAAGGAAGTCTGTATTTCCAAGAAAGATCATCAGTTATGGATAATAGAGCCAAGAAATAGATTTGTTTGGCTGAAGCAGTGCTAAAATAAAGTTTTTTTTTAATTTACTTGATAAGTTTGAGATGGAGCTTAAAAAAAAATTCCAGACAGATAGTTAATTTTGATGATACATTGCAACATATGTTACTAATTATTATATTCCTTAGGAAGAACAATCATAAATTATTTAAATATATTTATAGTCAGAATATTTCTGAGATTGATGTTATTAAATTCTTATTTCCACAGGAAATGGCATAATATGGATATACTTTTGATGCTTTTTAGCATCTACTAGTACATTGACCAGTTGGAAACTGGACATGTAACACAGCCTAAGAAACAAGAATTTAATCATTATAATTCAGTAGATTATGCAGACTATTGGGTATAAAATATCGTGTTTCACTAACAGGAAAATGAGTAAGTAACATTTGTTTACTTCATTGGGAAGTTCAAGTGAATTAGGTTTTCCAGTATTTGATTCTACAAGGCAGATGACATCTTGGACTTCCAGCAAAAGTCTAGCTGAAAGGACTTACTGCTACTGCTAAGTCACTTCAGTCGTGTCCGACTCTGTGCAACCCCATAGATGGCAGCCCACCAGGCTCCCCCGTCCCTGGGATTCTCCAGGCAAGAACACTGGAGTGGGTTGCCATTTCCTTCTCCAATGTATGAAAGTGAAAAGTGAAAGTGAAGTCGCTCAGTTGTGTCTGACTCTTAGGGATCCCATGGACTGCACCCACCAGGCTCCTCCGTCCATGAGATTCTCCAGGCAAGAGTACTGGAGTGGGGTGCCATTGCCTTCACTTACATGGAAGGAACTCTTACTCTAACATACTTGCCAAGATAGGTGAATAAGCGTCAGCTATTATTTTTCTGGTGAGAGCATTGCTGTCTACAAATGCTCTAGATGCACAAGGATAAATGAATGGAAGTGTTGGTAGAATTTTAGAGCTCAAAAATACAACCTAAGAGGTAAGAGTGAAAAAAGTGATAGTCGCTCAGTCATGTCCGACTCTTGGCAACCCCATGGACTGTAGCCCTTTGGGCTCCTCTGTCCATGGAATTCTCCAGGCAAGAATACTGGAATGGGTTTCCATTCCCTTCTCTAGGGATTGAATCCTAAACCATGGATGGAACCTCATATTATAGGCAGATTCTTTACTGCATGAGCCACCAGGGAAGCTACCAAGAGGCAGAGTGGTCTGCATTATTTAAGCAAACCAGGGCACGTTTCAGTGTGAGAGGAGATGCTATATGAGCTCCAGGAGAGCAGGTGCAGACTGGGTCTGTTCTGGAATGTATGGTCATTTACTAAAAGGTCAGCCCTTCTCATGGTACATGTTAGGAAATGAAGCCACAGAAATTTGCAAATTTAGTGAAGTTGCATTCCATCAGGGACCAGAGTAGGACTACAACCCAGCTCTCGGTAATGTTGTGTGTATCTGTTTTCACCCACATGACTTTTCTAGTTACCTTTTACTTGTTTCTACAATCACCTCGCAATAGAGGCTGAATTTTGATCTTTGCAAATATAGAAGAAAGTAGAGCAAAGGTAAATTCTTATCCTCAGTTTTTTAGAAGTTGATCTTTTTGCCTTCCACCTACATATAATGGAGAGATACTTGGGAGAGAATGAAGGAAAGGACTTAAGAAATATGCTGGTTAGTGAGCTGTTCACTAGGTCAGTGTTACTGTTGCAAAGATTGTGTTACTTCAACTACTTTATTTTTTAATTTTTATTGGCGTATATTTGCTTTATAACATTGTATTAGTTTCTACTGTACAACAAAATGAATCAGCCATACATATATATCTATACCCTCCCTTTTGAACTTCCTTTCCACTCAAGCCACCATAGTGCATTAAGTTCCCTGTGCTGCGTTCAGCTCAGTTCAGTCACTCAGTTGTGTCCGACTCTTTGTGACCCCATGGACTGCAGCACGCCAGGCCTCCCTGTCCATTGTCAACTCCCGGAGTTTACTCAAACTCATGTCCATTGAGTCAGTGATGCCATCCAACCATCTTATTCTCTGTTGTCCCCTTCTCCTCCTTCCCTCGGTCTTTCCTGTGCTATATTGGTGGGGGGTATAAATTGATACCACCACGATAGAAAAACTATGGAGATTCCTTAGGGAAACTAAAATTAGAACTACCACATGGCCCACTAGCAATGGCCCAGTAACAATCCCACTACTGCGCATATTCCCAGAGAAAACCACAGTTCAAAAATGCATGCCTTCCAATGATCATAGCAGCACTATTTACAATAGCCAGAACATGGAAGCAACCTAAATGTCCATCAGCAGAGGAGTGGATAAAGAAGGTGTGGTACATATATACAATGGAATATTACTCGTCCATAAAACGGGATGTAATTGGGTCATTTGTAGAGACGTGGATGGACCTAGAGATTGTCATACAGAGTGAAGTAGGTCAGAAAGAGAAAAACAAATATCACCTATTAGCACATACGTGTGGAAGCTAGAAAAATGGTATAGATGCTCTTATTTGCAAAGTAGAAATAGACAAATGTAGAGAACAAATATATGGATGCCAAGGAGGAAAGAGGTGGGGTAGGAGAAATTGGGAGGATGGAATTTACACACATACACTATAGATATTGTGTATAAAATGTGTATAGAATAGATATCTAATGAGAACATACTGTAGCACAGAGGACTCTGCTTAATGCACTATTCACCCTTATTGTTTTCTGAAGCTTGATTTCAGAGTGTGAGTTTCTTTCATTGTTCTTTTCTTCTTTCTTTCCTAAAATCTGCAACCTGATACCTCTGCATAGATTATGATGCAGTGTTTTTCAGCCTGATGTGTCTTTATGTTTACTTGGCTTTGTTTCATGTAACTACTGTTTAAGCAGTCTTGCCCAGGCACTGCTTACTTTTGTACCTCTTCCTTTGTAACCTGTTCTACCACAGGAACCCTGGTAGGGATCAGATTTCCTGGAGACCCTGCAGAACATAGTAGTGTCAGTTGCTCAGTCATGTCTGACTCTTCGTGACCCCACAGACTGTAGCCCACCAGGCTCCTCTGTCTATGAGATTCTCCAGGCAAGAATACTGGAGTGGATTGCCATTCTCTTCTCGAGAGGATCTTTCCAACCCAGGGATCGAACCTAGGTCTCCTGCATTGCAGGCGGATTCTTTACTGTCCAAGCTACAGGGAAGAGAGCATACTGTGAAGAGGCCTTCACTTAATGCCTCCAGTGCACCCAGCATTGAATTCTGGGGTCTACCTTAGGGGGTCATCAGTGGACACAGCCAAGCCTGAGGGCTATAATGTTGGGGGGACCTTTTTGAGCCTCCAAACACAGTGAGTTCTGAATCTACACATTAGTTTCTGAAAGCCCTTTAGCCTGTGGCTATGGCTGTGGGTATCACTGCACCAGATGCCAGGACATCTGTAGTTCTTGGCAGATGGGAAAACATGTGGCAAACATTTGATTTTACTCGTCAGAACTTTATGAAAAAAGATCTGACCGCAATAGCATTCATGTTTTTTAATAACAAAAGTTGTTCATTAAAATGAACTTTGTATAAATTCTTCAGCTTACAATGATTCTTTTGAGCATTTGAAATAACTGGTTATTTTGAATTTGTAATATTAAATTTTAAAAATTTGAAATTTTATCCAAAAAGTACAACTGAGTGCAGAGAACTGAAAAATGAGGTCATAGGGGCTCCTGTTAATTGAGCTCTCACCACATGGCAAACATGGTATTATGTGATTTATAGGTCTTAAAAAATTAATCCTTAAGACAACATAATAAAATACTCATTATTATGATCATCCTCTAGATGAGTAGGCTGAGGCTCACAACGTTTGAGTTTATTGCCCAAGATCACACAGCTGGTAGTGTTGGAATCTGGGGTTAACCGGGCTTCTGTTTAAACCAAAGCACGTGTCTCAGTTCTTCACCTAAACAATAGCAAAAGCAGCATAGTTCAAGTAATGTCTATAGAGTTCATGTCAGCTAGAGTTTGGACTTTTCCTATCAAAAGTAGTTTTTACAGTTAGTAAGGAGAATCATAACATCGTTAAAAGTCAATCCCTTGGGGCTTCCCGTGGCTCAGGGGTAAAAAATCCGCCTGCCAGTGCAGAAGACGTGGGTTCAATCCCTGATCCCGGAGGATCCCACGCTGCTCTTTAGCCGCAGAGCAGCTAAGCCCCGTGTGCCAGAACTACTGCGCCTGCGCTTTAGCGCCCGGGAACCACGCCTCCTGATCCTTCGTGCTGCAGCTTCTGAAGCCTACGCACTGGAGCCTGTGCTCGGCACCGAGAAGTCACCACAATTAGAGGCCTGAACACCGCTGCTGGAGTGGCCCCAGCTCGCCGCAACTGGAGAAACGGGCCCCCGGCAGCGAAGATGGCACACGAAAAAACGTGAATCCCTATCCTGTTCCCTTTGAGGAACACACACACACACACACACACACACACACACACACACACTCAGCACAGGGAGAAGCAGCCTGAGGCCGTCCCAGCAATCTGAAGCATCTGCACTCGGGGCTTTCTTCCGGAGGTCAGAGTTGAAACCGAAGCTTTCTCTGTCAATGGTGTCTTAACAGATCTGGGAAATGTTCTTCACGTTGGCAGCCATGCTGGGCTTTTTATACCCCTCAGTTTCAACAGCACTTGAGGCAGCTGTTGTTCAGTTGCTGAGTCATGCCCGACTCTTTGTGACCCCATGGACTGCAGCACGCCGGGCTTCCCTGTCCTTCCCCACATCCCCGAGTTTGCTCAAGTTCATGTCCATGGAGTCGGCGATGCCATCCAACCATCTCATCCTCTGTCGTCCCCTTCTCCTCCTGCCTTCCATTTTTTCCAGCACCAGGGTCATTTCCAGTGAGTCAGTTCTCCTTATGTAAGGAACAGGTCTGATGACGGTGCCTATATATCCTATTCGTACACTATAGCAGTAGATGAATATTTGCATAGAGCAGAACTTTAACGATCATTTTTTGAAAACTTGTGTTTCTGTGTCTTTTCTACTGAAAGGAGAATGAATGTGGATACTTGAGATATAATATGTAGTTTGTATAATAATCATTCTCCCTTTGTGGTAGACATTGCTGGTGCTCACTGACTCCTTCCTCTCCCTTCCTAGGCATACAGGAACCCCACTCCACAGTCCATGCAGCTGAGTGGGGTCATGTTTCTAGTTCCTGACAGTGAAATATGAACAGGAAGGAAATAGGTACCATTGGCTTTCCCTGTTTATATAGCTTGACACCCTGTTGATCTCTGGGTAAGGACCAAAGTCTGAGTATGGTTTAAAAGGCTTCCAACTCCCTGATTGCCTTACCGTCTCCATCCCTTCTCTATTTCGTGCTTTGCTCTCTGTCTCAGCCATTCTGAAGCTCCTGGAAAACACCTAGCTCTTTCTTGCCACTGGTTCCTCCTTCAGACGACAGTTATTTCCTCCAGGCAGTCCTCTCTGACCTCCAAAGCATGGTTCAGGTGCCATACCCATATCTTGCTCCAGCTTCTGCATATCCCTAATCATAGCACTTAGCACGTTTGATAGAAAGTTCCTTCTTGCTTGTCTGTTTCCCCACAGTTTGAGGACAAAGATTGATGTGTCTTCATTCATTCATTCATTTAACACATATTTCTAATGCTAAATACCCTCCCCTTGAAAACGTTTCTCCTATTCTTTCTTACAACTCTCCATTTTCCTCCTTTTTTTTTGAAAAATTACTATAAGACATCCTTTGAATCCCTGAATCCTTCCCCCTCTCCTTTTCCCCTCTCATATCCAACAGTAGTGTTGTTGGTTGTACCTCCTAGATGATGACGCATCCATTGATTTCATTCCTTCTCCACTGCCACCACCACCTTAGTCTAATTTCTTATCTAGATTATAAAAACACCATTCAAATTGGATTCCTTATTTCAACTCTTACTCCTTATTTGTGAAGTCACATATATATTCCCTGCTTAAAACTGACCGGTAGTTTCCTAGTTTATTTAGAATTTAATGCCAGCTCCTTGTCATGGCCTGTGGTCCTCTGAATTGGCCACTACCTCCTCCCCTGACCTCACCTCACTATGCTCAGTGCTTTCAAGCACGCTGGCCATGCTGTCTCTTGAGCTGGTATGGTCCAGGTGTGTTTGTGTGTCCATTGTGCTGCATGAATATCCCACTGTGACATGACAGAATGTTTTAGGGCAGAGATAACGGAGCAAATACAGTGACATGCCATCTCTACCACTTTATTTTACTTCTTTTACCGTGTCAGTAAACTGTTGCTATGGTAATTAGTCTTGCCATCATAAGTTATTTTGTTAGCTAAAGAGAGGTAGCTAAACCATTGCATAATGTCTTATGGGATAAAGTATGTCATTGCAGTAGGTAGGAAAAATTTCTGTTCTCCTGGAATGGACACTTGTTTATCTGGCAGAGAGCAGAAGGGGAAGTAGGTGGACAGAGACAAGTTGAAACTGAAGCTACTTACCGACTAAAGGCACACCTCGTTTTATTGTGCTTCACTTTGTTACACTTCACACACCGCAGTTTTTTAAAACAAATTGAAGGCTTATGCAGTCTTGCATTGAGCACACCTGTTAACACCATTTTTCAACAGCATTTGTTCACTTCATGTCTCTGGGTCATATTTTGGTAATTCTTGTAATATTTCCAAGTTTTGTTACTGCATGTGTTATGGTGTCTTGCAGTCAGTGATCTTTCATGTTACCATGACTTGCTGAAGTCTCAGATAATGGTTAGCGGTTTTGGAAATAAAGTATTATTTAATTAAGATATATTTTCTTTTCAGACCTAATGCTATGTGCACTTAATAGACTACAACATAGTGCAAATGTAACTTTTATATGCAGTAGGAAACCAAAAAATTCATATGACTCACTTTATTTTTTTTTTTATTTTTATTTTTTANGCACTAACTCCAGAAATTGATGTCACGATTTAATTGAATTGTTGGACACCCAATGGTGTCAAAGAATCTGAGAAAAAAGGTATCACTTTTTTATTTTTTTTAACTTTTAAAATTTTTATTTTAACTTTAGTTTACTTTACATTACTGTATTGGTTTTGCCAAACATTGACACGAATTCACCACGAGTGTACTTTATTGTGGTATTTGCTTTATTGTGATGTTGTCTGGAACTGAACCTATAGTATCTCCAAGGCATGTCTATATTTCATTCTTCAAGGCTCTTCCCATATTTTCAACAACCTAGCTGGCACTAAAAATCTGGTAATAACTAGGAAGAAACTAGATTGAGCCCTCTCAATATAAGAAAATATATTGATAGGAATATGACAAAACTGAAAATTGATTCAAATGAGAAATAGTTTACCATGAAGCAGGTGAAAAATTAGGATAGAGACTTTATAAAATTAAATAATGGCTACCAAAATAAATGCTCAAAGTAGAAATAATAGAATGTAAGAAAAATATTAAGCTGGCAGTACTCATTAAAGAAGCATGAGAAATTAAGTCATACCAGAAATGAAAAATATAGATGGATTAGCCAAAAGAAAATTGAGGATTAGATGTTGCTGAAAATGCAATTGAGGGCATGAAAAAATGGAGGAAACAAATTTTGAGGAATGAGGAAATTGAACAAACAAATTAAAAAAATAGAGTTTAAAAAAAGGAATAGAGAGAACTTGCCAGGTCAAAGAAAATACACATACGTTGATATTTTGCAAGAAAAGAATAGGAAAAAATGGAACAAAAATATATAGTTAATCCTTTGAACAACACAAGTTTGAACTTCACAGGCCCATTTATATGCAGATTTTTTCCCATAGGTATGATACAATCTGCAGTTGGTTGAATCCGCAATTGCAAAACTGCCGGTGTGGAGGGCGGGCGTAAAGTTACACGCAGTTCTTTACTGTGCAGGTGGCAGCACCTTTCTACCTGAGGCTGTTCAAGGGTCAACTGTATTACAATATATGAGGCTAGAATTTCCCGTAGCATTGTGAATTAGATACTGTAAACATTTCTTCTACTGTAGACAACCAAAAATCCTAGATAAAGCATATCTTTGCAAATGCGTCACTGAGCTGACAAGAAAACAAATGCATGCAAACCAGAACCAAAGTGGAAGTAGGAATGCTGGAAAGTGAAGGTTTGCCCTAAGGATATCTGCTACACCGTGAAAGTGAAACACTGGACATGGCTCAGTTGTGTCCGACTCTTTGTGACCCCATGGACTATAGCCCACCAGGCTTCTCTGTCCAGGAATTCTCCAGGCCAGAATATTGGAGTGGGTAGCTGTTCCCTTCTCCAGGGGATCTTCCCAACCCAGGCATCAAACCCAGGTCTCCCACATTGCAGGCAGATTCTTTACCATCTGAGCCACCAGGGAAGCCCAAGAATGCAAGAGTGTAGCCTATCCCTTCTCCAGCAGATCTTCCTGACCCAGGAATCGAACAAGGGTCTCCTGCATTGCAGGCAGATTCTTTATCAACTGAGCTACCAGGGAAGCCCTGCTACACCGTAAGTGACCCTACACTTCCGGTTCTATGATTTTTAATATTTTATTTCAATGTTCTTTAAAACTACAAAAAAGATGCGAGAGTAGCACAGAGAACTCCTGTTTAGCAATCTCTCAGAAACCCTCATTCAAATTTTGCTAATTGTCCCAGTAAAGTTTTTGAATAATAAGGGATCTAATGCTGGATTACATTACACCTATTGTCTTATCTTTCAACCTGGAACATTACCTCAGTCCTTGACTTTCAAGCCATTGATGGTTTGCGAATGCTAGGCCAATCATTTTGCCAAATTCCCCTCAATTTGAGTTATTCTAGTGTTTCTTACCATCAGTCCTAGGTTATACATTTCCCCCCCAAATATCATTGAATCCTGTTGGGGGGCACATGATGACCATTCATCCCATTATTAATTGTGTTAAATCTAACCACTTTATTTATTAAGATTATGCCTGCCAAGTGTCTCCACTCTAAAGTTACCTGGAAATAGTCCTCCCTTTTCAATAATTACTTTGTGGGGAGGTACCTAGAATCTATACAAATCATGATTCGTAACTAAATTTCTGAAACCAGGATCTAAATAGGACTTGTGGATGATGCTAATGAAGTGTCACTCTTCCCAAGTTCTATCAGTGGAAAGATTAAGAAATATACATATATATATCCCTCAAATACATATTCATAGAAAACATATATTTGCATTTATAGGTATGTTTGCATATACATGTTTACAGCCACGAGTTTATGGTGGTTATCACTAGTTCCAATCCAGCCACATATGGCTTATTCTAGCTTTTCCCTATTTGCTCTTTGTACTTCTTCTGGTGAGAAAGTTAGTTCCCACTGTCTCCATCTTCCTATATATATATATCCAGTGTTCTCCTCCTCCTGATGTTAATCCTTTCCTGTAGAAGAGTGCTTCTGTAAGACACCATGTCATTTAGAACTATCTCATGGCTTTTTGATGAAGAAAAGAAGGAAGTCAGTTTTTTTAAATGAAGAAGACGAAAGCAAAGAAAGGGAATTGAACCCCAATATTCAAAGTTCATAAACTTTGATGTATGGGAAATAAAATCTAGGCCCTTCTCAATGTGAAGACTCTGACAGAAGACCCTGCTAAAGCTGGAACCTCAAAGACCCACACTTTAACATGATGGAAAATGAATGATAGCCCTGCCCCACAGAAGAGGACATGGCTTTGTCATTAGTTGAAAGAAGAGCATTTCTCCCATGATGATTTGTACCACAAGTTAATCCATACACAGGTTTGCTACCCAAATTCATCTAATCCACTTGTTTCAAAATTAAGTCATGGATAAACCACTTTAAATGTAGTGAGAAATCTGTAAGAAAAGAGTATAATTGAACTTTTTGAGACCACATATTTTAAAAAACATAGAAAATACATAAAATAGGATAAGACACGCATGATAGTAAAAATATATCTAACACAATTAGAATTAGAATCCCAGAAGAAGTAAGAGAGACTAGAAAAGAAACACTATTTTAAGGGATAAATGCTAAGACTTTTCCAGAATTTTGGAAAGACCCCTCAACTGAAGAGAGACAAAGATAAGACACAAAATTAACAGGATAAATAAGAAATTCTAATTTAGATGAGACAGAGTGAACTGTAGAATGCCAAAAAGCAAAAGTAAGATGTTGAAAGCAAGCAGAGAAAGAAAGATGATTAGTACAAAGAAACAGCAATTTGATGGATGACTATTTAATAGCAATAGCCAAAGACAAGTAAACACCCTCCAAGTGCTGAAGAAAGTAACTGTCGACCTAACACTATGCATCTGGTGGAAATATCTTCCAAGGATATTGATAATATGAAGTCATTTTCAGACAACAGTAACTGAGAACATTTATCACCAATATATCCACACTATAAGACATTCTAAAGAATATTCTTTAAGAAGGGAAGAAACATCTTACTATAGGGAAGTATCAGAAGTGAAAATAAATGGCGAACAAAGATATGATAATTGTGTCAGAAAGCTCTAAACATTTGTTTTGATATAATATCTGTAAGAGTATAATTTAAGTTTTTAAAACTGAGTAGACAGAGGAAAATGTAAAACTGAGCGCTTAAGAGAAAAGGATAGTGAGATATAGCCTACATAGTCTAACATATATCATATAATCTGAGTGAAATACAGTCTAACATATGTCATGCGATGTATAATCGTGGAATTAATAATTCAAGATAGAACTGAGACACTAGAATAGAATTGCATATGTGCGAGTAGGGGATATCAGAATTAATGTGTCCTAAAACTCTTGTAGTTGAAGGGGAGGAGACTAAAGATCTGATGTGGATCTAGAATTGGTCTGGATTTAGTCATACATGGAACTTATTAAAAGAATAAGCATAAAAGTATATGATATAAATAAATAGAAGGGAGTAATGAATTGAGAGAAAAAACTTCTTCTAGTTGATCAAATAAGGACAGACAGGAGGAAAGAAAAAGAAATAGGAAAATCAGGACAATGAAAAAGTACAAATAAGATGGTAGAAATAGATCAAAATTTATCAGTAATCAAAATAAATACAAATAGAGTATACTTTCTCCAGATAAAATACAGTAATTGTAAGACTAGATTTTAAAAATCCAACCTTGTGATATTTATAGGTGAATTTGGCTAAAACAAGATACTAAAAATTAAAAAGAAAAGGGAAAATATGGTTATATACCAACCAGAAGAAAATGAAATTCCAAAGTATCTGAATTATTAGGAAAAATAGACTTCAAGGTAAAAAAAAATAGACTTTAAAGCTGATTTAAAGAAACATTTTATGGATTCTCCCTGTAATGAAATAATGTTTGAGTCACTTGGGAGAAATAATGAGTGGAAAATATGGCTACAGAATATTATAAAACAAAAATGTGAGTGAAAAGAGAAATAGGAAATCTGTCATCATCTAGGAAGGATTTATCGTGCCTCTTTCAGTACCTGATATACGAAACAGTGAAAAAAATCAGTTAAGTACATAATAAATTTGATCACTAATCTTGAAACTAGACTTGATGACAAAAATAGAGCACTGTATTGAATAATTGGAGAATATGTCTAGTGTCAACCTAGGAGCAAAACACTTAAGTGCTAGCCTGAAAAGATATTCCTAGGAGTTACTGATGAGAAAGGGTTAAAATCTTTAAATTCTTAGGGATAAAAAGCCAAAACCCTAGACAGAAGCTTATTCCTTGGTCTTTACCTTTGTGTTTTTCTATTTCCCTCCTAAACTTCAAATGTTTATACATAATGAAGTTGGCTGTATTTGAATTAAAAACCTGCTGAGAATGAGTTTCTGTTTTCCTCCATCTGTGTCTAATTGGATTTCCTTCTTTCATGGGCTGGTCAAATCAAGAAAAGCTTGTCTACAAGCCAAGCAGATTGTAAATTCCCATCCAGATTTGTGATCAGTCAGGCTTTAACAAGAGTGTTTATCATTTTATGTGGGACAGGCCAAGTGTTAAAGCATAAAGGTGATCCTGGGCATGTTTACAGAATATTTAGTTTCCACTAATATGCTACTAACCTACTATATGTATTTTTCTTTTAACTTTTCTTTCCTGGCCTGTCCTCTTTTCATGTAGAGTCTTGTGAAGAGTGGCCACATGGCCATTCTATATACCTATTTTAGTAAAAAATATAGCTTGTTTATGTTGAAATACATATTGCATTGGTATCTGGTTCATGAAAAGAGGTGTGTGTGTGTGTGTGTGTATCTCTTCCTATTCAGAAAAATAATGGATGGTCACATAACATGTGCAGTAATTTCATCTTTCATGTCAAACCTCAAAAAATAAATCAACTTCCATTAGTCTGAGGAAACTGATATTCTAATCTAAAGAGATACTCTGCCTACTAAAATATAGGGCTACAACTATAGTTCATATAATTGGCTGAAAAATCTTAGAGAAGAATCTTGTGTAAGAAAGAAATGCAATATGGATAATAGTTAAAGCTTCTGATTTCCTTTTTTCTGTGGAGCTTCAAAATCCCTTATCTGTTCTTTGCCTGATCAAGTTCTTGTCTTTAAAGTTGATGCTTACAATCCAGCTCCATTTCCTGTCTTTTTTTAAAATTTAAAACAGATGGTCTGTCTTTTAAAATTATTTTTTTCAGTTTTGTTAAACTATAATTGGCCAATATAAATTATATGTATTTAAGGTATTCAACTTGATGCTTTCATGTACATATACATTGTGAAATGATTACCATCACCAAGCTCATTAATGTACTCAGCCTCTCCATATTTATTTCCTTCTTTCCTTCTTTCTGTTTTTTTTTTCCTGTGTGTGTGTGTGTGTGACAGTAACTCTCAAACTTACTCTCTTAGCAAATTTTAAGTATATAGTTTAGTTTTGTTAAATAAGTTCCCTGTGCAGTAAGTTAGCTCTCCAGCAGTAATTTATCTTGCATAACTGAAACTTTGTACTCTTTGACCAATGTCTGATTTGCCCTTCCAGCCTCTGGAAACCATATTCTGCTCTTTGCTTCTATAAGTTTGACTTGTTTAGATTCTATATTTAAGCAGATCATGCAGTATTTGTCTCTGTGTCTAGCTTATTTTACTCAGTTTTCTAGGTTCATCCACATTGGTGTAAATGACAGGATTTCCTTCTCTCAGTCCATTCTAAAGAAGATCAGTCCTGAGTGTTCTTTGGAAGGAATGATGCTGAAGCTGAAACTCCAGTATTTTGGACACCTCATGTGAAGAGTTGACTCATTGGAAAAGACTCTGATGCTGGGAGGGATTGGGGGCAGGAGGAGAAGGGGATGACAGAGGATGAGATGGCTGGATGGCATCGCCAACTCGACGGACGTGACTTTGGGTGAACTCCGGGAGTTGGTGGACAGGGAGGCCTGGCATGCTGTGATTCATGGGGTCACAAAGAGTCGGACACAACTGAGCGACTGAACTGAACTGAAAGGCTGACTTATATTCCATTCTGTTTGTTTATATACTATAGTTTTTCATACATTTGTCTGGAATGTGGATTTCAACTTTTCCTTGGACAACTGAATACAAGACAGTTGAATATAAGCTACCCTTTCCATTATGATCATTGCCGGGTGTGCAGGAATCTCAAAGGTGGTTCAAAATAAGAAATCTTCCAATCAATTGACTTGCTAAATCCGCACTATCAAGTTGCAAGGTTGTAGCATGTGTTTGCTTCACAGGTGCTTACTGCTTCAAAAAAATCTATGTCATGAAAAAAATTCAGGGTATATTTATTTTGTGTTTGTGAATCTGATTAAAACACTTGATGTTAAAGTCATCCTACAATGACTACTTTGGTAATAACCACAGTGCTTGTATACAGAGAAGAGTTTCTAAAACTTGGATGTGTCTGCCTACCCCCTGAGGATCTTGCTAAATGCAGAATATGATTCAGTTATGTTTGCAGTGGGCCTGAGATTCTGCCTTTTTAATGAGTTCCCAGGTAATGCTGATGTTGCTAGGATCACACTTTGGGTAGCAAGGGTGTAAAGCTTTGCACATTTACACAGAATTCTCTCATAGCTGCTTGGGGTAGGTATTAACCCCTTGTGCAGATGAGGAAATAGAGTTTAATAGAACTCATCTGATATTGCGGAGAAGGCAATGGTACCCCACTCCAGTACTCTTGCCTGGAAAATACCATGGGCGGAGGAGCCTGGTGGGCTGCAGTCCATGGAGTCGCTAAGAGTCGGACACAACTGAGCGACTTGACTTTCACGTTTCACTTTCATGCATTGGAGAAGGAAATGGCAACCCACTCCATTGTTCTTGCCTGGAGAATCCCAGGGACAGCAGAGCCAGGTGGGCTGCCATCTATGGGGTTGCACAGAGTCGCACATGACTGAAGTGACTTAGCAGCTTAGCAGCATCCGATATTGTCATGTATCTATAAGTCTTCTGATTAAGCTTTTTTTCCTGCTTCTATTCTTCAACTTCATTCCTCCAAATAATCTTATCTCCTGAGTTATTATTTTTATGTATTTTATTTTCAGGTAACAGCAATTCCTGCTCTTCCCTTAGGGATTTTGTATCTTCTTTGTAAGTTCTTTCAAAATAGTCATATTCAAGTAAATCATAATACATTTTGGCACTAGATTTTAAAAATCTTAGAGGCTTGTAATTTGTCCTGCCCCTTAGACATGGCAGCCCCACTGTATTCTGTATAGCTGACCACAACACAGACCTGTGTACTATAGCATGTTCTGCACACATAAGGCCAGGGAGATAATCTATTAAACAGGACATTCTGCTAAAGGTGATTTTGAGATCTCTCCTCATTTTTGTAGAAGAAATTCTCTCAGAAGTTAAGAAAATTCTGGCCTACTATTAAGAAGTACTTGTGAGCTTTTAAACACTACTGTCATTGATTGCCAATGACAGAGTCTGACCGATTGTTATGGGGGTGGAATAACATTCCAAGGACACTGGACTTCCCTGGTGGCTCAGATAGTAAAGAATCTGCCTACAATGCAGAAGAACCTGGTTAGATCCCTGGGTCAGGAAGAGCCCCTGGAGAAGGGAATACTGGAATCTGTTCCAGTATTCTTGCCTGGAAAATTCTATGGACAGAGGAGCCTGGTGGGTTACAGTCCATGAGGTCACAAAGAGTCGGACACGACTGAGCGACTAACACTTTTACTACTTTCAACTAGGCTTGACATTATGGGTGATCAGAAGTAATCATATTCTAATATTGGGACTGAAAGCTATTGTTTTTAAAAGAATTGATATTTAAGTACCTACATACCTAGGAATATTAAATCACAATTTGGGGTAGAACCCAAACATAGGTATTTTTTAAAAAGCTTCTGGGTTATTTTAATGTGAAGTATGTTTGAAAATTGTTGCCACAACTCATTTTCCTAGTGAGTTCATTATCTTTGAGATGTATGGCTTTTATTAGTGATGTGGTCTTTTAAAAAAGGAGTTACTTTCATTCTCCCGAGATTAGTAAGCATTATCACAAGAGGCTAGGGGGTTAGCTTTGGTTAAAATGATAACAGTTCTGAAAACTGAAGCAACAAGGAAAGGGCGTCAGTAAGATGAAGTCAGACTGTACATGTTTTAAATCAGTAGTTTGTAGATAAGAATGTAGTAATTACTTGTCGAATAACTGTCAGTTAATCGCATTTAAGAATAATTCCAGGATGCAAAGGTAAAAACACTTTGAGATCTCACATTAGGTAAACTGTTAGAATTCATCAAATGTTAATTTTTATCTTCATTTCCCCCATAGTTATTTTTTCCCTTATGCAAGGTCATGCTGATTGTCATGTAAGCTAGTTTAGCTTCATAGATCTTGGTTTCTTATCAGCTTCAATGCCATGTCCATTAGTATAAAAACAGCAGTTACAACAGATTCACAATGTACTCTTGGATGAAAATGGAGTGTGATGAGAATTCATTGCTCTAATTTATCTGTATTGTGTTGAAGAAAAATTACAAAGCTATTTTCTTCAGTGCAATGAACTATGTCCACATTTCCATATGGAAAGCAAATTCAGACTTAAAAATGCTGTCTACCACTTCTTTCTAGAGAGACATTGAGATTTAAGTCAATCTTTTCGCAATTTATTTAGAGATTTTTCCCCAAGTTGAAGGCAAAATCAAAATGTTGAGGTGAGACCTTAGGTCGTCAATTGCTTAGCTTCTAATATTCTAGGTAGTTAAAATCATCATTTTGCATGTTTGTATTCATGTAACATACTCTCCTGAGGTTAGCTAGTTAATAGTTAATAGGCAGTAAATATTTCTGCCTTATCAATCTCTTGCCCTTAACAAAGACCCTCTATTTGGAAAAGATTCTTAAATTTTGTGTGCTTTCAAAGATTGAGGTGGGGCATGGGGAATGGACTTCTTCCAAAAGCTTATGGTGCTGGTGATGTGGCTGAAATGCAGACCTACAGTGACATTGCTTCATAACTAATGGGTGTTGAACTGTTAAAAAATGTGCTAGGTCTTCATGGTGAACCATGAGATGCTAAGATCCCTGATAAGTTTGTGACAGGTGGATAGGTGTTTCTCTTTACCTCTTGCCACCATTTCTTACTTTCTGTTATAGAACTTCTCTCCTGTTCTGTGCTGTGCTCAGCTGTGTCTGACTCTCTGCGACCCCAGGGACTATAGCCCACCAGGCTCCTCTGTCCATGGAATTTTCCAGGCAAGAACACTGCAGTGGGTTGCCATTTCTTCCTCTAAGGGATCTTCCTGACCCAGGGATCGAACCTTCATCTCTTGCAACTCCTACACTGCCACACAGATTCTTTACCAATGCACGACCTTGACGGTTAAACTAAGCTGAATTTCTTTCAGTTCTTGCAATGACATTACAGCCCTTTTGGCCTCTAATATTTTGCACACTTTCCCGCCTTTGCTTGGATGAGCCATTCTCAAACTGTTTGCTCACAGGATCCCTTCACACACTTTCAGATGCCTGAGAACTCCAGAGAACTTTTGTTGAGACACAGGTTAAATGATCGTGTCTACCACAATAGAAATGGAAACAGAAAATTTTTAATTATTATTTTTTTGATATAATGACAGAACCCATTATATTATCACAGATAACTTTTATGGAAGGTAAACTATATCTTTCAAAACAAAAAATAAGTGAAAGGAGGGGCATTGTTTTATGTTTTTTCAAATCTCTTGAATAGAATATAGGCAGATTCTTACATTGTTCTGTATTCAGTCTTTTGTAATATGTTGTTTTGATTGAAGCAGTTGAGCAAAATCCAGCTTCAGACAGATTTGAAGTTGGAAAGGGAAATGTATTTTTATGATCCTTTTCAGATGATTGTGAATATTCTTCCTTGCTACTAAACCAAAATTCAACAACAGCTGCTTTCAGCTTATTTGTGCTGTTGTTGCAAGATTAGTTCACTATAGAAATTGTTAAGATGCCCAAACATAGGTTTACTCCCACCTTTTGGAGAGAACAAAGAAAGCTCCACTTTTATGAACGTTTCAAATCACCTAACAGAGGCCAAATCCTGTTACGGATCATTTCTAAAACCCTCTTGTGGAGCTCTCCCCATGGTTCTCCACGGTATGTATTCTCCTTTGTTGCAATAAGTCGATCAATAATGCCAACTTTGCTTGACTACAGGGATATTCCTGGTGGTAGTCTTGGACTGGAAAGAACCAACAATTTCTTTCATGGTTCCTTATGAGTGAGGATTTGTAGAGTTTATTTCTGCAGGAAGATAAAACAGCTTATTCTAGAGATTGCTATAAAGATAGAGCAGCAACAGGCCTACTTTAGGATTGATGCTATTCTGACAGTACAATTGCTCTAAGTCTTTTGGCTTTCTATTTAGAAGACTCTAAACCCAGTAATAAACGCTACAAGTGTTGTTGAATTTTAGTATTTCTATCCGGACTTTGTAAATCTGATTCCTAGAGTCAGACTCCCTGCTTACTGATTGAATGATCAGGTGCAGTTCATTTATGCTGTCTTGTATTTTAGCTTTCTCATCTGAAGAGTAGGGGTCATAATATCACCCACTACATAAGACTGTTATTTGGATTTAAAGAGTTAATACTTGTGTTCACTCTGCATAGCACCGTCGGATACATTACTTATATGTGTGTGCATGTGTGTGTGTTTTTAAAACAACTCAGTTTCTTAACAACAGAATCTGAACTCTTCATATCCCCTTAGACCTAGATCTCAGTTTAATTGTCACATCTCTAATAACCATTTAAAAATTTAAGTAAAGCATCATGTCTAATAAATTAACAGAGGGTCTACATTCATGGGGTCGCAAAGAATCAGACACATCTGAGCTACTAAACAACCACCACCACAACTCATAGTGGATGATACACAGTATGGACTCTGGAACTTGGCTGTTTTAGGTTCGAATCCCAGCTTTGCCACTTAATGCCTGGATAACTTTGAGTAAATTATGCCTTTGTGCCACATGTTCTTTACCTATAAAACATGCACTTGTAATAGTACTGCTTATAGAGTGGCTGTGAGTTTTAAATAGGTTAATATTTCTAAAATACTCCTGAGTGCTTGTTACAGAAAATACACTGTTTATCAAAATAAATACATACGAAAACTTCTTTAAAATATGAAATTAAGCATTTAAAAACTTAAAAAATTGATGATTGCAGAACTTATTTATAAATTTTATACCAAATTAATAATAATAATTTGATTTACTTATTATTTCTCTCCTTGCTTTCACAACTTCTTGTAGTTTCAAACTTGCCTAACTAATATAGGGCAGAAATATCTTATACAAATGGACATTACCTGCTCAATTTTGGTGATTGTGATGCAATCAGATTTGAGTTACTGGCCAAAAATTTGAGGGATAGGACCTAGGATTTGTTTTGAGTTTATACCTTCCAGAAGGATTTTTTCACTAAAATATTTAATGTCAGTAATCTGATCTTACTCTTAATGGTGGGACTCTGCTTGCTTTGCCAGAGACTACTGAACTTTCACAGTGATAGCATATGTGTGCCTGCAGGCCCAGGCATGTCCAACTCTTTGTGACCCCATGGACTGTAGCCTTCCAAGCTCCTCTGTCCATGGGGTTTTCCAGGCAAGAACACTGGCCTGGGTTGCCTTTCCTACTCCATCCTAATTACTGTAGCTGTGGTTTAATTTATCAATCTGGTAAATTTAGCTCTGGGGGATTCCCAGGTGGCTCAGTGGTAAAGAATCTGCCTGCCAGCGTAAGAGACATGGGTTTGATCTCTGGGTATAGAAGATCCCCTGGAGAAGGAAATGACGACCCACTCTAGCTAGTATTCTTGCCTGGAAAATCCCATGCACAGAGGAGCCTGGCAGGCTACAGTCCCCGGGGTCACAAAGAGCTGGACGTGACTGAGCGCACACAAATTTAGCTCTAACCCAATTTTCAACTTCAATCTTCCTTCTAATCTTGTCCTAAAATTTAATTGTCTGAAGGGAAAGGATAGGATTTTTCAGACTTTACACAGACTTGAAGTAATTTATTCACTAGTTGGATTATACTAATCTCTCTATTATTTGATAGAATTCTTAATTCTTCTCATTTTTCTTATCTTTTTATACTGTGTAAAATTCTATGGTTATTTTATTGACAACTTCCTCAATTCCTCTGCTCTCTCTTTTTATTTATTCCTAGACAAAGCACAAAAGAAACCAATTACACTATTACACTGTCTGACATTGACAATCAGATTACCAGCCCTCTCTTGGCAAAGCTTTATATCCTGGCTGCTGGCCCCCTTCAGATGGAATACCTTGGACTTTGTGCTCCCTCTCCAGAAACAGTTTATCAGAATCTGAAAGAAGTAGCTAAAACACTGCACCATCCTGCCATTTGCTTTCCAGCAGTCTTGAATTCTTTGGTCACATGATCTGGGTCTCAAAATACAACAGTTGGTTGCTTACTCAACTTTTAGATTTAAAGCAGCAAGAATCGAAACTTTCCTAGCCCTTCCTATAAGAAAATCTCACTGTTTTGTTGTTCAGTCTCTGTGCTATATTCACATTTTAGCATTTGGCATTTCCAAGGACTAATTTCTTTATTAGTTAGGACTTTCAGTTGCAAGCAACAGAGGAGTACTCTGTTTAACATAAATTTGAAAGCAGAAACTAGAGTTATTGAAGAAACAGTGTGATAACCCATAGACTCAAAGGAAAGTGGAACAGCCTTGGGGAAGTAAGAGGAACAGGGGGACTTTGGAGCCTCTCTCCAGTGTTCTGACATTTTGATGACATAGCTCGAAAATTTTTTCATTAATTACCTAAGTCCATCTTCCTGCAAAATTCTACTTAGACTCTAACAAGCTTTATCAAAATTCAGTGGTTCTACTTGGTCTTAAAACCCCCTTTACTTTACAGATGAGAAAACTGATCTAGAGAAGTTAAATAATTGAATTATTGTAAATAAATTAAAGTTCCTTTGACATGTAAATAAATCCCTCTGAATGGTCCTAAGAGTAAATTAACTTCTACAGCATTCCTAAGAGTAAATATGATTAAAGTGACATTTTACCAAGATGCATTGTGTAATTTCCTTTGTTGTATCACTGAATGTGACACCATGATCTTTATATCTATTGTCTTTATACTTTCCTCAGCCCTTCTCTTTTATCTTCAAAAATACCAAGATTATGTATCAGTTGTTGCCCAAAGTCAATCAGTAACAATGAGAGCACATTTGAGACAGACTGCCTAGGCCTAGATGTGATAATATAGAAAAATGTTTTCCCCAAAGGCATCTCACTACTTTTCAATCTAGTGGCTTATTAAGATTAGATTACTCTGAAGAAATTTTTTCTTTGGAATTTCATTCACTTCTCCAATAAAGATTTATTGACCATGTACTATATAAGGCACATAATTTGGGATGTATTCATGAACAAAACAAAAACTAAAAATGTCTGAGGCTTCATGGAACTTACGTTCTCATTGGAGCTTACTTTATTGTAAAAATACAGCATATAACACATATATCATATAAAATAAGTTTTAAATATGTGTTTATTGACTGTTTGCATTGTTGATAGAGCTTCTGGTCAACAGTAGACTGTTAGTAATAGTTAGATTTTCCACTGCTCAGGGGGTTGTTGCCCTTAACCCTCATGTTGCTTAAGGGTCAACTGTATTTTGAATTACTAGGTACTTGATGTGAATAAGTACCTGCCTGTATTAAAGGCAGTTGCTCACTGATGCTGTTACTACATTTTTATAAAATGTGTTTTAGAGCTACATCATTTACTATTTTTAAATGGCTTGAAATATTCAGATGCCAGTTTGTTACCCCTGAAACTGAGGGAAGGTGTATTCCTCATGCTGTCACTGGGTTCTTAACATTTCCTAAGTTTTACAGAGTGTAAAAGAACAGACATTTGGAAAAATAAGGAAATCAGATATTTCAAGTTTTCATGAGGTGCCATACTGTGGTCAGACGAACTCACTAATGAGAGCTTTAGCTGCAGATATATAAAAATGCTGTCTTCTTTGTGAAAAACTGAGATGAAACAGGAATCTAGGTTGTATCAGAAGCACTCCTTGCTTAAAATGATAAGCTAAGGCCAGCTCAGTGGTGGGAAGGATACTCAAGTGTGGCTCCTTCTTTAAACCTACCACACTTGTCAGACACATTGGCCCATGTTAACATAACAGGAAGCAGGATTGCCCAATGTGATGGAAGCATATGGAAGGAACATGAGCTAGCAAATTCATAAATGGCATTTGTCAATAGCACTGCCTACAGTTTTGTTGCTAGAATAACATGTCTTTTGGAATAGCTTCAGATGGCCAAACAAGGAATGGTTGGGCATAAATGAGGAAGGGAAGTCCAGGCAGGATATGGTTTCATCCTATTAAATTTCCAGGTTTTTGGCACAAACTCCACTGCTGTGGGGAGGAGTCCACATAGCCCATCACATCACAGCTTTCTTTTTAACTTGACAGAGCTTCTATTGTACCAGGCAGATAAAGCCCAAGAGAGAGTCATTGGGATTTAGGCTTTGGGTGGGAACTAGGTTAAATTGTGTTCCCAGCTCATGTTCTACATATCACATTCTTAAGCCAAATAAAAAAACACCCATCCCTTCAAGGTTGACATACAACTGGGTTTTACTTCACATAGTGAGATTGAATTTTTGAACAGGGAGCATGTCCCTAGGGACCATTTATGGCTGAACTTTCACTCACTTCAAGCTGAGGGAAAGTCTCAGCAGCATATGAATATTCAGTGAGAACATCCGTGTTTTGTTAGAATGCAGGTCCTGTTTGATTGTTTTGTAGGATAGGTGCTTGTTCATTAGGATTTTTCTCCTTGGAGCTTATGAAATTGAATGGTTTTCTTCCTTTAATAAAATACTTTATTTATTTATTTATTTATTTATTTTAAATAAATAAAATAAAATACTTTAAAAAGAGGATTTTTATTCCGTAAGCCAGGTAGATTCCAGTGATATTTACCTAAACTTCACTGACATCAGATGTTCACATTTGTTCAACTGACTTTTAGCCATTTCAACAGCTCTAGCTATTTCCTAAAAGAAAATAATTTTCTGAGATTTTCACACAATAGAGAATCTTCCCACTTAGCATATAATATTTTCTAAAATTTTGGGTTTGGATATAAGATTTTGTCTCTGTTTTCTTCTTCTTCATATTTACCACCACTTTACTACTTTGTGAATTGTTTTCATAGACAATGCATTAGAAACTTGAAGTGTCCTTTTGCTTTTGAAATATTTGCTATCACAAAGCATTCCACACCGCTAACGTAGAAATTAGCTCATTTTTGTGGCCTCATTTAAAAGAGTTTTCGTGACAAGAGTTTTCATTGTATTCAGCTCTCACCTGATACTGTCTTACACCGTAACCTTTTTGACCATCATGTCAAACACCCATCATGCTTCTATTCTCACATTCATACATTCTTACTGTCGTGAAAGATGTTGTAGCATGAAAAAGTATAGTAGACTTTTTTTTTCCCATTTAAAGTGCACAACTAAGGCTGACTACTGGTATTACTTTAGGAATTTTCACAGCATGTTTTCTTTCTGGGAATTATGAAGTTAGTTTTGGTATCTGGACAAGTTACAAAGAATTCTGAGAATCTGAGTTCTAAAAGTAGCTATATCAGTTCAGAGGTCAGGTAGTTTGGCCAGTTAAAGGGCAGTGCTGGGGCAAGTGACCCTTCATCATACTGTCATAGAACTGCTGTTTTCTTCTACAATCTGCAATGTAGAGAATGACTTCTTTCCAACCACCTAGCCCCATTCTGCTTCCTCAGTTAACATATGATGTGGGGGCCTGACTTACTCATTGGGGTAAAGATTTGCTGAAGATTGGTGAACTTCATTGCTGCTCATCTCCCTTGACTGCTGGCAAGACTAGGTACATTTCTTTGGAAGATGATTTCAATTCTTTTTTTTTAAGAGATGAAAATGCCCCGATAAAGGCCCAGTTTTGTCCAGAGGCCCCACTTTTTTCATGGAAGGGCATTTTATCTCAAATATAGCAGTGTGTACTTGTCAATCTGAAACTCCCAATCTATCCCTCCCTTCCACCCTTCCCCTCTGGTAACCGTAAGTTCATTCTCTAAGTCTGTGAGTCTGTTTCTGTAAATAAGTTTATTTGCCATTCTTGAGTTATGTTAATGGTGATCATATCCTTCAAACTGAGACATTTTTGAGAGTGAAAGACATGCCATGAATAATTACACTAGGGGACAGATATTGAGTAAGCCTGCTCCAGACAAACAAGGATGAAATTTCACTGTCCCTGTAACAGTATAGCACTGGTTTCACAGCGTATCGCTGTAGTGAGAGAGACTGACGAGACTGACAAGACGAGGAGAAATGTACAGCCATAAAGTGAACTGGATGGTGGATCGATGTCATGCCCATGCCATGACCTTTTAAATTATAGTCCACCTGCACCAACACAGAAGGGAAACACCAAACCGTTGCTTATTTTTCATCCAAGCTTGGTTTCTGTAAACTAGGGTATGCTCCACTTTTTATAACAGACACATAAAAGTTAACAAAATGTTCTTCAAAAGAATACACATAGAGGTTCCATTTTGCATGCAAGTCCAGGGAAGTCTCACTTTTCTTGAAGCCATCTATGGAAATATGGGGACTTACCGGTGGCACTAGTGGCAAAGAACCCATTTGCCAAAGCAGGAGACACGGGTTCAGTCCCTGGGTCGGGAAGATCCCCTGGAGAGGGCATGGCAACCTACTCTGGTATTCTTGCCTGGAGAAGCTCATGGACAGAGGAACCTAGAGGACCACAGCCCATAAGGTCGCAAAGAGTCAGACATGACTGAAGCGACTTAGCACAGCACATGAAAATGTGGACCCTAGATTTATCAGCCCTTTAAGATTACACTGCACAAGAGACTTCCACTACTTTTTTCAAAGGTGCTACAATAAGTTTAGGAGTATGTAACATGTGGAATCTATTGAAATATCGAAAACCATCATGTAGCAGGTAATATACAAAATATGTATGGATCTAATTCATAAGTGGTTACCTTAAGTTTGCTTTTGTAACTGTTTATCACTGACTGACTTTTGGACCAACTGGGAGATGATAAAGAAATTCATATCATCAGAATTCAGCAAACCTAGATCCCCAGAAGATTACTTCACTAGAGGTGTTGTTTATGGCAATGATCACAACTAGGCAGTATTCTGTGACTGTAGTTGATGTGAAATCTTATAAGGAATATAGGCCAAATTTTAAAAAAACTAGCATCTATTGAGTACTTGCTGTGGGCCAGGCTTGCATTACATCCAAAAACTCTGCATGCATATCTCAATTGTCTTACATGTAACACTCAAAGTATTTGATTTCAAATTGTATTTCTATTTCATAGATGAGGAAACTGAAGCTTAGAGAGGTAAAGGAACTGCTTCACACATTGTCATTTCATCCCAGATTATCTGACTACAAAATAGGCACTCCCCCTTGATAAAATATAGGCTACGACTTATGAGTGCCCTCTTTTCTTCTGCTAATGTTACAGGATTACAGTCCCAGGCACAACCAGGAGAAACTATGTCAATGTAGGGGAAGGAAAAAAAGAAATTGTCCATGATAGGTTACAGTTTGCCTCACATGTCATTTTAGAACTGCCTCAGGAGAAAAGAGATGAGGATTTTTGAAAAAGGTCTTAGGTTAGTTGTGATCAAGAGAATGCAAAGTTGAAGTTTTGATGGAAATATTGGTAAGAAAATGGTTCCCTAGCTATGCTTCAGAAGACAGGGATTCTACTTAGCTTTTATGTTAATCCCTTCTTGTGCTTTTCTCATTCTTTTTGGAGGGACATATTCAAAGGCTTTCTACCTCACTTGGAAATTCTATCCCATTTTTGATATAGTTAAAGAAACTATAAATTGTTTAGGGCATGGCCAAATCCTCTAATGACCTCTTTAGTGGAATTACCTAAATACAAGAATCAGAAAAAAGGAAAAATTATAGTGTATGGATACAGCAGAAACCTGTGCAGCTTTAAAGATAAATGAATCAGAACTACAGGTATATGAATAATTCTTACAGCAAAATAAAGCAAGCAGAAGATATTCAGTATGATATGACTGATATGATATATCAGTAGGGAAACAGATTACGTGACAAAAGGATAAACAAATGTAATACAAAACACTTACTCCAAGTTAATGTTTCTCTTAGGAGCAAAGGATAGAGAAAAGTGGCTGTGAAGTGGTATTCAGGGGGCTTCAGTCCTGCTGTCTTCAGCTAGAGGACTTGAGGGAAAATTCCAGAGAGGAATCATATGAGAACTTTCAGTTGCCATTACTGCCAGCAGCTGGGGGAATGGGTATTTGTATTCTATAGTGGGGGTCCATGTGGGTCCTTGGATGGTATGGTCACTTTAATAATATTAATTTTTCTAATCCACAAATGCAGTATATCTTTCCATCTGTTTATGTCCTCTTCAGTTTTTTTGCATCAGTGTTCCATAATTTTCTGAGTACAGTTCTTTTATCTATTTAGATTTATTCCTAGACATTTTATTCTTCTTGATGTGTTTGTAAATTTTTTTTTATTCTTCTGTCTGATAGTTTTTAATGTACAGAAATGCAACAGATATCTGTGCATTAATTTTATATCCTACAACTTTAATAAACTCACTGCATTTTAGTAGTTTCTGGTGGCATCTTTAGGATTTCCTATTATGGTATCATGTCATCTGCAAGTAGTGACAGTTTTACTTCTTTTTAATTTGGATTTCTTTTACTTCTTTTTTCTTGTCTGGTTGAATCAAACTGGATTACTCTCTCACACCATGTGCAAAACTAAATTCAAAAACGGATTAAAGACCTAAATCTAAGACCTGAAACCATAAAAGTTCTAGAAGAAAGCATAGGCAGTATGCTCTTTGGTGTCAGTCTTAGCAATATGATTTTGGATATATCTCCTCAGGAAAGGGAAACGAAGGCAAAAATAAGCAAATAGAACTCCATCACTCTAAAAAAAAAAAAGAAAGAAAACCGTTGTAAACGGAAGGAATTATCAACAAAGCAGGGAGGTCATCTACTGAATGGGAGAAAGGATTTCCAAAGAACATATCTGATAAGGTGTTAATATGTAAAGTACGTAATGAAATCATGCAACTCGGTATCAAAAAACAAACAACTGGATTAAAATATGGGCAGAGGATCTGGATAAACATTTTTTCTGAAGAAGATATGCAGATGGCCAACAGACACTGGAAAAGAAGTTCGTTGCTAATCATCAAGGAAGTGCAAATCCTACACTGTTGGTGGGAATGTAAATTGGTATAGCCACTGTGAAGAACAGTATGGAGGTTCCTCTAAAAATAGAGCTATCATATGACCCAGCAATCCCACTCCTGGGCATTTACCCGGAGGAAACCATGATTGGTATTTTTATATTTTCCAATTCTTTGTTGAAATTCTCAGTGTGTTCCTTTATTCTTTTCCTGAGCTTGCTGAGTATTTTTATGACCATTTCTTTGAACTGTTTATCAGGTAAGTTATTGGGCTGTTATTATCAGCCAAAAAGTTATTATGCCAAAAAGTTCAAGTTTTCCCACAAGATGGCACAGAAAAACCCAAGTGAACTTTCTGGCCAACCCAAGACTTCTCTCCATTTCATTGGTGTCATCTTGTTTTTTTCATTTGGAATATATTCCTCTGTGTTCTCATTTTGTTTGAATTTCTCTGCTTGTGTCTATGAAGTTAGACTATCCCAGCCTTGAAGCATGTCCTTGTGTAGAAATGCCCCTACATGGTCTACATGTAGCCAGTGGTTTTGGAGGGAGTGTTCGAGCTGAAACAAGTGTGATTTGGGGCTTTTTCTGGGGTGCACAGGGACTGCTGTCATGGCAGGTGCAGACTAGAGCTGGGGGGCTAATGCCAGAGCCTGGTGCAGACCAGTGCTTCTTATGGGACATGACTGAAGCTTTTTCCTTATGTCTATGTTTATCTATTGGGTTTAAAAAAATTATCCAAAATGTCATTATTAAAATTTCATTTTCTCTTGTTGCTAGTCTACAGAAATAAAAGTAATTTAAAAAAGTCTACCTCTGTCCCTCAATCTTGATATATTTTCTTAGTAGTTCCACATCAGTTCAGTTCAGTCTCTCAGTCATGTCTGACTCTTTGCGACCCCATGAACCACAGCACGCCAGGCCTTCCTGTCCATCACCAACTCCCGGAGTTCACTCAAACTCATGTCCATCGAGTCAGTGATGCCATCCAGCCATCTTATCCTCTGTCGTCCCCTTTTCCTCCTGCCTTCAACCCCTCCCAGCATCAGAGTCTTTTCCAATGAGTCAACTCTTCTCATGAGGTGGCCAAAGTACTGGAGTTTCAGCTTCAGCATCATTCCTTCCAAAGAAATCCCAGGGCTGATCTCCTTCAGAATGGACTGGTTGGATCTCCTTGCAGTCCAAGGGACTCTCAAGAGTCTTTTCCAACACCACAGTTCAAAAGCATCAGTTCTTCGGTGCTCAGCTTTCTTCACAGTCCAACTCTCACATCCGTACATGACCACTGGATAAAGTTCTCATATATTGCCTATGTTTTTTCTTGTAATATCTCTATGAATAATTATAAAGTATTTAATAATAATTGTTAATTTCTCTCTTATCATTGTTATCCTCTTAAAGTTTATTTCCCCATCTTGGTGTGATGGCTTGGATCTTCAGGGCTAAGTGGATAACAAGTGATGATGACAGAAATCATCCATTCTTGATTTTAAGGGGATGCTTTTAATGATTCATTATTAACTATGGTATTTTCATAGTTTTCTGTAGATCTTCTTTATTAGGTAATAAAATTCTCTTCCTGATTTTATAAAAGTTTTATATTTACTGATATAGATTTACTGAATTCTTTACTTGCCTGTGTGTTTTTCTGAATGTTGTTTGATCTGTTAATGTGGTGAATAGCTTTTTCTATTGTTCAGATTTTGTTTCATTTATGGAGCAAATCCAACATGCATTACCCTTTTTTCAATTTTGTTCATAAGTGAGTTTTGTCTAAAGTTTCCTTTTCATACTAAAATATTGGTGTTAAGGTAATGTTATCCTTAAAAAGTTACAATGTGTTACTTCTTTTTTCTTTGGAGAATTTGTAAAGTTTGTAAACATTTTTTCCTTTACTATTCAATAGAACTCATCCATAATACAGTCTGAGATACTTTGGATTAGATCATCTACTAGTGATATAATTTCTATAATGATTTAAGGACTGTTTATGTTTTCTTTTAATTCTTGAGGGAGTTACACTAAGTATAAATTTGTAGGAAATTGTCCATTTTATTTAGGTTATTAAACACATTGGCTTAATAATAATATGTAATTGTTATAATGTCTTATTCTGATTTTATGGCTCCATAGTTGGCCCTTATATGATTTATTTGTCCATTTTCTACTTTTATTGGTATTTTCTGGGGAAATGTATTCATTGCTCTCTTCTCATGCTAATGGTGATGAGTAGATTCATATTCACATACTTGGTCCAAAGAAAACATTGGATTTGACTAATGCTCTTCTGCAACAAACCCAAAGTTTTTCTAATGACAAACATATTAAGCATATCTTGGGAGAGGTGGGTGTTAAACTCAAGAATTTTGAGAATTTTCCCATTCTGATTATTGAATAGTAAGTACTGCTTTGCTCTCATATATTGCCCAAGTTTTTGTGTTTAACAATCAAGTAAAAAATTAAAAGTTATATTCAAAAATAAAGAATTCAAAGTGTACAGTCAAGCAATGAACTGATTTATTAGTCCATTCATTTATTCAATAAGTGTTTGTTAGACACATGTGCCAAGCAAAATCGTAGGCACACCACATTACTAGACATTACCATTTTTCCCGGCCTAGAATGCACATTGCCCTGTAATTCGAGATATGATATTTCTAAAGATCCAAGAAAAACACAGAATATCCATAAGGGCCAAGATCAGCAATAGGATGAAAACACTGCATCAAGCAGTTGATAGAAACTAAAACACTGGGCTTTCATTCTATGTCTCTTCAACCTAAGTCTTTGTGACAGAAGTATATTTAGGTATGTTTCTCTCCTGGTGCTCCTGTTTATGTCAGATCGATGTCACCCAGTGAGAGGATTATTCACTTCATACCATTTATATTGCCGGTGAAATATGAATAGGATATCTATTTCTTTAACAGTTTTTTTTTTTAATTTCATCACTGTCATTTCTAATATATTCTGAAAGAAATTTGGTTAAGTAGTTATATCCACTCACATAGGGAAAACCATTTTGGTTTTGATGATATTAGTACATAGTTTACAATGTTATTACCAAAATCTAAGAGTCAATAGCCATTTATATGAGAACTGTTTTATAATTTTCAGTTGTGGCCTGTTGCAAGTTGCTTTTTTAGGGTACAGTGTTTGGCATTCTTCCTGTCCTTTGGAGGAATGTAGATACTCATTCCCATTCTCTGCTATTAATATAAATAAAATCACTTGAACATGCTTTGAAGACAATTCTCATCTCTGTATCCATCTAAATTTGCCTTTAATACTCTATTATGGAACTTCAGAAAATAACTTCAGACATTTCAGAATTGAGTAGTTGTCCATCCCAATGCAACTGAGTAACTCAGATGCTTCCACTGGTAAGTAAGACACCTTATCAGTGATTTATTTGGAGGTGGAGAATGGTATGAAGTTTATAAAAATCAACAAAGAAGTTTATTCACAAAGAATATCATAAATATTTGTTGAGTGTTGGCTATATGTTAAATACAAGCTGAGCTTCTGAAGATATAGGACTGAGAACCTTGAGCAGGATAGTTACTGTTCTCTTAGGATTTTATTGATGAACTTTTATCAGGTAATGGGATAGGATTTAATGCAGGATTTAGGATTTAATGTGGATTTAATACAGGTGCTCAAAGAGCATGCAAGAGATGAAAAGAACCCAAATTTGGAGACTACAGAAGTCTTCCTGGAATAATTCTCTCTCCACCAAGACCTGAGTAACAACACTTAGCTAGGTGAAGAGACGTCAAGGTTGTGGACTTGGAGGCTGAGCATTTTAAGAAGCAGAAAACAGGCAAACAAAAATTCATGTGACATGGATTGGGGTTATATGAAGCAGCCCAAGTTTATAAATTTAATATTCATCAGCTGCACTAGAATGTGTACTGAGTAACTTGAAGCAGTTTTAGGACACGAGTCTGTCCCTCTTTGTCTTGTCATTTCAATCTTATATACTATATATACATTTCCTTCTTATATACTTAATGTGTGAATTTATATACCTCCCACCACAGGGTTTACTTCCTTAGGCCCCAAAATCAAATGCATAAAAGTGACAAAAGAAGGTATTGGGAGAAGACTGGTGGCTATTAGTAATCTGTCTGGTGAAAGGAGCACCAAATTTAGTTAAAAAAAAGCCTTGCTTTCTCTGGCTCAGAATAACATTCCCCATTCTACAGAAATATCAACAACCTCAGATACACAGGTGATACCATTCTAATGGCAAAAAAACAAAGAGGAACTAAAGAACTTCTTGATAAAGGTGGAAGAGGGGAGTGAAAAAACTAGCTTAAAACACAACATTAAAAAAACTAAGATCATGGCATCCAGCCCTATCACTCCATGGCAAATAGATGGGGAAACAATGGAAACAGTGGCAGATTTTATTTTCTTGGGTTCCAAAATCACTGTGGATGGTGGCTGCAGCCATGAAATTTAGAAGATGCTTGCTCCTTGAAAGAAAAGCTATGACAAACCTAGCCAGCTTATTAAAAAGCAGAGACATCACTTTGCCAACACAGGTCCATATAGTCAAAGCTATGTTTTTTCCAGTAATCATTTAGAGATGTGAGAGTTGAACCATAAAGACGACTGAGGGCCAAAGAACTGATGTTTTTGAACTGTGATGCTGGAGAAGACTCTTGAGCACAATAAGGAGAGCAACCCAGTCAATCCTAAAGGAAATCAACCCTGAATATTCACTGGAAGGTCTGATACTGAAGCTGCAACACTTTGGCCACCTGATGCCAAGAGCTGACTCAATGGAAAAGACCCTGATGTTGGGAAAGATTGAGGGCAAGAGGAGAAGGGGACGACAGAGGATGAGATGTTTGGATGACATTACTGACTCAATGGACATGAGTTTGAGAAAATTCAAGGAGATAGTGAAGGACAGGGAGGCCTGGCATGCTAAGGTCCATGGGGTCACAAAGAGTAGGACATGACTTAGCGACTGGACTTCCCTGGTGGCTCAGACGGTAAAGCATCTGCCCGTGATGCGGGAGACGTGAGTTCGATCCCTGGGTCGGGAAGATCCCCTGGAGAAGGAAATGGCAACCCACTCCAGTACTCTTGCCTGGAAAATTCCATGGACAGAGGAGCCTTGTAAACTACAGTCCACGGGGTCGCAAAGAGTCGGGCACAACTGAGTGACGTCACTTAGTGACTAAACACCAGCAGAAGTCACTGATGCCAACAGCTCCAGAGTTAAACATATCAAAGCCCTGTCATCAGAGAGGAACTTTCTCAGCTGATGTTCAAAGAATCTTGGGAAGAGACCCTCTGGCTCAGATTGAGCCTGAGGTCCTCCTTGGATCAATCAGTTGTGGTCACTGTGAAAGTGGTCTGCTATTATTGACTGCACTTGAGTCTTGTTCCCACTCTTGGACCTGTTGCCAGTATGAATTTACATAAGACTTGAAAGTTCTCATAGGAGTCTTATGAATGAAGTGGAGGGCAAGGCATTTTCCAGGATAAAGAAAAATCCTTGGCAACCAAAATATATCTACTACACTAAAAGTTACTATTAGAAAAATCACTTAATTTTTCTGAATCATAATTGTCATATCTTAAAAGAGNTGAGTTCGATCCCTGGGTCGGGAAGATCCCCTGGAGAAGGAAATGGCAACCCACTCCAGTACTCTTGCCTGGAAAATTCCATGGACAGAGGAGCCTTGTAAACTACAGTCCACGGGGTCGCAAAGAGTCGGGCACAACTGAGTGACGTCACTTAGTGACTAAACACCAGCAGAAGTCACTGATGCCAACAGCTCCAGAGTTAAACATATCAAATCCCTGTCATCAGAGAGGAACTTTCTCAGCTGATGTTCAAAGAATCTTGGGAAGAGACCCTCTGGCTCAGATTGAGCCTGAGCTCCTCCTTGGATCAATCAGTTGTGGTCACTGTGAATGTGGTCTGCTATTATTGACTGCACTTGAGTCTTGTTCCCACTCTTGGACCTGTTGCCAGTATGAATTCACATAAGACTTGAAAGTTCTCATAGGAGTCTTATGAATGAAGTGGAGGGCAAGGCATTTTCCAGGATAAAGAAAAATCCTTGGCAACCAATATATATCTACTACACTAAAAGTTACTATTAGAAAAATCACTTAATTTTTCTGAATCACAATTGTCATATCTCAAAAGACTGTGAATTTGTATCAAGTGAGATATTTACAAAGTGTTAAAAATGATTAAGTTCTATAAAATGTTTCTTTGATTATTATTATGACTTTGCTGAAGTGGACACTAGAATCTAGCTCTCAAGATCTTTAATTTGTGAAAGTAGAATGATTTTCTTCAATTTCCTGTGGTTATGAACCAAGAAAGCAAGCAAAAACCTTCCCTTTAAAGATGCTTTATTATGTAGCAAGAATTATGGTAGGAGCTTTGTATTTAATTTTCACCACAGTCACATTAAGTAGATATTTTAACCAAGTGCAATGTAAATTGAAGATAGTAAGTAGGTTAAGCTTCTATAATTAATAAGTATCAAAGAGAAGTATTAAATCCAGGTCTGAGAAATTCCAAAGATAAGGAATGGATGGCAGGAATTTTTAAGGAGTCATTTCAACTTGTATGAATGAATACATTATAATTATTTTAAAAATTAGTTATTTATTTGGCTGCACTGGCTCTTGGTTGCTGCACACTGGATCTTTTAGTTGTGGCATGTGGGAGCTAGTTCCCTGACCAGGGATCAAACCCAGGTCCCCTGCATTGGGAGCGAGGGCTCATAGCCTCTGGGACCCAGGGAAGTCCCATAGTATAATAATTTATTTTTATTGTTCATCTTTATAATTCAATTATTACAGTTGTGTTATTTCTTAACTAGTATTCTTTTAGAAATTAAAATATTTTACTCTTGTGTGTGTGTGTTTTGGTGATCTAGTGATTGTATTCAAAATCCTATGTTTTGCAAAGACATGACTTCCCTGATAGCTCAGGTGGTAAAGAATCTGTCTACAGGACCAGGAGACGTGACTTCAGTTCCTGGGTTGGTAACACCCCCTGGAGGAGGGCATGGCAATCCACTTCAGAGTTCTTGCCTGGAGAGTCCCATGGACAGAGGAGCCTGGTGGCCCACAGCCCGTGGGGTCGCGAAGAGTCGGACACGACTGAGCAACTAACACAACAACAAAGAGTTTCATACAGTGGATCTGTCAAGAGCTGTTAAATTAAAAAATTTAATTCTGAATGGAAAGCTTGAGTTTTGTAAATAACTGCAAGGAGAGAGGGATAAGTAATCAGAATTTGTCCAGAAACAGTATAACAGCCTCCAGGATGTTTTTGGTCTCCCTAGTAGAAAGCACAAGTAATAAGGAACTATGAGAATTTCTGGATTCTGAGCAGCTGAACAGAATACACCCTCTATTCTTTTAAAATCTGTATCTAAAAGGAAGTATCTGGCCTATCTGAGCATGTATGATTAATTTTGTGAAATAGTGTTCTAAATATGAATAGTAGTTTTCTAATTATCGTTGTAAGACAAAACTTTTCAGCTAGATATCAAATATCTTAAAAGGTCTTCTGCTTTATGTTTCTTAATATAATGAAATGTTATTATATCCAAATTATATCCAAAGCAATGAGTGAGCCAGCCATGTGATAGTTCTCATCACTGGGATATTTTATGACCCTTTCAAGTATTTCTGCAGACACATGGTGGGCAGAGTCTACTCTTCATGAAGGCTCTTCAGGCTGGTTACTGTTTAACTCTTGACTTCCAGAAAGTTTCTGTGCTATGCCTTTCTTTGTTGACTTGACTTTAGGTCTCTCCTTTGTTGGTCCGGGTGGCCCAGAAGGTAAAGCGTCTGCCTACAATGCAAGAGACCCGGGTTCGATCCCTGGGTCAAGAAGATCCCCTGGAGAAGGAAATGGCATGCCACTCCAGTACTCTTGCCTGGAAAATCCCATGGACAGAGGAGCCTGGTAGGCTGTGGTCCATGCGGTCACAAAGAGTCAGACACAACTGAGCGACTTCACTTTTTTTTTTTCCCTGTTGGTCTGATGTGTATACTTAATGGTTCTCGTTCAAAGAGTATTATTTCTTTTAATGTTTAAGCTCCTTTGTGATTAATCCAAACTTGTGGCTTCACATATTCATCTGGGAACCATAAAATTATTTATATACCTGAGAGAACAATCTCACCCGCAATGTATTGTCACATTACTCAGAAAATATATTTCTCTGGACATGGTTTCTTATCTGTGGGTTATCTCTTCCATGTACCAAAAATGTCCCAGGTACATATAGCTTTCTTATTTGAAAATACTTTCAAACATGGTGTCCTGTGATGTTGGAAGAAAATGTTATATTATTTCTATTTTGCAGGTGGTAGAACTAAAGTTTTATGGGATGATATTTATATAATGTCATGTGGCATATTGGGAAGTAACATGGTGTTTGTCCTTCTCCATCTGACTTAGTGTACTACCCTCAAGATCATCCATGTACACACACACTACATCTTCTTTATCCATCCATCTATTGATGTATACTTAGGTTGTTTCCATGTCTTGTAAATAATGTAATGGATATAGAGGCACATATATCTTTTCAAATTAGTGTTTTCATTTTGGATATGGAGAAGGCAATGGCACCTCACTCCTGTACTCTTGCCTGGAAAATCCCATGGACGGAGAAGCCTGGTAGGCTGCAGTCCATGGGGTCGCGAAGAGTCGGACAGGACTGAACGACTTCACTTTCACTTTTCACTTTCATGCACTGGAGAAGGAAATGGCAACCCACTCCAGTGTTCTTGCCTGGAGAATCCCAGGGATGGGGGAGTCTGGTGGGCTGCCGTTTATGGGGTTGCACAGAGTCGGACATGACTGAAGCGACCTAGCAGCAGCAGCATTTTGGATAAATAGCCCTGAGTAGCTGGATCTATTCTTAACTTTTTGAGGAATCTCTATAGTGTCTTCCACAGTGGCTACACCAGTTTACATTCTCATCAACAGTGTATGAATGATGAATGTTCCCTTTTCTCCATGTCCTCTCCAACACTTGTTATTTCTAGCCTATTTAAAAATAACCATTTTAATTAGTGTGATACCTCATTGTTTTTTTTTTTCAGATTTTATTTTTTTTACTTTACAATATTGTATTGGTTTTGCCATACATCAACATGAATCGGCCATGGGTATACACGTGTTCTCAATCCTGAACCCCCCTCCCACCTCCCTCCCCATACCATCTCCCTGGGTCATCCCAGTAAACCAGCCCCAAGCATCCTATATCCTGCATCAAACCTAGACTGGCGATTCATTTCTTATATTATACATGTTTCAATGCCATTCTCCTAAATCATCCCACCTTCTCCATCTCCCACAGAGTCCAAAAGACTGTTCTATACATCTGTGTCTCTTTTGCTGTCTCACATATAGAGTTATCGTTACCATCTTTCTAAATTCCATATATATGCATTAGTATACTGTATTGATGTTTTTCTTTCTGGCTTACTTTACTCTGTATAATTGGCTCCAGTTTCATCTACCTCATTAGAACTGATTCAAATGTATTCCTTTTAATGGCTGAGTAATACTCCATTGTGTATATGTACCACAGCTTTCTTATCCATTCATCTGCTGATGGACATCTAGGTTGCTTCCATGTCCTGGCTATTATAAACAGTGCTGTGATGAACATTGGGGTACATGTGTCTCTTTCAGTTCTGGTTTCCTTGGTATGTATGCCCAGCAGTGGGATTGCTGGGTCATAAGGCAGTTCTATTTCCAGTTTTTTAAGGAATCTCCACACTGTTCTCCATAGTGGCTGTACTAGTTTGCATTCCCACCAACAGTGTTGGAGAAAGGGCTCCCTTTTCTCCACACCCTCTCCAGCATTTATTGCTTATAGACTTTTGGATCGCAGCCATTCTGACTGGCGTGAAATGGTACCTCATTGTGGTTTTGATTTGCATTTCTCTGATAATGAGTGATGTTGAGCATCTTTTCATGTGTTTGTTAGCCATCTGTAGTTTTGATTTGCATTTTTTAAATGTCTAGTGATGTTAAGCATATTTTCATGTGCCCATTGGCCCTCATATTTCTTCTTTGTTAAAAAGTCTATTCGTGTCTTCTCATTTTTAATTGGATTGTTTGGGTTTTCTTTTTCTGTTGTTGTTGAGTTTTATAAGTTCTTTATGTATTTTGGGTGTTAACCCCTTATTGGATATACAATTTGAAAATCTCTTCTCCCATTTGATAGGTTGTCTTAATTTTGTTGGTTTCCTTGCTGTTCAGAAGCTTTTTAGTTTGATATCATCCCATTTGTTTGTTTTTGTTTCCTTTGCCTGAGGAGACATATTCAGAAAGATATTGCTAAGGCTATTGTCAATGATGCCCAGCTTCTTTTAGGAGCTTTATGGTTTCAGGCCTTACAGTCAAATCTTTATTACATTTTGCTTTGCTTTTTGTATGGTGTGAGATGGTGGTCTAGTTTCATCCTTTTGCATGTGATGACAGTCTGGGTTTCCCAGCACCATGTGTTAAAGAGATTATCCTTTCTTCAGTATATGTTCCTTGTTTGTTATTTTAAATTGATTATCCTTACATATATGGGTTTATTTCTGGGCTTTCAATTCTGTTCTGTTGATCTATATGTCTGTTCTACCAGTACTATGCTATTTTGTTATTATAGTTTTGTAATTTTTAGTATTACTTTGGCTATTTGGGATCTTTTATGTTTCCATATAAATTTTAGTATTTTTTTGAAACATATCATTGGGATTTTGATAGGAATTGCTTTGAATATGTAGATTTTTATAGGTAATATGGACAGTTTAACAGTTTGCACAAAATATTTTTTCTTTCTGCCATCTTCAATTTCTTTCAACAGTGTCTTCTGGTTTTTAGTGTAAAGGTCTTTCACCTTCTTGGTTAAATTTATTCCTAGGTATTTCATTCTTTTTGCTGCAAAGAAAATAACCTTCTTGATTGAGACCTACATCTGTTCTGTTGCCAATAAAATAAACATTTCTTAAGTGATAAGTGATTTAAAACTTTAAGAAATATGGAAATTCTTTTCATCTAAGTAAAAAAAAGTTCTTACAACTCTTTTCTTTGAAACCTAATTGACATAAATTTAAAACCATCATTATCTGCATCTTTCAGAACATCTGTTAATTTGCTAAATGTCTACTAGGAAGCAGTTTAATATTTATTACTAGGAAAATAAAGGTATGTATTTCAATTTTTAAAATATTAATAAAAGTGGAATCAGACAATGTCCTAGCCCCAGTATTATCCCTAAAAGTTGTATGACTTTGAGAAAGTCACTTCTCTTTTTGCTGTGGGCCTATATTAGTTCTTTATTGCTGCCTTTATATACTACCATATACTTAGTGGTTTAAATGCACAAATTTATTATCTTTTATTTCTGTAGGTCATAAATCTGATCCAGGAATCATTGAGCTAAAATCAAATTGTTGACAAGGCTGCACTCCTTTATGGATGCTCAAGGCAAGAATCTTGTTTCCTTGCTCACTCAGTGTATTGTCAGAATTTATTTCCTGGAAGTGGTAGGACCAAGGCCCGTTTTCTTTGCTGAATGTTGGCTGCTGGGCATTCTGAGTTTCTAGATGCCACCCGCATTGTTTGACATATAGGCCCTTTTGTCTTCAAAGCTAGCAATGGCAAGTGCCTGCCTTTTTGTGCCTTCTTTCTCTGCCTCTTTATCTGTCATCACATCTCTCTGACTATAGTTGGGAAAGATTTTCTGCTTTTAAGAGTTTAAGTGATTAGATTAGGGCCACATTGATAATCCAGTGTAGTGTACTCACCTCAAAATCCCTACTTGCATCATATCTGCAAGATATGCAACATATCCCTTTCGAATGTAAAGTGACATTCTGTGAATTTGAGGATGGACATTTTGAGGTCCATGTTTCTTGCTACCACATGTTCCTTATGAGATTCTTTGGCTCTTTCTTTCAAGTTTCTCTCTGCAGAATAACTCTTCTTGATTTCAGAGAAATAAGAAATATTGGGAATACTGTCTGCTTCTCTGGGGCTAAAAATCTTTCAGTTTAATTGCATTAGAAATAACTTTCAGGATGGATAAAATGGGTTAATGTCATCAGTAGGTATAAACTTAAAGTTACAAGTTCTATGGATATAATATACAGCATGAGGACTATGGTTAACAATACTGCCTTGTATATTTAAAAGTTGCTGAAAGACTAGGTCATGAAAGTTTGCATCACACACACACAGTCAAAATTTGTTAACTACATGCGGTGATGGATGTTAACTAAACACAGTGGCAATCATTCTGCAATATACACATATCTCAAATCATTATGTTGTACACCCAAAATGAATGCAGTGTTATATGTCAATTATTGCAATTAAAATTTTTAAAATTTTTTGTTAAAACATTAAAACTCCTACTATAGATTACAAATATATAGAAAAATTCTTTAATAGTAAAAGCTATATTTAGATATTTTATCTAAACTATTTGAAACATTGAGAATTAAAGTGCTTTATCTGCTTGTAGAAAAACTTCTTAAGAGTACTTTGAACAATGCTTGCCTTCTTTTCATCATATAAATAAAGAACAAGTATCTTAAAGGAATCTTTTTGGGAAACAAGCCCCCTGTTCTAATTTATGCTAAGTATACTGTTGCAGTGAGAAACCTGAAGCAATTTAATAATGAACTTGCTGCCCTTTATTCTAGGGAAAACAGTCCATGGGTTGGGAGAGTACAGTGCCTCTTAAGCAGCAGAGATTTCCTCCTAAGGGATTTTGGACAAGAGCAAGATATGTAGACTGTTAGAGCAAGCGATCTGGATACAGGGCATGATTAGCAATGAGGTTGGGTGATTTCGTTAAAGGCTAGATGGTCCTGCTTTCTAGGGTGAGGTAAGCTAGCCAAAGCTGGGTTGGAGGATTGTGATTGGTGCTCACTTTCCTTGACAGGGAGGCATTTCTGTTACTGAAAGCTGGCTTAAGTAGAGATTTGTGATGTGGGCTGGGCCGCTGGGTCTGCCTCCAGTTTGCAGGTCCTGTTATACAAGTTAACATTGTGAGTGCAAGTTGCTCAGTCATGTCCAACCCTTTGTGACCCCATGGACTATACAGTCCATGGAATTCTCCAGGCCAGAATACTAGAGTAGGTAGACTTTCCCTTCTCCAGGGGATCTTCCCAACCTAGGGATCGAACCCAGGTCTCCTACATTGCAGGCAGATTCTTTACCAGCTGAGCCACAAGGGAAGCCCATGTTAACATCATCAATAGCAAATAAAAGGTTGATTTTTGTTAATGCAGTTAGTCACCACCATGAAGAAATTGTACTCTTGGTTGTTTAGTGTCAAAATAGCTGAAGGTCCTACTTTCAAGATGTGAAGAATAATCATATAAATCCACTAAAGGAGAGCAGTAGCTTAAAAGAAAACCTAACAAAACATGAGCACTGAGCAATGACGAATAAATTTATCGGAAACAAAGCAAAGCAAAACCCAGTTTTATTAGTCATTGGAAAAGTACAAATTAACTCCATAATGGTAACCCATTGCCAACAGAATGACTAAAATTTCAAAGATTAATGAGTGAATAATGAATAATATGGTGTTGGAGAAGACTCTTGAGAGTCCCTTGGACTGCAAGGAGATCCAACCAGTCCATTCTGAAGGAGATCAGCCCTGGGATTTCTTTGGAAGGAATGATGCTGAAGCTGAAACTCCAGTACTTTGGCCACCTCATGCGAAGGGTTGACTCATTGGAAAAGACTTTGATGCTGGGAGAGATTGGGGGCAGGAGGAGAAGAGGACAACTGAGGATGAGATGGCTGGATAGCATCACTGACTCAATGGACGTGAGTCTGAGTGAACTCCGGAAGTTGGTGATGGACAGGGAGGCCTGGCATGCTGTGGTTCATGGGGTCGCAAAGAGTCGGACATGACTGAGCGACTGAACTGAACTGAATGAATAATGAATTAATTAATCAGTCATTAATTAATGACTGACCAATTATTATCCCTGACGATGTGGAGCAACTAGAACTCTCAATATCTATTACATCTGAATGTATTCATCATTAAAATAAATAAATATTTGGTCTTTGTCCCTAGCTCCTGGCACAAAACTTCTAAAGCCTTTAGAATTTGCAGAGTAACGAGTGTCTTTAGTATGATAAAGAGATATCCAGTGGCTGGGTCTCCTAGATAGCTTCAGAATGGGTGCTAGTCACCAGAAAGACCAAAGTATGACTAGAAGGTGGAAGCTTCACCCCCCCCATCCCCTGACCTCTATCTTTCCTTTAACCTATTACTCTTTTCCTCATCTATCTATGGACATTGATTGAGCTTTTCATTTTTAACATGTACAGTTTCAATTATATATATTTTTTATTCCTGTTAATTACAACCTCTTCAGTTCTATCTGCTTACTTCTCATTTGTTGTTTCAGCTGCTAAATAGTGTCCAACTCTTTTGCAACCCCATGGACTGCAGCCCACGAGGCTCTTCTGTCCATGGAATTCTCCAAGTAAGAATATTGGAATGGGTTGCCATTTCCTTCTCCACGGGATCTTCCTGACCCAGGGATCAAACTCATACCTCCTGCGCTGGTAGGTGAATTCTTCACCGCTGCGCGATCATGTGTGTTGGTCACTCAGTCCTGTCCGATTCTTTGTGACCCCGTGGACTGTAGCCCACCAGACTTCTCTGTCCATGGGATTCTCCAGGCAAGAGTACTGGAGTGGGTTGCCATTTCTTCTCCAGGGGACCTTTGCTACCCAGGGATTGAACCCATGTCTCCCACGTTGCAGGCAGACTCTTTACCGACTGAGCTACCAGGGAAGGCTATCAGGAGAGCCCTTATTTCTCCTAGGTTTACTACATATGTATCTTTGTAATTGTATTTTTCTTTTATAAATTTTATATATTTCATACATAGCTATTTTCTACTATGTCAAACCTATTCCAATACCTGCAGTTCTTTCTGTTTAAACCTTTATTCCTTGTGTGCCAATTCTCACACACTGTGGCTGGTTTTTCTGTGTTTGGTGATCTTTATTTGTAAGTTTATCCTTGCTTTCAGTCTGTGCTATCCTCCTGGGTCTGTTTTAGGGCAGCTTTCTCCAAAGAGTTTACTTTTACCTTGATTGTTGCCTGGGTAGGTGGGAGGGTGGGACATTTCTGATACTTGAGACCTCTAATCCCTGTTATGGGCTTCCCTTGTGGCTCAGATGGTGAAGAATCCACCTGCAATGTGGGAGGCCTGGGTTTGATCCCTGGGTTAGAAAGATCCCCTGGAGGAGGGCATGGCAACCCATTCCAGTATTCTTGCCTGGAGAATAACCATGGACAGAGGAGCCTGGCGGGCTACAGTCTGTGGGGTCGCAAAGAGTTGGACACAACTGAGTGACTAAGAACATAATCCCTGTTATGGTTCAGAAGAGAAGTTTCAGACTCCACTTTCCCTCTCGGTGCCATGACATTGTTACCTTGGGGCTATGCCTCTCAGTGATGCCTATTGATTAAGCCTCTTTCCCTCTTGCTACTCAACTCTCTGCTTCTTTACCCTAGACTCTCTTCCTGTGTGGCCTGGCTCGAGGACATTTCATCAAATCCTTCAGGCTTTCTGCTTTGTCTTCTGCCTCACCTAGTCACTGCCAGTGGAAGTCCTGTGGTCATATCTCCTTAGCTGACTTGTCTGTTCCCTTTCTGGGGGAGGGGAATGTGACTCCAGAAACTGTCTCCTACCTTTCATGATACCATGGGTATCTCTAAGAGTGCAGTATATGGTCTGGTTGAATGATTGCTCATACCTCTTAGATACTAGGGCTCTTGGAAGTAAAATCAAGTCAATGGCTTCTTGGCACTTGGTTAGTACAAGTGAGAATTCCAGAAGATAGCTATATGTTTGTATACAAGAGAGTGAAAAAGCTGTCTTTGGGGAGTTTTATTTTGAGAAGCAAATGCTGGCAATGACTGTGTCGCTTGTATATGTGACCAGCTAACAAGAAGCAGCAACCAGAACCTGGACAGCGTTGCAAAGATTAAAAACAGAAGCAAACACAAAACAGTCAAATCTATGTGTATTCTCTGTGGAAAGAAAGAGAGGAGAGTTTCAATGCTGTTAAGGATATTCTAGTTATTTAAATATCAAATAGCTTTAAATATGAACTCTTTACTGTTCTTCCTAGGAAGCATAAAATTCTGGGTAATATATGAATGATCTAGATGAGGAGAATTCATTTTCTGTACAAGTTTGTACATAGATGGATAACTTCAGGGGAGTTAATGTCACATTGTCCAACAGATGTAGATAACATGAAAAGCTTCTAAGAATTACAGAATTTTATAGAGAATCTGCCTGCAGTGCAGGAGATACAGGAGCTGTGGGTTTGATTCCTGAAGATCTGGAGGAGGAAATGGCAACCTACTCCAGTATTCTTGCTGGGAGAATCCCATGAACAGAGGAGTCTGGTGGGCTAGAGTCCACGAGGTCACAGAGAGCCGGACACGACCGAGTGCAGGGCACTTCGTAATAATAAAGGACCATCTCCATTCAACTCCTGTAGGAGAATCAGTTCAAATTAGGCAAAATGCTTTGTTTAAATATAAAGAACCAGCAAGTGACACAGACAGTTCAGGATAAGTTTTTGATTTCCAGACCAGTGCTCTTTTCATTGTAACCTGCTGCCAACCTAAGGATGGGTGAACAGGGCCTGTAGACAAGCTGAATAGGCAGCGAGAGTCTTTGAATCAAAGCACATCTAAAACTGGAGTTGGCTTTATTTAAGCCTTTAACAAAAAACACTAATTTGTGAAGAGATGTTAGCAAAAACAAATCTTTCTTGAATTATCACTGATTGAAATGTCATGGTGTCTGCTGATTAAAACTGTGTGTGCAAGGGAAGGAAAACTTGTAGTTTCATTTCTTCCTAATGAGGTAGAATTTGGCATTCATCTAAAAAATTAAAAATATGTTTCCATTTTCATGGTGCTCATTTCTATCATTTTATGTCATTGAATATTTAATGAGGAGAAATACAGGGAACAATAACATTTTGAAAACATTAGAAGTTATTTTTTAAAAGAATAATAATTATAGCAGGCACTTTATGGTGCTTGATGTGCCAAGCATGGCTGTTTAGGAATTTTAACCCATGTAACTCTCAGAACAGCCCCATGAGACAGGACTTATTATAATCTATATTTTAAAGATGAGGAAATGGAAGCACAAGGACATGAACTTTCTCTGGGTGAAACAATTAAGCGTAGGAATAGCATGTCTCAATATTAAATTTTGAGATATTAAATTAAATATTAAATATTAATATTAATGTAAAATGAAATATTTAAAAAATCCTTATGTATTTAGAAATGAATAGCAGAACCAATTATAAATCTAAAATGAAGATTTTTTTCGTATCAGGTCATTCGATGGCTTCTGAAAACCACTTTTCCAAGTTTGAGTCTGAGATCTCAGAGGTACTCAAATCCGTTCATTTTGTTAATTGTCCGTTCCCCATTTTTCTAGGCTGCTTTTGTTGATGCTCTTCCATAAGGCCCAACTTTACTCTGAAAATAATTGATGTCGGAAGACAAGCAAGGTCAGAGAATTCTATGGAGAGCAAGGCACTCTACAGAGAAGTGCCAATGGCCATATTATTATATAGTTTCTATATGAACACAAATAGAGGATATCTGTAATGAGTCACAATCATTGGATAGTTTTATGTGATTGTCACCCTAAGTGAGGTACCCAGCCAGTGACGTCAGTTATAGAAGGAAGAAGACAAATTTAAAGAAAGTCAAAATGAAAAATAACTGTGGAATTGGAGGTGACAATGGAAAAAAAAAAAATGTTGATGGCAAGGGATGTAAAGATTGTTGGATTGACTAGGAGAATATGATCTTGAATTGAAAAGATCTGGATCTTGTTTGTTCAAGATTCTTTTGCAGATAAACCAGAATGTTTTCCCAACATTTTGGTCTAAGTAAATTGTAGCACACACACCACAGAGTATCTAAAACAATGACCAATGTTTCCATCATTAACTTTGTTTTTGGTTCAGAAATGCCATGTGGAATATTATATATAAAGAACTTGACGTAGTCTAAATGGCTATATACATTTAGTGTAAATAAATAACTTGGAAGAACATCTTGAATTGGGTATTTCCTTAAGTCATAAGAATGAAATTCAAGTCTTAGTGGAATACGGAGTAGGAAATTTCTTACATTTTTGCTGTTTGCTTGTAGGGATATTGATAAGGACATTGTTAAGAATGCTATCTCACATTTTCTTTTTGATGTTGACCCACAAAGGAAATGCTTGACAGATTTCCATGTTGTGAATAGTTGTACTTCTCTTGAGTCACTGCTTTTTAAGGTTTTTGGATCATTATGTATCTGATAAGGGATTATGCTTCTCTCTTTGCTTTGGACACCAGAATCTCAAAAACTGAATTTGCAGAGCTTTTAAATAAGCATGTAAGCTCCTGTTGGATTCCATTTTATGTACCAAATCCATCTAATAGGCCTGCCTTTAGTCTCCTTTGCACTCATTTTTCATTTTTTGGCTCTGTTGCAGTATCTATATTTTTGTAAGCAACTCCAAATCATTTTGAAAGCATGTAAGGTGTAATGACCTGAACAAATCCTCTATTTTTTTCCTTATCAAAACTTGTAAGTATGGTAAACAGTGATAAGAAATGAATGATCAATGCAAAAATGACATATCAGACAACCTTGTACCATTATTTTGAGCATGGGACTCTAAAGTATAGAGATTAGAAATAGAGAAATCTTGATGTTTTATTTTCAATAATGGAAAGGGAGAAAGATAAGTATACAATTGAAATATTGAACATATGTATTGGAAAAACTTAAAAAAATTTTTAAAAGGTATGAACTTTATAATGTGTTTTGCTTAATGTAAGCCAGTTGTAATTTATCCTACTTGTTTTTCCATATGAGTCAGTGAGAGTATTCAAGGGACCAAATTTAATTTGTTATACATTTGTTTTCGCTTATTCAAAGGTTAGATTGTTGAAACTGAATTTCAATAGCGTAAATAATAGTGATGGGATTGTGCTTGGAGGCTAGGCGGTTTGCTGATCTCATCCCCTTAATCACTGTGTTACATTGTTTGTATCTGTAGGGGTAACAATGCTAATGTGTAGTAACAAAAGACCTCCCAAATGTAGGGGATTTAAATCATGGAAGTAGATTTCCCGCTCAAATGTATGTGTTCACCATGGCTGGCTGGGGCTTTGCCATCTGTTGTCTTTAATCTTGAACTGAGGCTGATGGAGAAGTTCCTATCAGGGACATTGCTGGGCTCATAACAGAGGGGAAAATAGAAACAGAAACAAGATTCATGGGCTGGATCTTAAAGCTTCTGCTGAGAAGTGGTGTGTCTCACCTTCTGTTCACATTTCATTGTGCGAAGAAAGTCACATTGTCTAAACCTATTGTCAACAGGATGGGGATGTGTAATCCTCCCACAGGAGAGCAGCTGTGAATGGTGATACAATATATAACATTGCTGCGAACAAGAGTCTTATCTCTTGTATGTTTTGTTTAGCTAGACTGAGCTTGGTATAGTGTATGGAACCTAAATTGTATGGCTGTCAAGTACACACACTACCAGACTATCTGATCTTGACCCTGGCTCACCCAGATAGATAGCATTTCCTTCTTCCTGTATTGTCTAGATGACTGTTCTTTGAGGTGGTGAAATGTGAAGCAATAGCCTCTTAATAAAGTCTACTCTCTTACATTCTTTTCTGAAAGGCTTTACAATGGATAAATAGGAAGTATATCTGTGACCTTGGCAAAGGTATGAGGTATGGCTTATATTTACCTCACAGAGTTGTTTTGAGGATCAAATGAGATGATTTTGGGATGATCTTTAGCAGGGTGTTTGGCACCTGGAAAGTGTTCAATACATTTTATTTGTAGTAGAATTAATTCTAGTATAATATCATTTTCTCTCCTCATGGATCACCTAGGCTTTCCTCATAGCTCAGTTGGTAAAGAATCTGCCTGCAGTGAAGGAGACCCTGGCTCGATTCCTGGGTCAGGAAGATCCCCTGGAGAAGGGAAAGGCTACCCACCCCAGTATTCTGGCCTGGAGAATTCCTTGGGCTGTATAGTCCATGGGGTCGCAAAGCCAGACTGAGCGACTTTCACTTCACTGGATCACCTAATGCTTAGTTGTGTTTAAAAGTGATTTACTTAAAAGAACTTGAAAAAACTACCCTATTCAATAAATTTGTATTTTATTAATATAATGGTGTGTACACATACGCACAACTAGAAAAGATATATGTGAAAGACATTATTTAGCCACTAAAAAAGCAAGATGTCTGAATTATTTGAAGACTATGCAATAAACCTGTACCCTCTCATCTACACTGATCCTTCAAAGTTTCATGATTAGCTTCTTGATACATGTAGACAACTGCTCCCACTCCTGCAACAAAACACTAATTTTAACACTGGCCTCTCATTAATTGCCAGTCATCAAACTCAATATTATAGTGTAGGTTTAACTGACTTTCCTGGTCAACATCAAGAAATTCACTTAAATCTTAATGATTTCAAAAGGAATCGAACTCTTGTGAATTAAAAATTTCCATAAAATACACATGGGTTTAAAATTGGATGGCCAAAATACTCCATAAAATATGTTCTGAATTTAATGAACCCAGGGCTGTTAGCAATAATTTCAGCCTCAATGAAATCAACATGTATGGCAAAGATTTGTCTACTCTGGTGACCAACATGGCATTTGCACACCAATTTCGACTTTAAATCTTACAGGACTGTACCAAAAGAGGGTGTGGTTGTCTACTTCAGCTCAGCTGTTTAAATCATTTTCTGAATAAAACGGAGAAAAATTTGCAAGAAAATAAATGAATGACATCATTCAATACCATACATACATTTGCATTGACTTTTCCCCAGAGAAGTTATATATTATCATGTTAGTACCATGGCTTGCATTTTCTTTGTTTCTTTCTCTAGAGAAATATTTTTCTTATGGTGGAAATTCAATGATTTCTTTCCTTATAACTGAAATCCCCTGTTTGCATGAGGCCAAAGCAGAGTAAATAAAGATATAAGTGAAGGAAGCTGACAAAGATATGTTATATGGGTGCTCTTTCCTTGTGTGTAGAGGGCACAGACATAAATGCACGTGATATAGTTTTACATCACTAGAAACAAGCCTTATCACTGAAGCCCTATATGAATAAGTATTTTGGAAAGTGAGATAATTTATTCTCATTTTGTAACTCTAGAGATATTTGGTTTTTATTTCTAATTGATTTTAAACCACGTAACCCCTTCTCCCACTTTGAAAGTATCCTCTATGTGTATATATGAATTGGAAGGTAGAAGAATACTTACTGTACAACTTACAGAACCTTGGAATGAGTGAGTGCTTTTGTAAAGTGAAATATACTATTTTAATGGTAATGATACCTTCAGGTATCACTTTTGCAAGTCTTTTAATCTTCTGTTGTATGCCATGGCTTTTGAATGTGAGTGTACAATGAAAAATCTGTAATCTGAATGATGACCCAGTAATTTGTCTCCTTTGAAGGTATGGACAAATTGCATGTTAAATATCAAGGGAGGAAGGATGGATCCACACATCTCTGGGATTGGGAATGGGCTGGGTCTGAGGAATTTTGCCAAAATGACATGGCCCCTGGTGTTGGTAGGGCACAGGTCTCCACAGAAGTCCTACCCATCTTGTGTTAGGGAGGGCTTTTACCTTTTCGTGCCCTGGTTCCCATGGTAACTTGGTATATTATTTGCCTTTGGCATTAATCGTGGCATATCATGTTAAATTAGAGCCAGGGACTCAGCTGCAAATGTGTTGGCTTCCTGATTTATGAGATATAGCATGATTGGGAGAAAAGAATTTGTAAGTAGCAATTAGAAGAGCAGAGGTAAAGAATTGCACTGAGATTTATTTTTCCGGTGAAGTGCAGTTAATGGAGCATGTAAATGGAAAGGACTTGCCATTCTTTGGCGAGCTGGTACATTCCCTGATTTAATCAAATGAGACTGAAGTGTGCCTTTTACTTTCTATACAGTCTGACAAAGGTAATTTAGGATGGAGCTTTCAGATGAGTGTCGGCTGCTGCTGCCAGGGCTCATGTCTTATGAAAGAACCCCAATTGCAGATGTCTTCTTCAGCTGATTGATAGGCAATAAGAAAGTGAAGCAAGAGCTCCATCTTCAAGAAATGAGAAAAAAATGTGTTTGTTAAATGGGGCCGAAAGATATCTGCTCTCCTCTTGTGATTTTTGTGTCTCAGTTAGTCCTTATGCAGATCTGAGCTCCAGCATGTGCAACCAGATACACATTTCCAATGTAACATGCTTCATTTGAGTCATAACATTTTCACTGAACTGCATATCCCATAATGCTCCAAAGTCTGCCTAAAAGTTTTTGGCTGATTAGAATTATCCACATTTGCAAATTATTGCTGTTGGACCTGGAGAGAAAAGTTCTTATTACAAAAGACTCTAGTTCTTATTGTAATTAGTAGAAGAATGTAGATTCAGATCCTTATTTTCATCCTCAAATGATTTCCTTCTGCTCATATAAAATCTATCTACTAAAAAGTGAAAACAATTCTCTAAGTCTACTATGTAGATGATTGTTTATTACCCCAGCACATTCCCACTTCCCTCTCTCTTTCCATACTTACACACATTTTTCACATCTTTACATACCTAGCAAAGGCATGGTTATCTGCTGTGGAGATAGATATAAAGCTGAATAATTATGATACAGTGTGTCTTGACAATAGTAGACTGTCTATACTAGACGATTAAGTCTGTGTAAGGGATTTGGAAAGATAGAGCCAGTAACTCTGTCAGAGGTTTCAGGGTAAGCTCGTGTATATGTCATGCAGGAGCCCAAAGAAAAAAGAAAATTCTAGCAAAGGGGAACAGGCAGTGCTACAGAAAAAACAAGGTATTTTCAGTTACTTAGTTCTGGTCAAGATTCCAAGGAAAGTCTAAGAACAAAAGGCAATGACACAAACCTTCCCACATTGCTAAGCTGAATTACTGCACTTCGCTGGTGGCTCAGTGGTAAAGAATCTGCCTGCCAATGCAGGAGAGGTCGGTTCGAACCTTGGGTCAGGCAGATCCCCTGGAGAAGGAAATGGCAACCCACTCCAGTATTCTTGCCTGGGAAATCCCATGGACAAGGAGCCTGGCAGGTTACAGCCCATGGGGTTGCAAGAGAGTTGGACTCAACTAAGTGACTCAACAAGCTGGTTTTCCACATTGACTTGATGTTGTAAAAGTGCACAGAGCTTTATGATAAAGCATGTAGTCAGCAGCAAAGTTTAAATGTTAAACTTCTCGACAAAGCTCTCAGGTGTGTTAAGTGGCTGTAATATTCACCGAAACAAGGTGCACGATGGTAAAGAAGGTCCAGATATTTGGTGCAAGAAGCTCCCTGATATTGGAGAAAGTATTAACAAGCAAAAGTGATGATTGTCAAAGATTATTGTCAGATTTCTCTTTTGGATTACTAGTGATGTCTATGCAAGGATTGGACAGGTTAAGTTTGAAATACTAATGAGCCAAGACAGTTATCTTGTAGCTGGAAATACAAATTAGGTTCCAGGAAAGAGGTTGAGATTTCAGACATAAATTTGAGAGTGCCTATCATAGAGGTGGTAGTTAAAGTCATGAAGAAGTAGATGAAAATACCCCAAATTGCTGTAGATGAAATTCTAGAAAGCCACAAAGTTTAATTGACGGTCCAAGGGGAAACTGATTGGCATTTGTCTATGGTCAACTGAGCAATAGTTCCCCTGCTTTTCGCTTCCTCACAGTACCCAGGTTTTTGTTTGGGTATCCACACATCTTTCCATTATACTGCTGATGTGTGTCCTCAAAAGCTGACTCAAACTCAGCCCTAGGGGTGAGCCCTGGTTTATACAGCTATTCAGAGTAATCCTATACCAATGCCACAATGATGGGTTCAAATAACCCAGTTCTAACACAATCAGAACATTTCTAGGGTGAGAAGAAAATTAGTTTAGGAAAGGGGCAGAGACCCAATTAAATTTAATTAGACATGATGGGGTGTTCGCTGGATGTTCTTTTTGGGAAATAAAAAAAGCTCCTGAAAGGCAAGCTCCTCCTTCGGTAGGTATGGCCTATTAATGTGAAAACTGGAACTGTTATGACCTAGAATGAAACTGACATCGGAGAACCAGAATCCAGGGAAAGAAACCAAGTTCTTGGTGAGCTGCCTAATCAAATCAGCCTTGAAACCTGCCATAACTGAAAATTCCAATAATGATACCTTATAAATTACTGTTTAGGCCAATTTTAGTTGAGTTCTTTATTTGCAATGACCATTATTCTAACAGATACAATCGCATTATCACAGTCAAGAAGACATTGAGAAAAGTGTCAAATGTTGTAGATCACTGAGGAGTTCATTCCTGATCTTTGCTAGAGCAGCCTTGGACAGGGCAAGGACAGAAGGGATACGAGGGGTTGATTTCACTGGGTAGAAGAAAGAATGAAACGAAAACAAGTTCAGTAACAGTAAGCATTTTGTCTTTTTACAGTGTATTACTGCATCCCCAACATCTAAAAATGCCCATGACGCAGAATGCACCAAACATGTATTGGAGAGTGAATGAACGTGTAAAAATTCATTGCTTCCCTGCCTGTGTGTGTACTCAGTTGTGTCTGACTCCTTATGACCCCATGGACTCTAGTCTGCCAGGCTCCTCTGTTCATGAGATTTTCCAGGCAAGAATACTGGAGTGAGTTGCCATTACCTTCTCCAGGGGATCTTCCCAACCCAGAGATCAACCCCTGGTCTGTTGCATTTCCTTCATTGGCAGGCAGATTCTTTGTCACTGAGTCACCTGGTCTCATTTAAAAAGTGTCGGCAAAAGAAAATAGAATGTGGTAACATGCTGAAAGAGGGTGGGGTTAAGTAAAACATAATTTTAAATGGAAACTTTTTTAATTTAGCAAGGTCTTAAAAGAAAATCAGGAAAATGTAAAAGACAATAGAAAAAGGCTGCAAATATGAAGAATAGACTTAGAAAATTTTTGACAACCTACTCCATACCCTCCTCCAGGAAATCTTCCCAACCCAGGGATTGAACTCAGATCTCCCACATTGTGGGCAGATTCTTTACCATCTGAGCCACTAGGGAAGCCCAAGAATACTGGAGCAGGTAGCCTATCCTTTCTCCAGGGGGATATTCCTGACTCAGGAATCGAACTGGGGTCTCCTGCGTTGCAGGTGGATTCTTTACTAGCTGAGGTACCAGGGAAAGGCTTTGATAAGGTGGAAGATGCAAAGAGAAAATCTTGCAGGTTTCTAGATTGAAAAAAACAGAGTTTTTACAAAGGAAGAAATATAATATTGGAATTCTAGTGGCAAGATGGTGGACTAATTGCTATAGACTACTGGGAGGAAGTATTGGGTCACAAAGAGCCGGACACGATTAAGTGACTGAACTGAACTGAACTGAACTGGGAGGAAAGGTCTGCAAGCTGAGGCTGTTGATATAATTCATTTGCTAAGGTATAGGAAATATTTGTAGATTTGTGAGGATTCTTAGAAACTATTAGGCACACACTCTAAATGGGGCAGTTACCGTAAAAAAAAAAAAGAAAGAAACCTTAATGTAGGTGAAGAAAAAGAATGGCAAGCATGCATATACAAACAGATGCAAATAGTATTAAACATGTGCCAGAGCAGATGTAAATTTATGCAAATCACATTAAGTATATGCAAATTACTAATGATACTGTAACAAGAAATGTACAATTTAAGTGCTGAATATAAATTGGCAAAGCAAAAGGGACATATGGAAAGGGAAGCGGCACGTTACTAAATGTTTACCTAAAAAAGAATTTAGGTGTTGAAGTTGGGGGAATAAAGAATGGTGAAGCATTCTACAGAACTCAGCACCAAGCAGTGGAGAAAGAAAAGCCTTTTAGTGGTCTCGTCAGGGAAGGGAAAGAAAACAATGGGAAACAGCTCATCTCAGTTGGGAGAAATAGTTGTTATTTTGGTTTCATATAAAAAGAGATAAATAAGAGCTTGATTATGAGTGCTGGAAAAAAGAAGGTAAACACTGACAGAGTGGAAAAGTACTGAATTTCAAATTAAATACAGGGGGGGAAAGGGAGTAACTAGCAAAACAGCCAAAGCAAGAAGAAAGAATGAGTAAGCAAAAACAAAGTAAAAATGAACAAACCAAGTGAGATGTAAGGAGTAAAATAATGTACGTAAATTGTTGCTTTCAGTATGACTTGGCAAATTCTCTTATTGAAAGATAGATGTTGAGAGATTGGATTCTTAAAAAAGGAAAGCAGATGCATTCACTTGGATGAAACACACTTGAAATGATGAAAAGTGAAAGTGAAGTTGCTCAGTTGTGTCCAACTCTTTTCAATCCCATGGATTAGAGCCTACCACGCTCCTCCGTCCATGGGATTTTCCAGGCAAGAGTACTAGAGTGGGTTGCCATTTCCTTCTCCAGAGGATCTTCCCAACCCAGGGATCAAACCTGGGTCTCCTGCATTGTAGGCAGATGCTTTACCTTCTGAGCCACCAGGGAAGTCCCTTGAGATGATAGTTTGGAAATAGAAGGATGGATAAGAGAGACCAAAGGCCAACAAGAATGAGGGAGTGGTGATAGCGGATGAGGTTGAACTCAGCATTAAAGTATCAAATATGTATGTATGACTAAAGAATGAGTAAATCTATGTCAACTTTCTTGGTGAGATTTACATGTGTAAGTGTGAAACAGTAGATATAGAGACTATAAGGTGAAAATCAGTTGTGTAAGATAGTCCTTCAAACCTAGGTTACTTGTGTTTGTGAGTGTGTGTGTACTTCTATGATTATGGGGAAAGGTGTGGAAGGATGCATACTAGAGTTTAACATTGACTACCTAGAAAGGGTCAGGGCAGGTTGTACAGGATCAGGTCAAGGTGAGGTCAGAGGAAGAAAAATAAGCATTCAATAACATCTGACTTTGAGCAAATGTATTGCTAGTGGCACTAGTGGTAAAAGAACCTGCCTGCCAATGTAGAAGGTGTAAGATGCGGCTTGGATCCCTGGGTCAGGAAGATCCCTTGAAGGGCATGACAACCCACTCTAGTATTCTTGCCTGGAGAATCCCGTGGACAGAGGAGCCTGGTGACGCAGGTGAGCTTTAGCAGACGCAGACTGACAAACACCACCACCACCAGATCTCTTCTAAAATCCGTGGAGTACAGGGCTTCGATTGAAAGGAAGACCTTGGAAAATGGGATCAATAAGCACAGAGTGGGATCTTACAGAGAAGGTTCTAGAACTGACCCATAACTACTTGCTGAGCCATACTATGCAGGAGGAGAATAAATTCTTTTTAAAAAATATTTGGTGGGTATACAAATGTACAAAGAAAGCTGCATAGAATTTGCATTTTAAAACAAGAAGCATAAAAATGATGTTTGATTCCAATAAAATTTGCTTGCTTCGTTGTGCCTGTGTCAGACGCGAATGTGCTTTAATGTATTCCTGTATTATTGTCTTAGGTGAGTACATATGAAGGAGTGCTGCCAAGTCAATTTTCCATAGTCCTGTTATCACAGAACTTACATATGTCAGCAGAGTTAAGCATAAGGAAAATAGGGACACTGAACACTTCAGGTCTGTACCCCATCCTTTCATTGACATTGCCTATAGGCAGATTAGTTTTGAAGAGACAGATACATACATACATACATACATACATACATACATATATACATACATACATATTTTCTTATTTCCCTAATTCCAGATAATTACTTTGAGTATCCTGCAGAGGTCCAGAGTTACTTTTTTGGGGGTGATTTTAAGTAAAAGACAATTTACTATATAAAATCCTGATACTTCAGAATTTCTCTATATGTTTCAAGGTCTAAGAAGTTTAACCATGACTTGAGTAAATATCAAAGAACAGAGAAGTTCTCCAAACAGGAGGTAACAGAATTATGCTATTTAAAATAAAGCAAAGTAAGTTTGTGATATATTTAGATGAATGTGTAAGAAATGAGATTACTTTTCTTTCTACAGCTATAAAAGGAAGGTAGCCAAAATGCTCTCTGCTTAAAAGAAAATCCATATGATGCATTTCATGAACACAAGAAGGATGAGTTCATTTACAGGCGGCTGGATGGATTATAAGGTTGATGTTGGTGAACACATCCATAACTTAAGTGTGTGAATTTATCTTCTGATGACAAACATTTTTTATTTAAGTGAATGAATATGATTTCCTGTAACAAATGTTGCATAAAGTTTGTGGTCACCAAAAGCTTTACTGTTAAGAGTTACATTCCTTTGTGATTAAACCAAAAGGTTAGTTAAGCAGCTGGATATTAAAGAGAAGAGCTTTAATCATGCTAATAAGAAACAGAGTTTGTGTAGATTTAAACTTAGCTAAGACAATTGCTCCTTCTGGCTAATTTCTGCATCATAGGCTACCCTTGTTCCGTCTTCCTTTTACGGTTCTACCAGAAAGAGACAGAGGCAGGCTACGGGAGGAGGGGAGAGGAGGAGTTTGGGATAGTTGTTCCCCTCTCTGCCTCCCTGTCCTGTTGCTACAGATTGATGGTGTTTGTCTCTGAAAGGCAAGGTGTGCAGCAGCCTCTTTATACACAACTCTTTGGATTCCAATACCCATTGTCCCTTCTGATCTGTATGTGATTGTGACTTCCTCTCTTGCTCTAGGTTGCTGTCCTCTGCTCAGAGCTTTGCATAGGATCCATCTCTGAATCCTCCTGTATACGTATGACTGTGCTGAATGTTTGCTGTTAGGAACCCGACCAGTGCTGTGCAGTCTAACCTTCCCTTCTGCATCTTATTAACCAAGAACTAACCCCTTTTCACTTCTGTTATTCAGAAATGCAGTTCACAGCACAAGTTTTTTTTTTTTTTTAATACTTATATCAACAAGTTCTCAAAACTGTAGTCCACAAATACAAGTATACCTTACATTTTCGTCAAAGTCACCCAAAGAATTTCAAATTTACTAATCCCAACATTCATAGTTAGATCCTGTTTTATAAGTTTCTAATCAAAGGCCAACCAATTATGTTGTGGATATTAAGATCCGCATGTTTCATTATTATCTATGTCCCAGGTTTACTTCTGTATTTCTTTGGACTGTGGGGATTGACATGTTGATATTTTCTGGCAAGGATGTGTCCTTAAGAGAATCCTGAGCAGGTATGAGTGGCAGTGATTTATCGTTGTGGCAGTGATTTATTGTTTTGTCATTGATTGTGAGACCCACAGTCTCAGTGGGGCCTGTCCAGGTTCATAAGAGGATGTGTGTGTATCTGAATCTCTCTAGGAGAGGGATGTGTGCCATGGATGGCAGTGGAAAGTGACCTGTCTGTCCCTTCACTCATTCAGAATTCTTTTTTGTTTTTAAATTTTTTGTGGATTGCCACAGATACGTGGGCATGAGCCAGGGCGCCCACCGTTGGATGAGCCGGCCCTGCCCAAGGTTATGGGCGACGAGCCGCCTGACCGTGGCTTCCCTTGTTGTAACTGGGAACTAGACCCCTTTCACTTGTTTTTCGTTTACTTATTCAGTCATTCATTTATGGCTGTGCTGGGTCTCCACTGCTGCCCGTGGGCTTTCTCCAGAGGAGGTGGGGGCTACTCTAGCTGCATGGGCAGGCTTCTCTCGGCGTGGCTTCTCCTGTTGCAGAGCACGGGCTCTCGGGTGTGCGAGCGCAGCTGCTGCAGCGCTTGAGCTGAGTTGCCCTGGGGGATGTGAGATCTTCCCGGACCATGGTTTGAACCCGTGTCCCCTGCATTGGGAGGCGGATTCTTAATCACTGGACCACCAGGGGAGTCCAATTAAGAATTCCTGAACATGTGGACGTTTGAATCTCTAGAGATTTTTGTCCTGCTCCAGACCCATCAGCCGAACTGATGACAAAGAAGTATTTCTCAACCTGAGAAAATCCTAGAGCTGGATGGAAAATGACCAACTACTAATGGTGAGCAACCTCACAGCCCAACATGCAAACTGTTGAAAAACGATTGTGATTTGTAATCCTTACGTCTGGCTTTCGTTTGGGGAAAAACTGCTGCCAATAAAATTACACTGACTAAACTGTGATTGGGGTGCAGTCTCCTCCTGACAGGAAACAGATGTGAGAAGGATTCTGGATAGGGTCTTTAAAAAAAATATTTATTTTTGGCTGTGTCGGGTCTTCCTTGCAGTGCACAGGTTCAGTAGTTGCAATATGTGGGCTTCGGTGCCCCGAGGCATGTGGGAACTAAGTTCCCTGACCAGGGATCACATCTGCACCCGCAGCACTGGCAGGTGGATTCTCAACTGCTGGACCACCAGGGATGTCCATGGAGAGGACTTTTGACACCTGATAAGTGTATACTGCTCAGTGCCAGAATCTTTTTCCAGGAGCCCTGCCCAGAGATCCGAGAAGTAAGAAAGGAGACCCAGTTCTCCCAGTCCCAAGGTTGCCCCTATTCAGAGGCATCTTATAAAGATGATGGTGCCATGAACATGAGAAATTTGGAGCCCCAAGACAACTTCTTTTGGGTTAAAAAGAAAAAAAATAAGGGCCACTTTGAAAGACAATTTGGTGGTTTCTTATAAAACATACTCTTACCATATGATCTAGCAATTGTATTCTTTTGTATTTATCCAAATGAGTTTAAAACTTATGTTCACACGGAAACCTGCACACAAATGTTTATAGCAGAAATCTACATAATTTCCGAAACTTGGAAGCAACCACGATTCCCTGAGTAAGTGAATGGATAAATAAACTGTGGTACATCCAGATAGTGAAATGTTACTCCACACTAAAGAGATTTACTATCAAGTCATGGAAAGATTTAGAAGAACCTCAAATGCAGGTTACCAAGCAAGAGAAGCCAAGCTGGAAAAAGCTTCCATATAGAATGATTCCAACTATATGATGCATTTCAAAAGGCAACACTGTGCAGACAGTAAAAAGAAAGATGAAGAAAATATGATCACTCATGGAAGAGAGACTGACAGAGGTCAGTGATTATCAGGGTTGAGGGTAGGGGTGCGGTTGAGGAGGGATGGCTAGATGGAATGTAGAAGATTTTTAGGGCAGTGAAACCATTCTGTGTGATGCTATCAATAGGAGATATATGTGATTATGCCTCTGTCAAAACCCATAGACGAAACAACAGCAAGATGGAACTGTAATAAATCTATAGACCTCGGATAGTAATGATGTGTCAGTGCGGCTTTATTGCTTGTAACACATGTACCACTTTGTTGCCGAATGTAGGCAGTTAGAGGGGCTAAGCATGTGTAAGGGCAAGAGGTATATGAGAAATCCCCGTACCTTCTGCTCAATTTTCCTATAAACCTAAAACAACTTTTAAAATAGCCTGTCTTAAAGAAAGAAGGTCCAGATTTAAACATGAGTTGAGTGAGGACGTGTGTCTCACGGAGTCTCCAGCTCCGGGGTCCCATGTAGAGAGTGTTCAAACAGCCTCTGTTTAAACGCCAGGATCCTTCCACACTGTGTGTCTTGCCAACAGGGCAGAGCATCGGAACCGTAAAGCAGGGGAGGTCATCCAGTGGTCATGGGACATACCCCAGTCTTCAACTTATTCTTCAGAGGCATTTTATGCCCGTGGGAATCTAATGAGAGGTTTAATAAACACCCTCAATCTATTAAAAAGTTTCTTTGCCATTGGTGGCTTTGGCCTTTTTGTGTGTTTCTAAAAACACTTCCTAAATTACTGCTTGTGGCTTAGGAGTATTTGGGGGTGTCCTATTTTTAAAGACAAAGGATTCACCCTGCATAGGATTTTTCTAAGAGGATAAAGGGAGAGAGTTTATATCCACACCGAAGACCAAATGAAATATTCTGTGCCGTGATTGCACATTTTCAGAATACTGAGGCTTTGGGGCAGCGTTTTCTGATGCCCTTAGTCTTTCAGTACTTGCCAATTGGCCAAAAAAAGAAAATGGCAGGAGGGCACATTTCTATCCACCACAGTTCATAAAGGTTCTGGATATTTTCCCTAGAGAAACTGATGATCCTTTGGCAGGTAGTAGATTATGACTCCATCATCCTGTCTTTTATAGAGAAGAGTGTTCTGATTTACCAGACGAAGAAAATGTGATCACTCATGGAAGAGAGACTGACAGAGGTCAGGTGTTTCACGGTCAAGCTGAACAGCTTGGACTACTGTGCACTTACGGTGCTCTGGCGGCTGATGCAGTTTCCAAGAAAGACTGGCTTGTTTGTCTTGACATACTCATTTCAGAAGCAGATGAATAGACAGTTAGGGGCAGCTTAAATTTGGGGCAGGAGTGTTCAGACGTTTCTTCTGCTGTGGTTTCTTTCGTCTCTCCTGGAAATTTAGCACATGCATTTATCCCATTAGTGGTAGGAGAAAAAAGTCCTGATCACCTTCCAATTCGTATGATGTCTGTCAGCAGGTTGGTGGGGGGGGTGCTGGGCATACATTCTTCTCTGCTTTGGCTGTTCCATGTATTTAAGGGTCCTTGAAATCTGAAAATGGCCACCCTAAAAGCAGCTAAGCCCCTTTTCTTAGTGACTGCTTAGATACAGACTTCTAATTTAAGCAAACAAATATCCTAATCCAAGCTGCAGAACTCTGAAGGAGATCCTGCAAAATTCTACCGTCAATTTCATTTCTTTGTAGTGGTTTGTCATGATTTTACAAATGTAAGTTTAGGCTGAAAAAGAAAAAAACACGTATCTTTATCATGCCTAACGTAGATATACAGGCATAGTAACAACAACATCCACAAACCTTAGTTAGAGCTTTAGAACCTTTTGTAACAGTGTTTTTGTGAACTCTGTTAGAATGGCGTGAGTGTGGAGAAATGTTAGCAACCTACCAAGAGGGGCGCTCTGGGGTAATTTTTCATGTAGGACCCGCTTCCGGACTGCAGAATGACATAGGGGATGAGCTGCAGAGATAATGCCTTTTGTCTCCTGTCTTGGTAGGTTTCTGCCAACTACCTTTGGAAATGAGCTGAGCCCTATGCTGAATTGTTCGACTTTGATGCCCTGCCTAGAGATTAAATTTTGTTTCTTCTCCCACTCCCAAAATATTTTGAAATCTAATTTCTCATAAGACTGCTTTTGAGAGTAGAACCTTTGGAAGGTGGTTAGGTCAGGGGTCCTCAACCTCCCGGGCCATGGACCAGTACCAGAACCTGTTAGGACCTGGACTGCACCAGCAGGAGGTTGAGCTCAGGGCTCCCACTGATTCTGCATTATGATAAGTTGTTTCATTACATATATATATATAATTATTTCATTATAAGGGAACATTTCATGCAAAGATGGGCTTGATAAAGGACAGAAATGGTATGGACCTAACAGAAGCAGAAGATATTAAGAAGAGATGGCGAGAATACACAGAAGAACTGTACAAAAAGGATCTTCACGACCCGGATAATCACGATGGTGTGATCACTCAGCTAGAGCCAGACATCCTGAAATGTGAAGTCAAGTGGGCCTTAGAAAGCATCACTATGAACAAAGCTAGTGGAGGTGATGGAATTCCAGTAGAGCTCTTTCAAATCCTGAAAGATGATGCTGTGAAAGTGCTATACTCAATATGCCAGCAACTTTGGAAAACTCAGCAGTGGCCACAGGACTGGAAAAGGTCAGTTTTCATTCCAATCTCAAAGAAAGGCAATGCCAAGGGATGCTCAAACTACCATACAATTGCACTCATTTTACACGCTAATAAAGTAATGCTCAAAATTCTCCAAGCCAGGCTTCAGCAATACGTGAACCGTGAACTTCCTGATGTTCAAGCTGGTTTTAGAAAAGGCAGAGGAACCAGAGATCAAATTGCCAACATCTGCTGGATCATGGAAAAAGCAAGAGAGTTCCAGAAAAACATGTCTTTCTGCTTTATTGACTATGCCAAAGCCTTTGACTGTGTGGATCACAACAAACTGTGGAAAATTCTGAAAGAGATGGGAATACCAGACCACCTGACCTGCCTCTTGAGAAATCTGTATGCAGGGCAGGAAGCAACACTTAGAACTGGCCATGGAACAACAGACTGGTTCCAAATAGGAAAAGGAGTACGTCAAGGCTGTATATTGTCACCCTGCTTATTTAAGTTATACGCAGAGTACATCATGAGAAATGCTGGACTGGAAGAAACACAAGCTGGAATCAAGATTGCTGGGAGAAATGTCAATAACCTCAGATATGTGGATGACACCACCCTTATGGTAGAAAGTGAAGAGGAACTAAAAAGCCTCTTGAAAGTAAGAGAGGAGAGTGAAAAAGTTGGCTTAAAGCTCAGCATTCAGAAAATGAAGATCATGGCATCCGGTCCTATCACTCCATGGGAAATAGATGGAGAAACAGTGGAAACAGTGGTAGACTTTATTTTTTGGGGGCTCCAAAATCACTGCAGATGGTGACTGCAGCCATGAAATCAAAAGGCACTTACTCCTTGGAAGAAAAGTTATGACCATCCTAGACAGCATATTCAAAAGCAGAGACATTACTCTGCCAACTGAGGTCCGCCTAGTCAAGGCTATGGTTTTTCCAGTAGTCATGTATGGATGTGAGAGTTGGACTGTGAAGAAGGCTGAGCGCAGAAGAATTGATGTTTTAGAACTGTGGTGTTGGAGAAGACTCTTGAGAGTCCCTTGGACTGCAAGGAGATCCAACCAGTCCATTCTGAAGGAGATCAACCCTGGGTATTCTTTGGAAGTAATGATGCTAAAGCTGAAACTCCAGTACTTTGGCCACCTCATGAGAAGAGTTGACTCACTGGAAAAGACTCTGATGCTGGGAGGGATTGGGGGCAGGAGGAGAAGAGGACGACAGAGGATGAGATGGCTGGATGGCATCACTGACTCGGTGGACGTGAGTCTGAGTGAACTCTGGGAGTTGGTGATGGACAGGGAGGCCTGGCGTGCTGCGATTCATGGGGTCGCAAAGAGTCAGACACAACTGAGCGACTGAACTAACTAACTAATAATAATAATAGAGATAAAGTGCACAGTAAATGTAATATTCTTGAATCATCCTGAAGCCATGCCCCCATCCCAGTCCATGGAAAAATTGTCTTCCATGAAACTGGTCCCTGGTGCCAAAAGGTTGGTCATGAAGGTGGAGCCCTCATGATGGGATTAGTGCTTCTATAAAAGAGATCTGAGAGAGCTCCCACATCCTTCCCCTATATGAGGACACAGCAAGAAGACTGCTGTCTAGGATCCAGAGGGTGTGCTCTCACCAGACAGTGAATCTGCCATCACCTTGAAGTCTAGGCTTCCCAGACTCCAGAAGTGTGGGAAATAAATTTGTGGTTTTTTAATAAGTCCCCCAGTTTATGATACTATGTTATAATAGCCTGAACCAAGAAAAGTCAAAGTAGATTTTATTTATGGCAACAGCAGCAAGAGGCAGGCACACTGAACAGGAATATGGAATTTGGAATTTGGAGACCCAAGACTTGAATCCCACCTTTAACCTTTATTTGTTGCACAGTCTTGGGCAGGCTTTTTTTGTGTATATAAAATGGTTTCAGTAAGCATAAATGCAGGTAAAACATGTATTTATTTAACATAGTTCCTGGTCTTATTGAGCATACAATGTACAGTGCAATGATAATTATAATACTGAGAATAGATTAACTTTGTTTTTGAATCAGAATCCAGTAACCTTTTCTAGCATCTTTTACAGAGTTACAGAATCTGAAAAGTTGACACGAGGGCCTACACATCTGTATTCTAGACTGTAGAGACTGGACAGAAAATCACCCTTTTGGGGTTGGGACTTTCTCTGTCCTCTCTCAGCTTGCTCTCTGATTATATGGCTCAGGTAGCTTTAGTCAGTACTGTGTGCAACTAAATTCCTGGTCCTGGACTCAGCCTTTCCCTGTTACTATACAATTCCCACTTAACACCAGAACTGTTGGAGGAAAGGGGACCCCTTCCAGGGCCCAAAACTGGGCTCTTGTCTAACACTTGGAAATGAATTGTCTGAGGAGACACATCTGCTGACAAAGCAAGAGACTTTACTGGGAAAGGGCACCTGGGTGGAGAACAGTAGGGTAAGGGGACCCAGGAGAACAGATCTGCCACATGGCTTTATGGTGATGGGATTAGTTTCCGGGTTGTCCTTAGCCAATCATTCTGACTCAGAGTCCTTCCTGGTGGTGCATGCTTTGTTCAGCCAAGATGGAGGCTAGAGAGAAGGATTCTGGGAGGTGGTTGGACTTGTGGTGTCTCCTTTTGACCTTTCCTGAATTCTTCCAGTTGGTGGTGGCTTATTAGTTCCGGTTGGTGGTGGCTTATTCTTTCTGGTTGGTGGTGGCTTATTCATTCCGTGTTCCTTAGCAGGACCTCCTGTCATAAAACAACTCATGCAAATGCTGCCTGGCCAGGGTGGGCAGTTTCAATCAGTATGCTTCCCCTAACAGAACCATTTCTCTGCTCTCCCACCCTGCCCCAGAACACCACACTTCAGGGAGTAGTCAGAGGGCTCAGAGGAAGATGGGATAATAAAGAGAATGATAGTTATACCAAAGTAGGACAACTTTTTTGTGCAGAAGATGCAGCCTATGAAAAGGTGTTAAATTTAGGAGTAGTATAATCATTTATAACATTACCTGGTTTTTTCATGCTTTGCGGACACTGTATTTTTGTTTTTAACCAACTGAAATTTGTTGTAACCCTGCATTGTCAGATGAAGGTTAGCATTTTCTAACAATAAAGTATTTTTAATTAATGTATGCACATTTAATCAATGTATGTTTTTCTGAGTCATAATGCTACTGCATTAATAGGCCACAGTATGGTGTAAACATAACTTGTATTGCACCCGGAAGCCAAAAAGCTCAAATAGAATGTCTTATTGCGGTATTTGTTTTATTGTGGTGGTCTGGAACTGAACTCGCCATATCTCTGAGATATGCTGATAATTCATGATAAAGTTGCATTGACAAAACTGAAAAACAACTTCTGATTCATCTGCATTTTACTGGAACAATTTTATCTAAACTCCCAGCTTACATCAGATGGTGGGCAAGACAGTAAAAACGAAAATTCAGCCTGGCATTTGCTGTGTTAACTGTGAGCTGTTTAGGCAATTGTGGGTATTTAAACATCCGTTTCACCTGTGAGGTCAGGGAGCAATGGACATTCCTGTTCACTTGTGGGCAGTTCCAGCATCGTGGAGAGAGCAGGGATAGGACTGAGCACAGATGAGTGAAATGCGACTTTCCACAGAGCACTCAAGAAGAGAAGCAAACCTTCAGAGTCAGTGAACGTTGCGAAGACAATCTCAGAGATTGGGAGTGTGGCCAAGAAGTTGGAATCCTCGGTGAGATTTTTTTCAGACGTGGAGCTTGAGAACAGAAGACCGATTATACGACTCTGGGAAGATTTTTGGGATGTTGACTCAGGAACTGGAAATTAAATAGACACCTAAGAATAGTGAGGAAGCCCTGATGGTTCAGTGGTAAAGAATCTGCCTGCCAGTGCAGGAGATGCAGGAGATGTGGGCTCAGTCCTTGGGTCAGGAAGATCCCCTGGGGAAGGAAATGGCAAGCACTCCAGTATCCCTGCCTGGGAAATCCCATGGACAGAAGAGCCTGGCGGACTGCAGACCATGGGATCAGAGTCAGACACAACGTAGTGAATGAATTACAACACAGAATAGTGAACGGGAATCAGCCTGGGCTTGCCACTTCTTCAAATTAGAGAATAACTTAATGCTATCAGCCCCATATGAAAAGATTCCATGCTTCAGGGAATCTTCAGTCAAAGGATATTTATAGTTATAACTGTGAGGAAGGCAGGAAAAAAACAAGGCCAAAGGCAATGAAGAGAGGCCTTACCAGAGTGTTTCCAACTTTGAATTTCCCTAAATGCAACTTGCAAAGTGTTACAGGTGAGAATCACCACCAGCTAGGACTTTATTAAGCACTACTGTGTGCCAGGAACTGTGCCAAATATTTCACAGGTATCATCTCTTTTTCTCTTCCTAGCAACCTTATAGGGAGATCTATTTTATTGTTGATAAAATTTTCAGAGACATAATATGCTAAGTGGAAGGGCGAGAATTCAGATCTAGAGGTGTTAACTACTCTATACTTTCTGAACTTGGCTAAAGTATGTTCATCTGTGCTAAACCAAAATAGTCCTTCTTGAAGGAGTTTTTTTAAAAAAATATTTGGCTGCACAGACTCTCACCAATGGCATGTGGGAACCTCAGCTGCAGCACGCAGGATTTAGTTCCCTGACCGGGGACTGAACCCAGTCCCCTTGCACCGGGAGCACAGAATCTTAGCCAATGGACCTCCAGAGAAGTCCCTCTGAAGTGGTTTTCTTTATTCTCTCCCACCTGTAACTCTAACTTACTCAGAGGGTTGAGGAGGAGGCATATAAAGACACAAGAATATATTCACACTCTTTCTCTGTCTTCATCTCCCTATTATTTATAAATTTATGTCTTGTGTTGCTGTTGTTCATTTGCTAAGTCTATATAGTGCTAATGCAGCATCAATTGTTAAACATTATAAATAAGGAGCTCTTATTCTGTCTTAAACATTTAGTAAGACAGGTGTGAAAGATTCGAGCATTTAGGAAACATTTTCCCTGGGTTCCAAGGACTCTATAATTCATTTGGGGCCCATAAGTCACATGCCATAATAACGTGACAAAGGTCAAATGCTATGCAGTCACATGCTATGCAGTCAGGCAAACAAAACGACATAGGAGTCCAAAAGAGGGAAATTATCTCCTTTGATAATGGAGGAAGACTTCGTGGGCAAGGGAGCTATTCAGATGGGCCTTCATAGAAGCCTGTAAAAATAAACTGACTTGAGTTTCAGGCTTTATCTCTTTACCAGGAGTATCTAGCCCGTTGGCTAAGACACAGTAGGAGTGAATAAATGTTTTGTGTTAAGAGGATGAGCCAATGAATAATGTTTGTTGACCACTTAACTCTTTTACTTTTATGACAGATTTATGGCTACACATAAATCACTCCCTTTATATGACTATTATATATTATTTAGAAGATAATTACATTTACTACCAAGCTTTTAAATCCAATCATCTTCTTATATGTGTGGTTAATGTAAGAGGCTCTCAAAAAAAAAGCTGGAAATGGAAAATAAAAAGCCACTTTGACCTGGAAAAGAAACTCAAAGTGTTTTGAATTAGACTCATTCAATTGTGCATATCTGTATTTTTCCACAGGCAGAAGCTTGTAAAATCTTGTACACAAGCAGTTCTTATCCAGCTGAAAGAGACTCAAAAACATTTCTCATCTTTGGGAAACTAGTGTTTTTCTCTATTAATTACAAATAGCTTCAGTCTTCTGGTCTTTCCCTCCCAATGCAGTTGCAATACTTATCTATTTCTGTATAACAGAATACCACAGAACTTACCAGCTTTAAACAACAGACATTTATTATCTGAGTTTCTGTGGGTCAGGAAATTTGAGAACAGCTCAGCAGGGTGGTTCTGTGTTAGCATCTCTCATAACGTTGCAGTCAGGATGGTGTCCTGGGCTGCAGTCATCTGAGAGCTAGTCTGAAGCTGGAGGATTTACTTGTAAGCTCTATCATGTGTTGATAGGAAGCTTCAGTTTATCACCAGTTGTTAGTTGGAGACCTTGGTTTCTTGCCACATGAACCTCTCTGTAGGGCAGCTCAAGACAAGGCAGCTGGCTTCCTTTAGAATGAGTAATACAAGAAAAAGAAAGAACAAGATAAAAGTCTGCCTTTCTATGACCTAGTCCCTGACATCACACACCATTTACAGATGATGCAGCAATTAAAAATAGCTATTAACTGGCAGGCGAATGCATGTGTGTGCTCACACACATGTGTGTATAGCCCACCAGGCTCCTCTGTCCATGGGATTCTCTAGGCAAAGAATACTGGAGTAGGTTGCCATTTCCTCCACTAGGGAGATCTTCCCACCCCAGGATGGAATACATGTCTCCTGTGTCTCCTTCACTGACAGATGGATTCTTTACCATTGTGCCACCTGGGAAGCCCATAATTGGTAGGACTAGGGTGCAAACCCATGTCTGTCTGACTCCACAGTCTCCCTATAACCTAGTTCAGTTCAGTTCAGTCACTCAGTCGTGTCCGACTCTTTGCGACCCCATGAATCGCAGCACGCCAGGCCTCCCTGTCCATCACCTACTCTCGGAGTTCACTCAGACTCGCGTCCATCAAGTCCGTGATGCCATCCAGCCATCTCATCCTCGGTCGTCTCCTTCTCTTCCTGCTCCCAATCCCTCCCAGGATCAGAGTCTTTTCCAATGAGTCAACTCTTCACATGAGATGGCTAAAGTGCTGGAGTTTCAGCTTCAGCATCATTCCTTCCAAAGAAATCCCAGGGCTGATCTCTTTCAGAATGGACTGGTTGGATCTCCTTGCAGTCCAAGGGACTCTCAAGAGTCTTCTCCAACACCACAGTTTGAAAGCATCAATTCTTCGGTGCTCAGCTTTCTTCACAGTCCAACTCTCACATCCATACATGACCAATGGAAAAACCACAGCCTTGACTAGATGGACTTTTGTTGGCAAAGTAATGTCTCTGCTTTTGAATATGCTATCTAGGTTGGTAATAAATTTTCTTCCAAAGAGTAAGTGTCTTTTAATTTCATGGCTGCAATCACCATCTGCAGTGATTTTGGAGCCCCCCCAAAATAAAGTCTGCCACTGTTTCCACTGTTTCCCCATCTATTTCCCACGAAGTGGTGGAACCAGATGCCATGATCTTCGTTTTCTGAATGTTGAGCTTTAAGCCAACTTTTTCACTCTCCTCTTTCACTTTCATCAAGAGGCTTTTTAGTTCCTCTTCACTTTCTGCCATAAGGGTGGTGTCATCCACATATCTGAGGTTATTAATATTTCTCCTGGCAATCTTAATTCCAGCTTGTGCTTCTTCCAGCCCAGCATTTCTCATGATATACTCTGCATATAAGTTAAATAAGCAGGGTGACAATATATAGCCTTGACGTACTCCTTTTCCTACTTGGAACCAGTCTGTTGTTCCATGGCCAGTTCTAAGTGTTGCTTCCTGACCTGCATACAGATTTCTCAAGAGGCAGGTCAGGTGGTCTGGTATTCCCATCTCTTTCAGAATTTTCCACAGTTTATTGTGATCCACACAGTCAAAGGCTTTGGCATGGTCAATAAAGCAGAAAGAGATGTTTTTCTGGAACTCTCTTGCTTTTTCCATGATCTAGCGGATGTTGGCAAGTTGATCTCTGGTTCCTCTGCCTTTTCTAAAACCAGCTTGAACATCAGGAAGTTCATGGTTCACGTATTGCTGAAGCCTGGCTTGGAGAATTTTGAGTATTCCTTTACTAGCATGTGA
>SJYQ01001594.1:719164-746381 GCA_006410935.1 Redunca redunca | reverse complement strand
TATTCATTTATGTTTCGTTCCTGTTATGATGCCCTCTGTGCTTCCAGGGCTCGCCACAGACTCGGCAGGGAGAGTGTTTCCTGGTGTTTGGAAACCTCTCTTCTTAAAGTTCCTTTCCCGGGTCGGGCTTCCCTACCCAGGACGGAGCTCCCTCCCCACCTCCTTTGTCTCTCTTTTCGTCTTTTATATTTTTTCCCTACCTGTTTTTGAAGGCAATGATCTGCTTTTCTGGGTGCTTGATGTCCTCTGCCAGCATTCAGAAGTTGTTTTGTGGATTTTGCTCGGCGTTGAAATGTTTTTTTTGAGGAATTTGTGAGGGAGAAAGTAATCTCCTGGTCCTATTCCTCCGCCATCTTCTCTCGCAAAAAAAATCTAAGGAAGGCTTTCTTATATCTTCTTGTTATTCTTTGAAACTCTGCATTCAGATTCTTATATCTTTCCTTTTCTCCTTGCTTTTTGCTTTTCTCCTTTTCACAGCTATTTGTAAGGCCTCCTCAGACAGCCATATTGCTTTTCTGCATTTCTTTTCCATGGGGATGGTCTTGATCCCTGTCTCCTGTACAATGTCATGAACCTCCATCCTTAGTTCATCAGGCATTCTATCTATCAAATCTAGTCCCTTAAATCTATTTATCACTTCCACTGTATAATCATAAGGGATTTGATTTAGGTCATACCTGAATGGAAGGAGTTTATGATCTGAGCCACAGTCAGCTCCTGGTTGTTTTTGTTGACTGTATAGAGCTTCTCCATCTTTGTCTGCAAAGAATATAATCAATCTGATTTTGGTGTTGAGCATCTGGTGATGTCCATGTGTAGAGTCTTCTCTTGTGTTGTTGGAAGAGGGTGTTTGCTATGACCAGTGCATTTTCTTGGCAAAACTCTATTAGTCCTTGCCCTGCTTCATTTTGCATTCCAAGGCCAAATTTGCCTGTTACTCCAGGTGTTTCTTGACTTCCTACTTTTGCATTCCAGTCCCCTATCATGAAAAGGATATCTTTTTTGGGTGTTAGTTCTAAAAGGTCTTGTAGGTCTTCATAGACCATTCAACGTCAGCTTCTTCAGCATTACTGTTTGGGGCACAGACTTGGATTACTGTGATATTGAATGGTTTGCCTTGGAAACGAACAGAGATCATTCTGTCGTTTTTGAGATTGCATCCAAGTACTGCATTTTGTACTCTTTTGTTGACCATGATGGCTGCTCCATTTCTTCTGAGGGATTCCTGCCCGCAGTAGTAGATATAATGGTCATCTGAATTAAATTCACCCATTCCAGTCCATTTTAGTTCACTGATTCTTAGAATGTCGATGTTCATTCTTTCCATCTCTTGTTTGACCACTTCCAATTTGCCTTGATTCATGGACCTGACATTCCAGGTTCCTATGCAATATTGCTCTTTACAGCATTGGACCTTGCTTCTATCCCCAGTCACATCCACAACTGGGTATTGTTTTTGCTTTGGCTCCATCCCTTCATTCTTTCTAGAGTTATTTCTCCAATGATCTCCAGTAGCATATTGGCACCTACTGACCTGGGGAGTTCCTCTTTCAGTATCCTATCATTTTGCCTTTTCATACTGTTCATGGGGTTCTCAAGGCAAGAATACTGAAATGGTTTTTCATTCCCTTCTACTTGGACCACATTGTGTCAGACCTCTCCACTATGCCCGCCTGTCTTGGGTGGCCCCACAGGGCATGGCTGAGTTTCATTGAGTTAGACAAGGCCTGTAACCTAGAGCATGTAGATAAATGGCCAAGATGCCTGGTCCTTCAGTTGGACTCTCCCAATGAAGCTTTCTTCACAGTCACCACTGATCAGTCCTGCTTCCAGGAAATATTTGCTTCTTTGGGCCACAGACTTGAACTAAAATCTTCCTTTTTGTGGTATGAGGAGTTAGCTTCCCAATTACTTTCTGTTTTGTGTATTCTTCTCCCTGACCAACCCCAATAATATACAGTAAAAGAATGAGATAGCACTAGTGGAATACAGAGTAGAATTTATATTTTGGGAAGGCACAGACAGCTTTGTGGACTTAGAATACTTGCTGAAAATCTTTGAGGACTCAGTTTGAGTCTGTAAAATTCCTTCCACATTTATGTGTTTGGACTTTGGGATTGAGATTAGTATTTCACTTGATATTCAGTCCTACTGCCAAAATGAAACGATGACCTTCTTGTTTTAAAAACAAATCTGTAGAAATTACTGAGCCATGTAGAATTTCTACCTGTGTTAAAAAATCAATGACCTAAAATCAGAGAAAGGACCATGGTGTATACTTCATTTGATCTGCTGGCTGGTGAAGGCAGAGAATTAAGTTTATGAGATTCAAATTCACAATTTGCTTTCAATCAACTTTTTTTTTTTTTTTTTTTGAGTCTAGAGAAAATGTTTTCTCCCTCTCAAATTTTCCACAGGAGTAGATTTTAGAGTCGTCTAGTCAATCCATTCTGTGACAAGCTGACAGGGAGAGAAGGCTTGACAGATATCAGCTCTTCTTGCCCTCTTCAGTCTCTACAGACTAAAAAAAAAAAGAATGCTATAACATAAAAACCTTTTGTGTAATAGTTTCAAATATATACTTATATTACTAGTCCTAAAGTATTAGAAGAGTACCACCTAAATGAGCAAATGAAGCAGGAGCTACAATCAACTAATGCTCATCCAGTGATCTTGAATAAATTGAGTTTTTCCTGGGCTAATCAATAGATGAACATTACAGATGACATGCAGTTCAGAGAGCTAATAAGAAATTAGCCTCAGGGATTGATATCATATAATTATTAGACTTTCTCTAAAATAATCACTCCATTTAAGAAAATTGGAGATACCAAGGGAACATTTTGTGAAAAGATATGCACAATAAAGGACAATCAATCCTGAATATTGGTTGGAAGGACTGCTGCTGATAGCTCCAATGCTTTGGCCACCTGATGCAAAGGACTCACTGGAAAAGATCCTGATGCTGGGAAAGATTGAGGGCAAGAGGAGAAGAGGGCAACAAAGGATGAGATGGTTGGATGACATCACTGACTCAATAGACATGAGTTTGAGCAAACTCAGGGAGGCAGTGAAGGACAAGGAAGCCTGGTATGCTGTAGTTTATGAGGTCACAAAGAGTTGGACATGATTTAATGACTGAACAACAACAACTATTTTCAGATCTATGAAGGTATAAAAGAAATTGTCTTCTCAGGAAATGACTAGAAAACTCTAAAATTTTCTTTGGGAAGATTTAGAAAAGGCATTGATTAAGTATTGTTTTTCCTACAAATTTTCTGGCTCTAGTCCTTGTTTAAATTTGTAATTTCTGAAGAAATGAACCAAAGGAGATTTTATCTGTTGTAACTGACAAATTGAAGCCAAATGAGGCTCCTTAATTAAATTATTTAAATAGTTCCTTAAATTTCTCGTCACTGAAACTAACATTGAAAAAAAAAAAAAAAAACAAAACACTTGAGTATACATTGGGAATAGCATAGAGTCTCTGGGATACAAAAAAATACAGTGTCAAAGATTTCGGACATTCATTCATTCATTTAATAATTTTCAGACTATCTACTATATACCTGGCAGCATTGTAGGTGCTGGGAATTCAGCACTGAAAAGAAAGCAAAAACAAAAACAAAGTGAACACAACAAGGACAAAAGTCTCTGTTTTTTTTGAACCTGAATGAATGCCAAAGGGAATAGAGGACATCTTGGTGAGCCCTTATATTATAACTTCAGTTTGTGTAGAGACATATGTGAACTTGATTTGTATTTTGGGTGTCTGAGGCAAGAAATTCCCTGAGTTTTTAATCCCAGTGGGAGCAACCGTGAATGAAGAATTGCTGTTGCCATTGATTAGAATCGAGAGATCATTGTCAGTGACCAAGAGTGTGTAAAATTGTGCAGAGAGGACTGATTATTGTCATAGTCATCCTCCAGTATTAAGACAGTGGCTCAGGTTGGTCAGTTATGCTGACCTTTGGTGCCATCTTTATTTTTTCCTTTAAAAATGTATTTATTTATTTTTGGTTGCACTGAGTCTTCATTGCCGAGTGTGGGCTTTCTCTAGGTGAGGCAAGCGGGGCCGCTCTCTAGTTGCAGTGCCTGCTTCTCGTTGCAGTGGCTTCTTGTGTTGCGGAGCAGTCTCCGGGGTGCATGGACTTCTGTAGCGGCAGCCTGTGGGCTCAGTATTTGCAGCTGCCTAGCTCTAGAGCACAGGCTCAATAGTTGTGGTGCATGGTCTTAGTGGTCCCGAGGCATGTGGGATCTCCCCAGACCAGGGATCATACTGGCAGATGGATTCTTAACTACTGGACCACCAGGGAAGCCCCATATTTACTTCTTGAATCACTAGTTTTGTGTATTTCATTTTTATGTAACAGCAACTCCTCCCTCTTCCCTTAGGGATTTGGTATCTTCTTTCCAAAATGGAAATATTCAAATAAAGCATAACACTTATCAGCACTGAATTTTTAAAATCCTATGGGCTTGTAATTTGTCCTGCCCCTTCGTCATGGCAGCCCCACTGTATTCTGTAGAGCGGACCACAACATGGCTTCATGTTGACTTGCAGAACACAGCATATCCTGTAAATATGAGGCCAGGAAACTGATGTATCTATAGGAGCTTTGATCAAGGATGTCCAGGTTAGAGGATAGATAATAGTGGCTCTCTGGGGAGCTCCATCACCCGTGCCATCCGTAAGGTGGATGAACTCACCTTCTGGGTCTCTCTCAGTTGATTCCTGTGGACTTCCCAAGTGGTGAGTGGCTCTGAAGAGGGGTGACCGCCTCTGGTGCCATTGCACCTGTAAACAGAATGAGGATGGGAGAGCCACTTCCTCCCATAGGTGGAATGTAGCAGAGGGTCCAGGTTTGGCTTTATCTGTAAATACGGTTTCCATTTTAATAAGGAAGCCTCTGTGGGCATACAGAGTCTTTGGCCTTCTGCCCCCATGACCCAAGGCATAACAATCAGCTGGGCATGGGGAATCACAGGCTCAGGCCTTGTGAGAACCTCCGTCTCCAGAAGGGTTCAGTATGTGGACAGGGTTTGCTGCTTTAATGGAGTGTAGCATGGGACCGAGGAGGGCCATTTCTTGCACCGGAAGCCGACGGGCAGCTGTGGCCATCCTGGATAACACAGCAGCTGTAGGCAGCAAGAGAGGAGTTTGCTGAAGCCTCAGTGGTGACGGAGTCTCTGGGAGCACCAGTAAGAGCGCCTGCAGAACAGCAGTTTGAAGAGATTCTAGAGTCAATTTTTGTTGGAAGACTCAATTCAGAGTGAGCCAATTCATAAGTAACAACGTGAACAAGCCTATCAGTTACAGATTATGCTAGAAGTGAGATTCAATTCTGATTCCATCTGTGTCTTGGCTGAGACACGTAACCCAGGTCCACGTGACGGCGAGCCCTGTTCCCATACCATTGTCCCTAAAGCCAGTTTTTGTCACTTGGTAGGTAATGTCTATAACAGAGGCTTGGTGAAGTGAAGTGAAGAAGTGAAGTTTGGTGGGACTCTGCAAATGCAGCAGAGTGTAGGACAGCTCAAAATGCAAGCTTGCCAGAGGGCAGCAACACAACTCAAAGTTCAGACTCACTGACACATAGCAGCTCAGAGCACATGCTTGCCAGGGGCAGATGACCTGGTAAGCAAACCAAATGCAAGAGAGTGAAGAATCCCCACATGCGGTGGTAATTGCTAGATGGTCCAGTTTACAGCACCAATTGTACTGTGGTGGCCCTGTGGCAGGTGGGTCAACCTTTCACTCACATTTGGTTCAGATGTTGAGAAGGATGATGTCACATGTGCACCAAGAAGATAAGATAGGCTTTATTACTCAGAGTGTGGGATCGTCCAGAATGGGTTAAACCAAAGGGGGCGAGTGCTTTGGCTTTTACTGTGGTTGGGGGTTGGGGCTGGGATGAAGGGTTTGTGTGGTTTGAACTTCCCTCTTGTGCCAGAGGATTTTGTATGGGCTTATCTAGATGTGGGGCCAGAGGGAGAGGAGGAAGGATGGGACTTGAAGGCAGTCAGGGGGTCTACCAGTGAAAATGAAGTCAGACTCTTTATTATGGTAGGTTCCACACAATTCTGTTTCTGTTGAAATAATTAGAACTAACCTGAATACTCAAGGAGAGTATTGAGTAATAATTCTGTAGATCCATGCATTGGACTATTGTGAGGCTAGAAATATTGTTAAGTGAGGAAATTAAGTTATGCTGTATGATTCTATTTTAGTGTATATCCAAACATATATCTAAACATACATACACACACATACATGCTGGGCTGTGCTCAGTCGCTCAGCCCTATGGACTGTAGCCCAACAGGGTCCTCTGTCCATGGGGATTCTCCAGGCAAGAATACTGGAGTGGGTTGCCATGCACTCCTCCAGGGGATCTTCCCAACCCAGGGGTTGAACCTTCTCCAGTATATCTTCCTGACCCAGGAATTGAAGTGGGGTCTCTTGCATTGCAGGCAAATTCTTTACCAGCTACCAGGGAAGCCCATGCACATAAATACGCACATACATTTAGAGGGAAATACACCAAAATGTTCATAGTGTTCACTTATGCAAGATTACAATGGTTTTTATTCTGATTTTGTTTCTTTGGATTTTCCTTTAATGTATATTACATTTTTTTTTAAAGAATAAGATTTTGTGTGTGGAAGCAGTTCTTTGCTGAAAACTTTGGTTTAATGTCATTTCTAGCCATGGAGCCACAGAGAGGGTTGAGGTGAGAGTGGCTGCATGTGAGTTTGGTCCTCCGGCCTGTGTGTTTCCTCATTTTGTTTGTCTAGTTTAAAAATGATCCAGATGGCCCCGAATGCTATGTTGTGTAAATAGCTTTGCTACATGGTCTGCTTAATTCTGATTTACCATGGTTCAGAACATCTTGAATTAGTTTTGTATTTATTTTGTAGCTTTGTAAACCCCCCCAAATTCAGAGGTAGATAAGATTATTCAGAATTACTATGGTAAATTACCTTCTCCTCCACTTTTTCAGTGCCTTGGCTAGAAATGATAAGATCTTCATAATAAAATTATTGAATTCTGATGATAGAGTGAGAATTTGGTCCATGATAATGATTACTTCATTGGTACAGAGCATAATCTGTAGAGGACATGAACATTTCATAACACAAATCAAGGATAATAAACAAGGATAATTAAAAACTATCCTAAAGACTATGTAGCCTTTGCATGTTTGAAAACAGCATTGCTGGGCCTTCCTGGCGGTCCAGTGGTTAAGACTTCATGCTCCCAATGCAGGGGCACGGGTATGATCCTTGATCAGGAAACTAAGATCCCATATGCCATAGGGTGTGACCTAAATGTTTTTTTTTAATTAAATAAAAAAGAAAATAGCATTATTTCCTATTGAAAATGAATTATTATGTTCAAATATAAAAAGGTCAATGAACATTTGTTAATGCTTCCTCATAATTACTGAAAAAAGTATATGTTTAAAGTTGTTTTAGTAGGTCATGTAAAATTATGAAGTCTTTATTGTTTTACATTTAGTTTCATTATCAGAGTATTAATTAAAGATAGACAATGTCCATTGGGTAATACTGTAGAACCTTCTAAATCTAAAAAGAAGATGGTTCATTGAATTCAAAAAAAGAATTTTGGCAATAACTGCACATATTACATTCTAATTATTTTCAAATTGATAACTTATATAATGCTTTTGTACCATTTAACCACTCTAATCAAGAAATCCTATTCTCCAATTGCCAAATATAAAGAGTTTGTATGATTTAGTTTCCAGAGAGGTGAATGTTGTAAGACTGGAAGAAAGTACATTCAATACTTGGCTATTGCTTCGCTCCACCACACAGCCAGAGTCTGTTACCCATAATGTTCATTTATTCCTTGCTCTTAAAAATTCATCACAATAACAACTCATATTGAGCATCTCTTTGTGCCAGCCTTGAATTAGAGTCAAGTTCTCTTCCCTGAGGAAATGTATACCCATTTATATAATTTCAGCCCTATTACAAGTCTTCAGAAGAAGTTTCTGTAGTTGACTCTAGGGCAGAGGCCACCCTCCGCTTCATTTTCTCAGTCTCTCATAACTGAGGTGTGGGTAACTTGGCCCTTTGAATGGGAAGAGTATGGCCTGATGAAGCAAAGACCATAAGAAAAAGAAATCTATGCTTGTGACTGATGGAAGCAGTGGGGATAGAAGCAGAAGTCTATTTTCCAGAGGGAGCATGGGATCCCCGAGGCAAGCCAAAACTTCTGCTGGTAGTGTGGAGGCCAGCTTCTGGTCTTCCCTGAGATCTGTGAAAGTGAAAGGTGAGCATGTTAGTTGCTAAGTGAAAGTGCAGTCGCTCAGTAGTGTCCGACTCTTTGTGACCCCATGGACTGTAGCCTACCAGGCTCCTCTGTCCATGGGATTTTTCCAGGCAATAGTACTAGAGTGGATTGCCATTTCCTTCTCCAGGGGATCTTCCCAACCCAGGGATTGAACCCAGGTCTCCCGCATTGTAGACCGATGCTTTACCGTCTGAGCCACCAGGGAAGTCGGTTAGTTGCTAAGTCATGTCCAGCTCTTTTCGGCCCTATGGACTGTAGCTTGCTAGGCACCACTGTCCATGGAATTCTCCAGGCAAGAATACTGGAATGAGTTGCCATTCCCTTCTCTAGGGGATCTTCGTGACCCAGGGATCGAACCCAGGTCTTCTACATTGCAGGCAGTTTCTTTACCATCTGAGCCACCAGGGAAGCCATGAGATCCTGTGCCCCACCTTTTATAACAGCCTATAAATAAGTCTTGTGGTTTTTGTTTTTGGCTAAAATCAGCTAGATGCAAGTTTCTGTTGCTTGCATCTAAGAATCTAAGTCATTTAATATTATTAATCTTTACCAAGGAGAAAACAAAATCAGAAAAATTTAACTAAGATCTGCTTGTTGAAAGCCCATGCGTTTTTTTTTTTCTTTTAAATATGTCCTGCTGCAGCGATGTCTTCTCTTGCCAGCAAAGCTGCTTCTGGGTCCAATTTTCCAACTTGCTGGAAAATCACTCAAAGCTTATTATAGCCTATGTGCCCTTCTGCAGTGGCGTCTCTAATGAGGGTGGGAATAGACTTTATCATCTTAACTTGGGTTTTGTCTATGGTGCTGAAACATAGACTTCAGTTCATTCAGTGTAGTGGGAAAAACAGTCCAAAAAAAATGGCTGGACAAATAAAGCACAGCATCGTGGAAGAGGCTAAGTTGACTTCTTGCATACTTTAGTTTTCAAGTCATTGTTTAGCTATTAAGTATAAAATAGCAGTTTTTTTAAAAAGCAAAACCTGGTCATCTTCTGTTAGAGAGGGCAAGGCGCTTGAAGTGGGCTGGGGTAACACGGCTCATTCCACACACTCCTGCTGTTATGTAGAACATGCTCTTAAGATTTATGTTTGTCTTGAAGTTAATTAGCCCAATGTAAACCTTATGTGCTTTTGATTAATGGGTTTCACACTGGCAGGCCCTGATAAACACGCATGATCTAATGCTGACAAAGAAATGGGATGACCTGGGCCAGTGGAGCTGGGGAGGGCTGATGGGTCTGAAGAAGGAGTGGATGGGAGGTCTTGCCATAAGATGGCACTCCATTCTCTTTGTTTTAAGTCATATCCAAACAAAAACCTGAGTACATATTATAGTCTCAGAGGAAAAATTTGTTTCACAATCCAAGTTGTGATTTGATGATATATCATGTTTCACATCTGAACTCATTTCTGATAGTTACAATATACTTTTTTTTTTTTTTTTAAGCTTCTCAGGGTGTGTTTTGTGAAACTCCAATGGTTGTTATGTCTTGTTTTGTGTACCAGTGCCCTTCTTGAGTAAAAGCTCAGTTTTTTTCAGATTCCATTCTTAACCCTTCTCCTTCCCAAATTAACTACTTGGCCCTTGGGCTGGTCTGAGATGGTAGGGGTGGTAGGGAAGTCTTCAGATTACTGTCCAAGTCCCAGAGTTCTTTCCTGGGTCCTTGCTGAGCTCAGCCTCATGGTGACCGTTGTCTGTGATGCAATGCTTAGCCTGCTGGCTCTACTGCTAAAGGCTGTGCCGGTTTTTCTCTCACCCTTGAGCTTCCTCTCCTTTCTCCGCTCTGCCCTCTCTTTCCCTGTCTTTCCCTCCTAAGTCCTGCTGCCCAGAAGGAACCAGTCAAGGCCTGTCTTCCCTCCACAGTGCACAGAAAAACCTTTGCATACCCTCTGCATCATATGAGGGCAGCTGGCAGAAGCTTAAGAAAGCTGAACGCAGGCTCTGCTGCCCCTCCATTGAGCCATTACATGGTGTCTACGGTTGGGTGGCCACTCCATGCGGGTCTCCTGCCTCAGGGCAAGACGGGAAACCACGCGAACCGCGGCCCCTCCCCGCACACACACTTTCAGTATTCTCCTCAGCCTATCAACTATGCCTCCAGCTAAGACTTCAGCTTCAAGTGGGGAGGACGTTATGGCCTAAGGTTTTGGCTGCTCACCCATGAATCTTTTCCTCTGTCCATAATCTTCTAGGCCTGGAAGAGACTTCTTTCTCTTCCTCAGTGACAACTGTCCTGTCACCTTCTCTGGGCCATAATCGTTGGTCAAACGGCAACAACAGAAGTTGGCTTAACAACAGTTCCAGAAATTTTACAGAGCTTAAAATTCCATGTGTATATGTACATTTAATTATATTGTAATCATATATATATGCACAATATATATGTACAATAGTGTCCTCCACCTTGTGGTTATAACTTAATAACACATCATGCATACTCTTCTTTGGGGGAAGTATGTGTATTTACACACTTTAAAGAATGTGTTTTAAAAGGAGACCAGTAAAGCCACAGTTCCTTGCCTTTCTCTTTCCGATCCCAGTCCTGTTCTTCAGAGGGAATTGCTGTTTACCTTTTTCTAACCATTATGTCTGTATCACTAGACAGTATATCATTGTGAGGAGGGAAGCTGCCAGCCTACAGGGCACTCCACCCCACCTGAAGGTGAGTCCAGAAGTTACTGGCTGAGGCATCACTTGCATTTGCTACACAGTCTCTATGTGGAGTTAGAACCATATACTTCTTTTTGAGAATCCATTACATGCTAAATGCATGGATATGATTAAATTTACTATAACATTTGAATTAAGCATGCCCAATTATTTGCAGATGTCTTAAAATGTCCAGACCACAATATTTATAATAAAGATGACATATCTGTAATCGGTATGTGTTACTGATAAATTGAATGCATCTCTCTTGGGGTGGGATCAAAGCTTTGTCTCCCAATGCCCCTTTTGACTTTATTCAGTAGAGGGGAGACTTTCCTCAGTTATGCAATAGAGCTATTGAAAACCATCCTGGAGTCAATTTATGTCACAAAACAGTCACAATTGAACAAACGAAAAGCATCTTATTCAAGCTATTAACACTTCAGTCTGTATTCAAAGACATGTCTTCTCACCTTCTCCCAGCTAAGACCCAGTGGGTATAATGATCACCTGCAATCTTTCTTCCTTATTCTATCCTCCATGGGATGTTTTCTACCCTATGAGTGGGCTTCCCTGGTGGCTCAGAGGTTAAAGCATCTGCCTCCAATGCGGGAGACCCGGGTTCAATCCCTCGGTCAGGAAGATCCCCTGGAGAAGGAAATGGCAATCCACTCCAGTATTCTTGCCTGGAGAATCCCATGGATGGAGAAGCCCTAGTAGGTTACAGTATACAGGGTCGCAAAGAGTCATACACGACTGAGCGACTTCACCTCACCTTAGTGATAAGGCATAAGAAAAGAAGATGCAGGATACAGATGGCTGGATGCCTTTGTGCCCTATGAACTTGGCATGGTTAAAGCCTACTTTTTCTCTTGTGAATCCTTTCTGAGAATCCCAAATGGGGAACTTCTTACTTGCTGCTTTCTTTAACCCAGAAGACTGATTATCTTTCCACCCTGGCTAGTGACTTGAGCCTCCTTCTCCAGCCTCTTGGAACTTCCTTCCATCTCTAGCTTCTTGCATCTTCTAGTTTTCTCTCTGAATAGTACATTCTCCAGCTCACTAACAAATGTGCCTCTCTCTTCTGTCTCCACCAGCACCTTGGTTAACTATGCTTCCAACCTCAGGGGTCACAGATTAAGTTCTCTGTGGAGCCTAATTAGAGTCCCTCCCCACAGAGCTTGAGGTAAGAGGTCAGGTTCCACAGTCTCCCAGTGCTTTGGGGCACTCTCCAAAACCCCTCATCCCACAATGATCTCCTTGTATCATACTTTCTTTCCACTCTGGCCTCCTTGATGTTCCTCATCTGGCCAAGGTGTTCAAAGGGTCACAGGCAAGGTTTTGACTCTTGTAAGTTCTGTATTTTTGTCTGGCATTTCCTTTTGTAAATTTTTGAAATCTTTGTCCTCTATTTAAAGATGTAAAGATAACACCTTGCCATACTTTTCCCATTCATGTTATCCTTTCTTAAACAGTGGGTTAATTATAGTTCACTAGCTTGTAGTTTTTGACTCATGTCTCTATTCATCTCTTGTCCTATTTTCCTTTATCTGTATTATTTAGGACTCTTTGCTTTCTAACTAAGAGAAACCACCTAAAGTTGGCTTATGCAGCTGTTCATGATGACAGCTCTTTCAAGGAAGTGAAAAGCATGAATACTGTCTGGCCTTAGGGTGGGCTTGAGCCAGGGAGAAGGTGTTAGAGAGCCTATGGAATAGTCTCTTTCTATTCTATTTACATACACACACATCAGTTTTTTCTCTCTTTCTGTAGACAGGCTGGCTAGCTCTGTTATCAGCAACTGTGGCGGGAATAAATGATGATGCTCAAGTTCCTGTGTTATCATGCTAGTTACAAAGAGAGACTACATCTATTATTTCTAGGAAAATGATCTTGATTGGCCCATCATGGGTCAAGTGTTCATTTCTTGTTGCCATAAAGACAGATGATAGTAAAATAATAGAAACATTGTAACCACTGGAAGCCTAACACTCTGGACTGGGTTTGGTGAACAGCAAATACAAAAGAGTTGGCCCCTATAACACCTATAGTTTACAAGACCTTCTAGTTCAGTTCAGTGGCTCAGTCGTGTCCGACTCTTTGTGACCCCATGAATCACAGCAGGCCAGGCTTCCCTGTCTATCACCAACTTCCAGAGTCCACCCAAACCCATGTCCATTGAGTTGGTGATGCCATCCAACCATCTCATCCTCTGTCTTCCCCTTCTCCTGACCTCAATCTTTCCCAGTATCAGGGTCTTTTCAAATGAGTCAGTTCTTTGCATCAGGTGGCCAAAGTACTGGAGTTTCAGCTTCAAAATCAGTCCTTCCAATGAACACCCAGGACTGATCTCCTTTAGGATGGACTGGTTGGATCTCCTTGAAGTCCAAGGGACTCTCAAGAGTCTTGTCCAATACCACAGTTCAAAAGCATCAATTCTTTGGTGCTCAGCTTTCTTGATAGTCCAGCTGACACATCCATACTTGACCACTGGAAAAATGATAGCCTTGCCTAGATGGACCTTTGTTGACAAAGTAATGTCTCTGCTTTTTAATATGCTGTCTAGAGTGATCATAACTTTCCTTCCAAGGAGTAAGTGTCTGTCAATTTCATGTCTGAAATCACCATCTGCAGTAATTTTGGAGCCCCCCAAAATAAAGTCTGACACTGTTTCCACTGTTTCCGCATCTATTTGAAGCCATGAATTGATGGGACCAGATGCCATGATCTTAGTTTTCTGAATGTTGAGCTTTAAGCCAACTTTTTCACTCTCCTCTTTCACTTTCATCAAGAGGCTCTTTAGTTCTTTGCTTTCTGCCATAGGAGTGATGTCATCTGCATATTCTGAGGTTATTGATATTTCTTCCGGCAATCTTAATTCCAGCTTGTGCTTCATCCAGTCCAGCATTTCTCATGATGTACTCTGCATATAAGTTAAATAAGTAGGGTGACAATATACAGCCTTGATGTACTTCTTTTTCTATTTGGAAGCAGACTGTTGTTCCATGTCCAGTTCTAACTGTTGCTTCCTGACCTTCATACAGGTTTCTCAAGAGGCAGGTCAGGTGGTCTGGTATTCCCATCTCTTTCAGAATTTTCCACAGTTTATTGTGATCCACACAGTCAAAGACCTTTTAGAACTGTCAACAAAAAAAGATTTTATTTTCATCCTAGAGGACTGGAATACCAAAGTAGGAAGTCAAGAGATACCTGGAGTAACAGGCAAGTTTGGCCTTGGAGTACAAAATGAAGCAGGGCAAAGGCTAATAGAGTTTTGCCAAGAGAACACAGTAGTCATAGCAAACACCCTCTTTCAGCAACACAAGAGATGACTCTACATGTGGTCATCACTAGATGGTCAATACTGAAATCAGATTGGTTATGTTCTTTGCAGTAAAAAATGGAGAAGCTCTATACAGTCAGCAAAAACAAGACCAGGAGCTGACTGTGGTTCAGATCATGAACTCCTTACTGCAGAATTGAGACTTAAACCAAAGAAAGTAGGGAAAACTATTAGGCCATTCAGGTATATCCTAAATCAAATCTCTTACAATTATACAGAGAAGTGACAAATTCAAGGAATTAGATCTGATAGAGTGCCTGCAGAAGTATGAATTGAAGTTTGTAAAATTGTACAGGAGGCAGTGATCAAAACGATCTCCAAGAAAAAGAAATGCAAAAAAGAAAAATGCTTGTCTGAGGAGGCGTTATAAAAAGCTGAGAAAAGAAGAGAAGTGAAAGGCAAAAGAGAAAAATAAGATACACCCATCTGAATGCAGAGTGCCAAAGAAGAGCAAGGAGAGATAAGAAAGACTTCCTCAGTGATCAGTGCAAAGAAATAGAGGAAAACAATAGAATGAGAAAGACTAGAGATCTCTTCAAGAAAATTAAAGATATCTAAGGGACATTTCATGCAAAGATGGGCTCAATAAAGGACAGAAATGGTATGGACCTAACAGACGTAGATAGATATTAAGAGAAAGTGGAAAAAATACACAGAAGAGCTATACAAAAAAGATTTTAATGACCTGGATAACCATGATGGTGTGATCACTCACCTAGAGCCAGACACCTAGGGAGTGTGAAGTCAAGAGGACCTTAGGAAGCATCACTACAAACAAAGGTGGTGGAGGTGATGGAATTCCAGCTGAGCTATTTCAAATCCTGAAAGACTGTGCTGTTAAGTGTTGTACTCAATATGCCAGCAAATTTGGAAAACTCAGCAGTGGCTGAGTTTCAGCAAGCTCCAGGAGATGAAGGACAGGGAAGCCTGGCGTGCTGCAGTCCATGGGGTTGAAAAGAGTCAGACATGACTGAGCGACTGAACAGCACTGACAGTAACATCTATGCTGATTTTTAGTTGTTGAATTAGCTGCCTTAACTGTCACTGTAATTATTGAATACCTTTTTAATATTAGTTCTATGGCTGATATAACAAATTATTTGGTTGCTTAAAACAATGCAAATTTATTGCCTTGGGTTCTGTAGGTCAGAAGTTTGAAATGGGACTTGTGGGCCTAAAATCAAAGTATTTGCATGGCTGCATTCCTTCTGGGAGGCTCTAGGGGAGCATCAGTTTCCCTGCCATTTCCTATGTTTAGAGGCTGTGCACATTCCTTAGTTACGGCTCCCTTTCATCTTCAAAGACCGAAGTGGCTTGTCGAGTCCCTTCTAGGCTGCATCACACTGAAACTCACTCTCTCGCTTATAAGAACCTTTAAGATTACATTGGGTCCACCTGCATCACACAGGAGAATTGCCCTGTTCCAAGATCCTGAACTTAATCACACGTGCACAGCTTCTCTGAGTTGTTATATGAGGTAACAGGATCGCAGGTTCAGAGAACTGGAATGCAGATATCTTTGTGGGATTGTTATTTCACCTACCGCAACTTTCATTGTTTACCTTCCCCCCCAACTTCTCTGTATATGTTGTACTTGATCTTACACTTAATGTTTCTTCTTTTCCTTTCTTCTCCTTGTGGCTAAATTTTCTTTAGCTGGTCACCTGAAGCTTACACAGACAAAAATGACATTCTAGTCCTTTAGTCTACTCTGCCACTCACTTTATTGATGCTACTGGACTTACTATTTATTAGATGGACTCATAGGTGAAAATTATGTATCAATTATATCTTGAGAATACTCTTGCAAGTTGATGAGATTTTTAAAGGAGCAGAAAGCTAATGACATAAATGGATAATTTGTTGTTGTTCAGTCACTAAGTCATGTCTGACTCTTTACAACGCCAGGCTCCCCTGTCCTTCACTGTCTCCCAGTTTGCTCAGATTCTTGTCCATTGAGTTGGTGATGCTAACTAATCATCTCATTCTCTGACACCCCTGTTTCCTTTTGCTTTCAATCTTTCTCAGCATGAGGGTCTCTTCCAGTGAGTTGGCTCAGAGCATCAACTAGCCAAAATATTGTAGCTTCAGCTTCAGGATCAGTCCTTCCAATGAATATTTAGGGTTGATTCCCTTTAGGATTGACTGGTTTCATCTCCTTGCAGTCAAAGGGACTCTCAAGAGTCTTCTCCAGCACCACATTTTGAAAGCATCAATTCTTCAGCCCTGAGCCTTCTTTATGGTCCAACTCTCACATCCATACATAACTACTGGAAAAACCATAGCTTTGACTAGGTAGGCCTTTGTCAGCAAAGTGATGTCTCTGCTTTTTAAAATGCTGTCTAGGTTTGTCATAGCTTTTCTTCCAAGGAACAAGTGTCTGTTAATTTCATGGCTGCACCACTGTCCATGGTGATTTTGGAGCCCAGAAAAAGAAAATCTGTCACTGCTTCCACTTTTTCCCCTTCTATTTGACATGAAGTGATGGGACCAGATGCCATGATCTTAGTTTTTTTAATTTCAAGCCAGGTTTTTCACTATCCTATTTCGCCCTCATCGAGAGGCTCATTAGTTCTTCACTTTCTGCCATTAGTGTGGTATCATCTGCACATTTGATGTTGTTGATGTTTCTCCCAGCAGTCTTGATTCCAGCTTGTGACTGATCCAACCCAGTATTTCAGATAATGTACTCCACATAGAAGTTAAATAAGCAGGGTGACAATATACAGCCTAGTCATACTCCTTTCTGAATTTTGAACCAGTTCACTGTTCCATGTCTGGTCCTAACTGTTGCTTCTTGACCCGCATACAGGTTTCTCAGGAGACAGGTAAGGTGGTCTGGTATTCCCATCTCTAAGAATTTTCCACAGTTTGGTGTGATCCACACAGTCAAAAGCTTTTAGCATAGTGAATGAACCAGAAGTAAATGTTTTGTCTGGAATTCCCTTGCTTTTTCCATGAACCAGTGAATGTTGGCAATTTAATCTCTGGTTCCTCTGCCTTTTCTAAACCCAGCTTGTACATCTGGAAGTTCTTGATTCACATACTGTTGGTGTCTAGCTTGAAAGATTTTGAGCATAACCTTGCTAGCTTGTGCAATGAGTTAATTGTGCAGTAGTTTGAACATTCCTTGGCATTGGCCTTCTTTGGGATTAGAATGAAACCTGTCCTTTTCCAGTCCTGTGATCACTGCTGAGTTTTCCAAATTTGCTGGCATATTGAGTATAACACTTTTAACATCATCTTTTAGAATTTGAAATAGCTCAGCTGGAATTCCATCACCTCCACTAATTTTATTTGTTGTAAATGATTCCTAAGGCCCATTTAACCTCACTCTCCAGGATGTCCATCTCTAGGTGAGTGACCATACCATCATGGTTATTCCAGGTCACTAAGACTTTTTTTGTACAGTTCTTCTTTGTATTCTTGCCACCTCTTCTTAATCTCTTATTCTTCTGTTAGGTTCCTGCCTTTTCTGTCTTCTATTGTGCCCATCTTTGCATGAAATGGTGCTTTGATATCCCCAATTTTCTTGAAGAGATTTCTAGTCTTTCCTGTTGTATTGTTTTCCTCTATTTCTTTGCACTGTTCATTTAAGAAGGTCTTCTTATCTCTCCTTGCTATTTTCTGGAACTCTGCATTCAGTTGGGTATATTTTCCCTTTCTCCCTTGCCTTTCACTTAGACACAGTGCCTGAAGAACTATGGACAGAGGTTCATAACATTGTACAGAGGCAGTAACAAAACCATTCCAAAGAAAAAGAAATGCAAGGAGGCAAGTCATTTCTGAGGGGCTTTTCCAAATAGCTGAGGATTGAAAATGGATAGTAAGAGAAAGCTTATTTTATTTTTAAATTTTAATAATTTTATTTATTTTTGGCTGTGCTGGGTCTACATGGCTGCACGGGATTTTCTTTAGTTGCAGAGAGCAGGGGTTATTCTCTAGTTGTGGTGCATGGGCTACTCATGTGGTAGCTTCTTTTGTTTCAGAACATGAGCTCTATGGAGCTTCAGTTCAATTCAGTCACTTAGTGATGTCTGACTCTTTGCAACCACATGGCCTGCAGCACGCCAGGCCTCCCTGTCCCTCACCAACTCCTGGAGCTTACACAAACTCATATCCATTGAGTCGGTGATGCCATCCAACCATCTCATCCTCTGTCATTCCCTTCTCCTCCAACCTTCAATCTTTCCCAGCCGCAGGGTCTTTTCCAATGAGTCGGTTCTTCGCATCAGGTGGCCAAAGTATTGGAGTTTCAGCTTCAACATCAGTCCTTCCAATGAATATTCAGGACTAATTTCCTTTAGGATGGATTGGTTGGATCTCCTTGCAGTCCGAGGGACTCTCAAGAGTCTTTTCCAACACCACAGTTCAAAAGCATCAATTCTTCAGTGCTCTTTATAGTCCAACTCTCACATCCATACATGGCTCCTGGAAAAACCATAGATTTGGCTAGATGGCCTTTGTTGGTAAAGTAATGTCTCTGCTTTTTAATATGCTGTCTAGGTTGATCATAACTTTTCTTCCAAGGAGCAAGTGTCTTTTAATTTCATGGCTGCAGTTACCATCTGCAATGATTTTGGAGCCCAAGAAAATAAAGTCTCTCACTGTTTCCATTGTTTCCCCATCTATTTGCCATGAAATGATGGGACCAGATGCCATGATCTTAGTTTTCTGAGTGTTGAGTTTTAAGCTAACTTTTTCACTCTCATCATCAAGAGGCTCTTTAGTTCTTTTTCGCTTTCTGCCATAAGGGTGGTGTCATCTGTGTATCTGAGGTTATTGATATTTCTCCTGGCAATCTTTTTAGTAGTAGCACATGGCCTTTGATCACAGGCTCAATCATTGTGGTCAACAGGCTCAGTTGCTCTGTGGCATGTGGGATCATCCTGGATCAGGGCTTGAACCTGTGTCTCCTGCACTGGCAGTAGAATTCCTTACCACTGAGCCACCAGGGATGCCCCAGAAAAATCTAGTTTTAAAAGGCACATTCCTATTGGGAAAGGAAGGAGACATGGGTTGTATGGTGACAAGGAAAAGTGGTCTCTTAGAAGTGAATGAAAAATGATACTTTGGTTTGCTGTGATTTTTCACAGAATGTCAATTAAGGAAGCAACAACATAATTTTAATTATGAATACAATCAGGATGGTCAGGCAATAATAAAGTAGATAGTAAGAACTTCCCAGGTGGCTCCATGGTAAAGAATACACCTGCCATTGTTGGAAATACAGGTTCAATTCCTGGGTCAGGAAGATCCCCTGGAGAAGGAAATGGCAACCTACTCCACTATTTTTGCCTGGAAAATACCATGGACAGAGCCTGGTAGGCTATAGTCCACGGCATCACAAAAGAGTCAGACAGGACTTAGCGACTAAACAACAGTAGTAAGTAAAAATAAAAATAATACCTATCATTTTTTGGAAACTTAATGTATGACAGGTATTGCATTAAGTGCCATATGTATACAATAATAATAATAAGCCCGCCAGCTCAGGTGTTACCATTATTCCCCCTTGTAACTGGGAGACTTAGAGCCAGATTATGTAATTTTGAAAGTCACACCAGTTGTAGTAGAGGAGCCCCACTAATTGCCTTCCTCCTCACTTTGCTGCTGCTGCTGCTGCTAAGTCCCTTCAGTCGTGTCTAACTCTGTGCGACCCTAGAGACAGCAGCCCACCAGGCTCCCCTGTCCCTGGGATTCTCCAGGCAAGAACAATGGAGTGGGTTGCCATTTCCTTCTCCAATGCATGAAAGTGAAAAGTGAAAGTGAAGTCGCTCAGTCGTGTCTGACTCTTAGGGACCGCATAGACTGTAGCCCACCAGGCTCCTCCATCCATGGGATTTTCCAGGCACGAGTACTGGAGTGGGGTGCCATTGCCTTCTCTGGTGACTTGCTATCTACCTAGAATACTTGCATCCTATTCAGCTGAACAAAATATTGCTGAGCTCCCACTATTTCTTGTTCTTTCCCAAATCTAAGCTGTGTTGTTTTTACCTCTCATGAGCCACTGGTGATGAACAAGTTGTATGGTCAGGCAGGGAATCATTTAAGATCAGATTATTAAGGAGTGTTCCCTATGGAAATAAACCTTTTCCATATGTGGGCCTTGATTGATGGCAATTAGAGAAACATAAATTTGGATGCTCTTTTCCACTTATAGTCATTGACTGCAAGAGCAGCTCTAACCTCATCTTTGCTTTGAAGCTATGCTTCTTGGTGTCAAGGGTCAACTCTGGTGTGAAAAGATGACTCCTCAATTCCTGGGGAGTTAAAGGGTGTGCAACCACTTCTCCCATTGCAGTTTGTACATGGATAGATAGCCCCAAACTGCTTCTTAGAAGTATGCCTGGAGAGAAGACTTGTCCAAATAGTTGACAAAAATATTGTACATCCCTCTGATGAGAGAATCTAAATTTAATAAGTTCTGTATGCAAGGTGTCAGCTGAGAGACAAACCTGCATGCCTTCCAGATAATCTTTCTCACAAGCTAGCAGTGATTCCTCAACAGGTCTCTCGTAGGCAACCTCTGCAGGCAATTGGCATTAGAGAATAGAATGTTTCTCTTGTCAGAAAGATCAGATACAACAGTGAGGTGATGAGAATGGGATAATACAGGCTTAGTCCTATGACTTTTAGATTTTGTAGAGTTTGCCCTCATCCCTTGTGTGGTGATGATGGTCTTTGGATCTTTCAAACTCTCATCTAGAATGTGAGAAATAGGTCATTTTTAGTTTCTGAGCCCACAAGTTTATCTGGGGTTCATTTGAAATTCTCCACATTTATCTCATCGTTATATAGATCTATCTCCATAAAATCCAGAGAGTCTTTATATGGCCTGGCTAGGTGGAGGGCTAGGCAGTGTGAGTCAAGGAAGAGGTGTTTTCACTCAAGACACATCTTCTTAAAGTCCAGACTAGGGGTTCTCAAGTGGAAACATGAGAACTACATTACCAACATATGATGAGTAATTGTTAAGTTAAATTTGCCTTTATTCAAAAAAGAGAATGTGTCATATGTAAACTGGAGTGCCTGTTTGTGTGGTTTTTTTCCTTTCAAAAATCCCAAGTGGTTTCCAGCACTTGATGGAACATGCCCATTCCAGCCCTTTATAGTCCCCACTATTTTCTCTTGTCACTTCAACATGATCCCGTGTGTCAGTTGCTAAATGCCATCACACACACCCTGAAAATCTTTTCATAGTCTAAAAGTATGAGGATCTAAAATTTTGGCTGTAATTTCAATAAAGCTGAATTTTTTATAATTGCGGCCCATGTTCTGTTGAATTTCCATAAGGAATGAAATGATTGGTAAAGAACTGATCAAGAATGGGCAGAGAATGAACAAGCGATGTTAAGCCTTATTGTACATATTTTAACAGGGCTATGAGATACTCACTGATAAAAAACAGTGACAGTGGTTTTAACTCTAAACTGCAACACTGAAAATCAGCAATTGCTAAAATGTCTTTCGATTTTTTTCTTTGATGGGACAGGGACTAAGAACGTGTGAGAAATCTCTGAAACTCTTATTTCCTAGACATTGGTGCAGCTCATTTCTTCATCTCCTGTAGCTCTGCTCTGGTATCATCAGTGAGGCCTTTTCTAACCAGCCTATTTAAAGTTACAAAGCTGTTTACTCCTCAGCAATCTCTTTTCCCCTTCTCTGATTTATTTTTTCTTTGAAACCTATCACCTTTTAAAATAGTAACGTAATAAAAAGGGTGGGTTTTTTTGTGTGTGTGTGTATGTTTATTATTCCCCCATCTTAACTAGAATGTAATTTCTATAAAGGCACAAATTTATGTTTGTTTGGTTCACTCTCATGACCTAAAAGAGTGCCTTAATCTGTATATTTTGAATGGATAGTTGCTGAATGAAGAATCGTTTTGAACGGATAAAGAATGTGTGCCTCCATTTCAACTGATAATCTAAAATAATTTTTTTCAAAGCAGATGTTTCTAAGATTTGAGAGTTGTGAACTATTTAAAAACAAATTAAATCCATTTTTTGCTGAATTTTTTTTTTTTTTAACCATAGTACCTTCCATTGTTTAAGATGAAATAAATGTTACTTAAGGGAGATTGCTCAAGATTTTACTTCTCTTGTCACATTTTTTTAATGTGACATTTTTCCAGAGGGAAACAAAAAATCTGTGAATTATGTATTTAGGTGATTATTATTATTGTTTGAAATTTGTAATATCTGGACTAAGGACAGTTCCTGAAAGCTGTTAACAAAGAAGACATCCTCTGTTACTAATTCAGAGTCCTCTGGAATCTCAGCGTTTCCCATAATGGCATGCTTTCCTGCTATGTAAATACCAGAGCCAAAGAGTGAAATGTCTAAATTCAGAAAGCATCTAGGAAAATATATCCTAAAATATTATTATAAGCAAAAGTAAGCTAGTTGGAATGAAAAGGAAATGGCACATTTAAACTTTTATTCCTTCTTACTTAATGCAGAACTTTTGTTATTTTTCTATCTCAGTTAATTTTGGCATGCATTTATTTTATTTTTATGTATGTAATGTTACTGAGAACATTGGTTAAGATTTGTTCTGATTTTCAGGACCTTCTTTTACTATATTTTATTAAACCAAGAGAATATTTAAGATAACATGTGATAATTAATATGAAACTCCTTTAGAGAGGATACTAAGGTGATTTAAAAATTGTCTTAACAGTTTTATGAGATATATGTGGAGCAAATGGCTCACTTCAGCTTAATGCATTGAAGTTGAATTTTTATCTCCATTCACCATATGCTGTATTTTAGCTTTTCTGTACATATTTTCTGTGATCCACATCCCATTGAAGTAACTCGGCAAATTTGCGAATGTGATCATTTAGGCATAGAATCTTCACAAAGAGATGGCAGGAGGCAGAAAAGAAACGATCTGGGATCTCTCAGCAGTGTTTGTCTTTTTCTGTCCTACTTCACTTAGCATAAAGCCCTGAAGGTCCATCTGTGGTGTCACAGATGTCGATTTCCTTCCTTCTTATTCCTGAGTAATATTCCGTGTGTGTGTATGTGTGCGTGCGCACACCTGCACGCACACACATACACACAATTTCTTTATCCATCTGTCCATTGATGGATATTTGGGTTGCTTCCATGTCTTGGCTATCATAAAGAATGCTGTGATGGGAGTATAGATATCTTTTAGAGTTAGTGTTTTCATTTCTTTGAGATAAATACACAGAAATATAATTGCTGGATCAAGGGTAGTTCTAGTATTAATTTTTAAAGGAATTTCCGTATTGTTTTCCATATTGACTGCACCAATTTGCATTCCCACCAACAGTGAAGAAGGGTTCTATTTTCTCTATATCCTTGTCAGCACTTGTTATTTCATATCATTTTGATAAGAGCTATTCTAACAATCATGAGGTGATAGTTTATTGTGGTTTTGATTGCCATTTCCCTGATAATTAGTGATATTGAATATCTTTTCATATACCTATTAGTCATCTTTATGTCTTCTTATATATCTACTCAGTTCTGCCTATTTTTAAATTGTATTGTTTTTGCTATTGAATTGTATGAGTTCTTTATATATTTTGAATACTAAACTCTTATCAGATATATGGCTTGCAAATATTTGCTCCATTTTTATAGGCTATCTTTCCATTTTATTGATGGTTCCAGTTTCCTGTGCAGAAGATTTTTAGTTGATGTAGTCCCACTTGTTTATTTTTGCTTTTGCTTTATTGATTTGAGTAAAATCCGTAAATTCTAATCATGAAAGTGGAGCTGTCATATTCACATTATATTTATTCAAATTCAACTACATGTATTAGTATAAAGAATCTATAATCACCTATAACAATATGAACTTTATGTGTTAGTTAATTACTTTAGCTTTATTTGGTGCTGGCCAGGAAACCAGAACCAATTAAATTCTGTATTGGAGAGAGAGAGAGTGCACAGTGTACTCACATAGGATAGTTTATGGTGATTTGATGGACTATTAAACATAATTTTTTACAACATGCAATATTCTCCTTTGTACTTATTTTAAAACATAACCTATGTTAGCGACGATTTTACAGTGGTATTAATATAAGTGTTTTTCTATGAAGTATATTAATTTTGCATAATAAACTCTAATTCATTAGCTTTGTACCTACCCTTAACATTCTGCAAAAAGCTTTAACTAGTACAGTTCTGTACTGGATTTTTTATGGTGATATGCTTTTAAGTCTGTTATTTCCTAGATTGTTCATGTTTATATAGTTTAAAATATACTCATATTTTATTCATGTGCATACACATTGTTATAAATGATAGTTACTACTCCCCCAACTCCAGAAACTGAAAGGAACCTGAAGTATGCATTCTACATTTATAATGAAAACAACAACACAATATCAACTTAAAAGTGACTTGCCCTGGATTACTCATAAAGCAGAAAAACTTGCCATAGAAATGCTTTGAAAGCCTTGGAAGAAATGTGCCATCAAAATGCAAATATGTTTTCACTTAAAAAGAAAAAAAGGTCTCTCTGGAAACTGGTTTACATAGGATTTGGAGTTAACATTCCAGTTTTTCAACTGATTGAAACCATTGGCTATTTTATTTACCAATGTTCTTTGGACTTAGTACCATCTGCTGTTCATTGTTAGAGCATGCAAAATTCTTGGGATTATATATCCTCCAGCAGATTTCTTTGTTATGGTCCATTTTTGTAGGCTGTTGGTTCAACTTTTCTTGGTAGCTCCAGTAGTTTTTGCTAAAATCTATGTTTTGGTGTAGTTCTTCTATGGCCTGAATTACAAATTCCTAATTTCCAGAAGAAATAACAAAGCATAGGTAAGTTGTCATAGCTTATTCTGACCTTGTTAACCACACTTAACTTTTTTGCTTTTGATAACTACATTCATTTATCATCCTCTCACTTTTACTTCTTCCTTGAACTAAAATCATTTCACTTACGTTATTACCTAAGGTATTGTTAGGCAGTACTTTACTCCATCAGTTACTTAGTTGCTCAATCGTGTCCGATTCTTTTCAATCCATGGAGTGTGGCCCACCAGGCTCTCTGTCCGTGGAGTTCTGCAGGCAAGAATACTGGAGTGGCTTGCCCTTCCCTTCTCCAGGGGATCTTCCTGACCCAGGGTTCTAACCTGGGTCTCCTTCATTATACTAAATATAGTCCTTCCTGATCTGTTGCTTATTGTCATGGATTGATGGTGTCTCTCCTGTTGCTGCTCAAAAAAGAACTCCTACTATCTTAGAATGTGGCCTTATTTGGAGATAGGTTCTTTACAGAGGTAATCAAATCTCCAGAGGCTAGGAGAAAGTCCTGGAACAGGTTTTTCTTTAGTGCCTGGAGAGGGAGCATGGCCCTGTTGACACACTGATGCCCTATTTCTAGCCTCCAAAACATTGAGAATAAATTTATAAGCCACTCAGTAAGTAGTACTTTGCCATAGCAGCCTTAACAAACTAATATTTACTCACTAATCTTATTGCCCATTGTATTTCTTCGTGTCCTCTCCTATGTGCCAAACTTTCCTGATTATTTGCTTTTTTATTATTTAACATGGGCTGTCCTTCACACACATCAGTATATTCAAAATTTATTGTTGTTTAGTCACTAAGTTGTGTCTGACTCTTTTGCAAATCCATGGACTGTAGCCCACCAGGCTCCTCTGTCCATGCGATTCTCCAGGCAAAAATACTGGAAAATACTGGTTGCCATTTCGTCCCAAGGGGATCTTCCTGACCCAGGGATTGAACCCTCATCTCCTGCTTGACAGGCAGATTCTTTAAAGCCATATTCAAAATTTACCTTTTATTTAAGGTCCTATATTTCAAATGCAAGATTGTTTATGAAAACTTCATAAACAATAAACTTCTCATAAAATTAGGTATGTCTTCTCCTTGATGTCCTATTTTGAGATTCTTTGCTTAATCCCAAACGGCTAGCTAGAGATTGTTTTCATCACCATAGTAGATATCTTGGGCCCATGTATTCTGGAAAGATTTGTTAAATGAGATATTGGAAGAAGACATGAGATATGCATGCAGAAACTGATACATACAGGTGGTAAGAAGTTCACATTTATGGTGCAATGAGTGGGAACGTTCTCCCTATTTAAACCAAGCTCAGTTTTTGGAAATTTCCCCAGAGGCCCGAGGACAGTTTTTTTCTTTATTCTACTTATCCTGGCTCTTCCCAGGTAGTAAAACCACTGCAAAACTGTTCTTTTATGTTTTGGGTGTTCAGTAACGACTTAGTGATTAAACCACCACCATGATCTAATTTATTTTCTCCAAGTCAGTTTTTCCATCTCCATTCAAATAGAATGATCTATATCTGTTTGATTGTGCAGTGAGTCATCTGTTGATTGATTTTGGGGTTTTGTATTATTGTAGCTCCTTATGGCTGAGGGTACCAGTTTGATCCCTGATGAGGGGGGTAAGGGGGCTTCCTGGTTGGCTCAAATAGTAAAGAATCTGCCTGCTGATGCAGGAGACACAAGTTTGATCCCTGGGTCAGGAAGATCCCCTGGTGGCGGAAATGGCAACCCCCTCCAGTATTCTTGCCTGGAAAATTCCTGTGGACAGAGAAGCCCAGTGGGCTGCACGTAGGGAGCAAAGATTCCACAAGTCTCATGGCTGAAACACCAAAACGTAATAGAAGTAATATCATCATTGTAACAAATTCAATAAAAACTTTAAGCACGCCTGCAAAAAAAAAAGACTTTAAAAATGGCTTTTCTTATTTTTATATTTTCTTAACTTTTTTTTTTTTTTTTTAGTATATGTGCTACCGAAGTGGGCACTGCATATCGATTTTTAAATAGCCAATTGATTTCTTTATAGTGTAAACATTGGCTTATGACATGTATGTTTCATGTGTAGAACATTATATTTCCACTTCTGTATACACTAAGG
>SJYQ01001594.1:688585-717364 GCA_006410935.1 Redunca redunca | reverse complement strand
ATTGAGATATAATTGACATATAACAATGTATTAATTTCAGATATACAAAAAATGATTTGATATTTGTATATATTACAAAATGATAACACAGTAAGTCTAGATAACATGCATCATCTATTCTCTTAGCAACTTTCATATATACATTAACTATAGTCATACTGTACATTACATACTCATGACATGTATTCTATAACTGTAAGTGTGTATCCTTTGACCACCTTTACTCATTTGTCCATCCTCCAATCTCTGGCACCACCGTTTCTTCTGTACCTATGAACTCCAGTTTTATTTGCTTGTTTTAGATTCCACATAGAAGTGAGATCATACGGTATTTGTAATTGTTTCCTCTTATTTCACTTCACATAAGTCCCTCAAAGTCCATCCATGTGGTCACAAATGGCAGAATTTCCTTCCTTTTATGGCTGAATAATAACCCATTGCTTATACATACATATAAAATGTCTTTATCCATCCATCTGTCTGCAGCCACTTAGGGTAATTCATGTCTTGGCTATTGTAAATAATGTTGCAGTGAACACGGAGGAATAGATATTTTTTCTAGTAAGTAATTCTGTTCCCTTCAGGTAAATACCCAGAAGTGGAATAGCTGTATCATATGGTAGTTCTATTTTTAATTTTTAAAAAAAAATTCTGTAGTTTTCCATAGTAACTATACCAATTTACATTCCCAGGACACAAGCATTCCCCTTTCTCTGCATCCTTGGCAACACTTGTTATTTCTTATCTTTTCAATAATATCCATTCTAACAGGTATAAAATGCAGTCTCATTGTGGTTTTGATTTGCATTTTTCTGATGATTAGCAATGTTGAATACCTTTTCATGTATCTGTTGACCATAAGTACACTTTCTTTGGAAAAATGTCTTAATCATATCCTCTATCCATTTTTACATCAATATTTTATCTGGTTTTGTTTGTTTGTTCTACTATTGAATGAGTTTTTTAAAACACATTTTGGATATTAACCCACTATCAAATATATGATTTGCAAATATTTTTATCCCTTTCAATATGTTGCCTTTTCACTTAGTGGGTGGTTTCTTTTGTTGTGTAGAGCTTTTTAATTTAATATAGTCCCACATGTTGTTCATTTTTCTTGCCTTTACTTTTGTTGTCAAATAGAAAAAGTTGTTGCTAAAGCCAGTCAGAATAGTTTATCACCTTAGTTTTGTTCTAATTTTATGATTTCAGGTCATTGATCAAGTCTTTAATTCATTTTTAGCTAGTTTTTGTTTGTGGTATAAGATAATGGTCTGCTGCTGCTGCTGCTAAGTCGTGTCAGTCGTGTCTGACTCTGTACGACCCCATAGACGGCAGCCCACCAAGCTCCCCCATCCCTGAGATTCTCCAGGCAAGAACACTGGAGTGGGTTGCTATTTCCTTCTCCAGTGCATGAAAGTGAAAAGTGAAATTGAAGTCACTCAGTCGTCTCTGACTCTTCGCGACCTCATGGGCTGTAGCCTACCAGGCTCCTCCATCCATGAGATTTCCCAGGCAAGAGTACTGGAGTGGGGTGCCATTGCCTTCTCTGAAGATAATGGTCTAGTTTCATTCTTTTGCATGTGACTGTCTGGTTCTCGCCACCATTTATTGAGACTGTTCATTTAATGTTTTATATTCAAAGCTATGTTGTCATAAATTCATTGACTAATTTGTGGATTTATTTCCTGGGTTCTCTTTTCTGTTCTATTGCTCATTGTCTCTATTTTAACGCTGATACCATACTGTTTTGATTACTATAGCTTTGTAATATAGTTTGAAATCAGGAGGTGTGATGACCCCAGCTTTATTCTGCTTTCTCAGGACTGTTTTTGCTAATCAGGATGTTTTGTGGTTCCATACAATTTTAGGTTGTTCTGGTCTACTTTTTTGAAAAATGTCATTGAAGTTTTCATGGGAATTACATAAAATTGTAGGTTAGTTTGGGCAGTATGAATGTTTTAACAATATTAATTCTTCTAATCCATGAACATGAGATATCTTTTTGTTTTTTTCTTCAATTTCTTTCATCAAGGTCTTAAAGTTTTCTGTGTACATGTCTTTCACTGTCTTGGTTACACTTCTTCCTTGTTTTCTTTTTTTTTTTTGATGCAACTGTAAATGGATTGTTTTCTTAATTTCTCTTTTAATAGTTTCTTATTAGTGTGAAAAAGTGCAACAGAGTTTTGTATACTGATGTTGTATGCAGCAACTTTACTGAATTCTTTTATTATAATATAAATTTTTGGTAGAATTTCAGATTTTTTTAATATATTATATCATTGGCAAATAGTGACAATTTTACTTCTTTTCAATTTGGATATTTTTTATTTTGCATATTTTTTTAGCCTAATTGCTCTGTCTAGGACTTCCAATAGTATGTTGAATAAGTGGCAAGAGTAGGCATCCTTGTCTTGTTCCTTATCTTAGCGAGAAAACTTTTTAGCTTTTCACCATTGTGTATGATGTTAGCTGTGGGTTTATTATATATTGCTTTAATATGTTGAGGTGCATTATCTCTGTACCCACCTTATTGAGAGCTGTTATTATAAATGGATATTGAATTTTGTCAGATGCTTTTTATGCATCTGTTGGAAAATCATATGATTCTTTCTTCAATTTGTTAATGTGGTGTATCATATTAACTGATTTTCTGATGTTGAACCATCCCTGAATCCCTTGAATAAATCCCATTTGATCATGGTGTAGGATGCTTTTAACATATTATTGAATTCAGTTTGTTAATATTTTTTTGAGGAGTTTTGCATCTATATTCACCAGGGATATTTGTCTATAATTTTCTTGTGGCATCTTTAACTGGTTTTAGTATCAGAGTTATGTTGGTTGGGCTCCAAAATCACTGCAGATGGTGATTGCAGCCATGAAATTAAAAGATGCTTACTCCTTGGAAGAAAAGTTATGACCAACCTAGATAGCATATTCAAAAGTAGAGACATTACCCTGTCGACTAAGGTCCGTCTAGTCAAGGCTATGGTTTTTCCTGTGTTCATGTATGGATGTGAGAGTTGGACTGTGAAGAAGGCTGAGCGCCAAAGAATTGATGCTTTTGAACTGTGGTGTTGGAGAAGACTCTTGAGAGTCCCTTGGACTGCAAGGAGATCCAACGAGTCCATTCTGAAGGAGATCAGCCCTGGGATTTCTTTGGAAGGAATGATGCTAAAGCTGAAACTCCAGTACTTTGGCCACCTCATGCGAAGAGTTGACTCATTGGAAAAGACTCTGATGCTGGGAGGGATTGGGGGCAGAAGGAGAAGGGGACGACAGAGGATGAGATGGCTGGATGGCATCACTGACTCGATGGACGTGAGTCTGAGTGAACTCTGGGAGTTGGTGATGGACAGGAGGCCTGGCGTGCTGTGATTCATGGGGTCGCAAGGAGTCGGACACGACTGAGCGACTGAACTGAACTGAATGTTGGTTTTGTAAAGTGTATTCAAGAGTGTTCCCTCCTTTTCTGTTGAGAAAGGTTGGTAATAATTCTTCTTTAAATGTTTGGTAGAATTCATCAGTAAAGTCTTCCACTTCTGGACTTTTGTTTGTTGTGTGCTTTTATGATTCGATTTCCTTAGCAGTAATAAATCTGTTCAGATATTAAATTTGTACATGCTTCGGTCATATTGGATTGTATGTTTCTAGGAATTTTCCATTTCGTCTAGCTCATCCAATTTGTTGATATATAATTGTTCACAGTAGTCTCTTATGATCCTTGGTTTCTTCCTATCACTTGCAATGTCTTCTCTTTCAATTCTTATTTTGTTTGAGTCCTTTCTCTCTCTCATTTCCACACCTCCCTTGAGATTAACTGAAGTTTTGTCAATGTTATTTATCTTATCAAAAAATCAGCTCTTTATAGCATTGATTATTTTTTTATTTTAGTCTCTATTTCATATATTTCCTTTCTGATCTTTGTTATTTCTTTTCTTCTACAAGCATATCTCAGGAGATTTTGTGAATTTGGTTTCAGACCACTGTGATAAAGACAATATCACAATAAAGTGAGTCACATGAATTTTGGGGTTTCTCAGGGCATATGGAAGTTATGTTTGCACTATATCTTAGTCTATTCAGTGTTCAATAGCATTGTGTTTAACAAAAACAAAATATATATCTTAAAATACTCTATTGTTAAAAATGTTCAACATCATCTGAGCCTTCAGCAGGCTATAATCTTTTGCTGGTAGGGGTTTAAAATATTGCGAGAATTACTAAAATGTGACAGAGAGACATAAAGTGAACAAATACTTTTAGGAAAATGACACCAGATATACCTGCTTAGTGCAAGATTGCCACAAATCTTTAAATAATAAAAAACATAGTACCCTTGAAGTTCAGTAAAATGAAGCTAAATAAAATGAGCTGTGCCTATATTACCTTTGTGCTTTAATATTTTGTTTTTCTAGTTCCTTGAAGTATAAATTTAAGTTGTTTATTTGAGATTTTTCTTGTTCCTTGATCTAGGCATTATCCCAGGAATTTTCATCTTACAATGGCTTTGACGCATCTCATAAGTTCTGGTATGTTGCATTTATATTTTCATTTGTTCCAAGGTTTTTTAAATTTCTCTTTTGATTTCTTCTTTGAACTTTTATTTAGTAGCACGTTTAATCTTCATGTATTTATAAATATTCCACTTTTTTTCTTGTGATTGAATTTTTGTTTCATACTAGTGTGGCCAAAAGGATGCTTGACTAGGATTTCAGTTTTCTTAAATTTATTAAGACTTCTGTTGTGGCCTAACTTATGATATCTCCTGGAGAAAGTTCCATGTGCCCTTGAGAAGAATGTATATTCTCTTGCTCTTGTATGAAAGGTTCTGAATATGTCTATTAAGTTCTCCTGATCTAACATGTTGTTTAAAGCCAGTGTTTCCTCATTGATTTTCTGACAGGATCATCTACCCATTAGTTAAAGTGTGGTATTAAAGTCTCTTACTATTATTGTACTATCTATTTTCCCTTTAAATCTGTTTATATGTGCTTTATATATTTAGATGCTCCTATGTTGGGTGGGCTTCCCAGGTGGCACTTGTGGTAAAGAACCTATCTGCCAATGCAGAAAACATAAGAGATGCAGGTTCAATCCCAGGGTCAGAAATATACCCTGGAGGAGCACATGGTAACCACTCCAATATTCTTGCCTGGAGAATCTCATAGACAGAGGAGCCTGGCAGGCTGTAGGCCATAAGCCCATGAAGAGTCAGCATAATTTATAAATGTTATATCCCCTTCTTTAACTGAGCCCTTTATCATCATGTAGTGACCTTCTTTGTATCTTATTAAAGTCTTTATCTTAAAGTCTATTGTGTCTAATACAAGTATGCTGCCCTAGATTTCTATTGATTTCCATTTGCATGGAATACCTCGTCCCATACCTTTATTTTTAGTCTGTGTGTGTCCCTATATCTAAGATCTTCTGTAGGCATCATATAGTTGGTTCCTGATTTTTACCCCTTTAGCTACACTATGTCCTTTGATTTGAAATTTTAGTTCCCTTACAGTTATCAGTTATTGATATGTATGTACTTGTCACGATTTGTTCATTGTTTTCTGACTGTTTCGTAGTTTCTCTTTCTTGTCTAGCTCTATTCCTCTTGATGCTGCTGCTTTATAGTAGTGTGCTTAGCATGCCTTTTTTGTGTATATACTATAGAGCTTCGCCTTATGGTTATCATGAGGCTCACATAAAACAATTTATAACAGCCTATTTTAAGTTAATAGCAACTTAAGTTGGAATGCATCCCAAAGCTCTATATATTTACCCCCACACGCATTTTGTTTTTAATGTCATAATTTATGTATTTTTATATTATGTATCATTAACTAATCACTGTAGTTGTATATACTACTTTTGTCTGTTAACCTTCATACTAGCAATATAAGTGATTAATGTACTGCTTTACAACATGAGATTGTTCTAAATTATTCTGAATTTTACTATATATTTACCATTATCAGTGAGATTTATACTTTCATGTATTTTGCTTTAGTAAGCACGTTTTGTTTCTGCTTAAAAAATTCCCCTTAACATTTCTTGTAAGGCTGGTCTAGTGCTTTAGCTTTTGCTTGTCTGGAAAACTTTCTCCTTCAATACTTCATGACAAATTTATTCTTTTTATAGGCAGTTATGTGTAAGTCTCGTTTTATTTCTTTTTAGTAGTTAATGAAATTTGGGACACAAACTTACTTTTACTATACCTTGGTCAATCTATGCCATTTGATATGTGGTATTTTTATTATTTTATAAATTGTTTTTGACTGTTTCAGATTTTCTCTGTTTTTCTGGTCAGAACATTAATTTTTAGTTCCCATGGTTGGGATATGCTTTATTTTATTGTGTTTTACTGTTTACCTTTTTTACATTATGGAGAATTGTAGATTTTAAGGTTTTATTTAAGGTTGAAGAGATGATCAATTTTAGCAAAAGTCCCTTGACAAAATATGAAAGTCTTTCCTTTGTAGGGTAGAAAGTTAGTTTTATCTTTTTATTTAATTTTATTTATCTGAGCAAAAGCCTTATACTTTTTCTCTTCTTGTTTGTGTACTTGCTCTGTTAAAGGCTGAAAATTGTCTGTTAAGATCTCTCACTATAATATTTTCAGTAATTTGTGCTTTTTAGTTGTTTGTGTATGTCTATCTGAACCTCAGAGGCAAAGTATTGAGTGAATCACACACCTCAATACACAATGCAGGATCACTGATGGTTCTGTAAGGCCTTATGCTCTTTTTCTAATTTATACATTTATTCCTTTTAATCCTCATCTTCTATTCTGCCTATCCCCCTCTTTCATCCCAAACTCAATTCTATCTAGTTTTGCAGACGTCCTTTGGATTGTATATATGCTTGTGAAACATGAATTGTTTTATGTACATTGTTATTTTTAAATTTTTATAAATAATAATGTAAATTACATCCCTTGTTTCTCATTTTTTCATAAAATATTGTGCTTATATGACAGTTTTGCTATATATGCGGCTTTTAAAGTAGGCTTGGTTCTCAATAGTAGTATGTATGTATCTACCATGTTTATTTCACTTATTCTCTCAACAGTGGGCACCCAGGTCACATTCAACTCCCTGAAACAAGTTGGCATAAATTTCCTTATATATTTCCCCTTATGGACTTCTTTAGGTTATAGAGGCAAGAGAAGGATAGAAGGATATCAATATACTTAACAGATTTCTCAGAAGAGTTACAGTCTGCACTTGCATCAGGAAAGTATGAAGATCCTCAGTTCTCTAATCCCAGCCATTTGTCCTTGCTGCTAAGTCGCTTCAGTTGTGTCCAACTCTGTGCAACCCCATAGATGGCAGCCCACCAGGCTCCCCCGTCCCTGGGATTCTCCAGGCAAGAACACTGGAGTGGGTTGCCATTTCCTTCTCCAATGCATGAAAGTGAAAAGTGAAAGTGAAGTTGCTCAGTCGTGTCTGACTCTTAGCGACCCCGTGGACTGCAGTCCACCAGGCTCCTCCATCCATGGGATTTTCCAGGCAAGAGTACTGGAGTGGGGTGCCATTGCCTTCTCCATTTGACCTTAGCCAGCTTTATAATTTTTGATAGTCTGAAGGGTATAAAAAATGATATCTCATTTTAATGTTTCTGATTATTATGTGCTCTGAGCATATATTTAAAAGTTGAGACCTTTTAAATTTCACTTTATATATTTTGTTTGCTTTTACCTTTTGCCTATTTGATATTGCTATTCTTCTTTTACCTCTTTCATTTGTAAAGCTTCTTTTATAGTCTAGACTAGGGGTCAGCAAATTTTGGTCTCTGGCCCAAATATGACTTGCTGCCTATTTTCAAACAGCCAACATGCTAAGAATGAAGTTTATATTTTTAAATGACAGGGCAAAAATGAAGGGAATAATAATATTTTGTGACACATGAAAATTATATAAAATCAAAAATTTTAGTGTTGGTAAATAAGGTTGTATTGAGCATAGCCATGCTCATTCATTTATGTATTGTATATTGCTGACTTTATGCTACAATGACAGTGTTTAGAGTTTAGTTCCAACAGAGATTATATGACTCACAAAGCCTAAAATATTTACTAGCTTATCCCTTTATGGAAAAAGTTTGCTGACCTCTCATCTGAGGGAGTCTCTGATTGATTTCAGACATTTTCAATTTTGCTATCATGTTCTCTAGTCAAGAGCCATTATTTTGCTATAATCAATTTAATCAGTTAAAAGTTTTTTCTGATATTCCATGCTTTTAAGACTATGTTTAAAAAGTGCATTTCCACTCCATTATCACAAATGTATTTTCTTACATTAGCTATAATTAATTTTGTGATTTAACTTTTACATGTAGATATTTTATAAACCATGAGTCTGTCTTTGCAAATTGTGTTAACAAATGAGCTAATTTGAATTTTTCTCTGTATAGGGAACCAACTTTCCCCAAACCATCTAAAAAATTACCTTCCTTCTTTTTTATACGTTACTGTGTGATGCCATCTTTATCATGTATTATGTTCCTGTGGGTTCATGGGTCTGTCTCAAAGCTTTCTCTTTTGATCCAGCTGTCCCTTTGTCTATTTATTTGTTATTATAATAATTGGAAAGATAAGTGTTCACCTTTGTTTTTTTTATGTAGGTCAACTTAGTTATTTCCTCACTTCTATTTGTTCATGTAAATTTTAGAATATGTTTGACATTTAAATATTCCAAATGGATTTTTCAATGCAGTTTATAGGTTAAATTGGGGATATCTTTATAATGTTAAGTGGACTTGTCCACAGCACAAAATATACTCCATTTATCCAGGTAATTATTACATACTTTAGTGAAGCTTCTCATTTAAAAACATGAAATTTTGTGTGATCTTGATAAAGGTTCCCAGTTACCTTAAATTGTTGTTGCTATGGGAAAGATACATTTTCTTATATTTTTTTTAGTTGGTTTTTACTGTTAGAGAAAATGCCATTGGTTTTTGTATATTGATTTTGTCTCTGGCAATACTGTTATACTCTCTTATTTCTATTGTTTTCTAATTTAGTTGGTTTGTCTAGGTAGATGATGATGTTATCTGCAAACAATAGCATTTTTATATCTTTCCCTCCACCCTGATTCCTCTTCATTGTTTTCGCTGCTGCTATTATTATAACACTTTATAGTATTGGCCAGGAGTTCTGATCCTATATTAAATGACACTGTTGTTGGTGGACATCCAGGTTGTTTAAAATGAAGTAACTTTTAACTTTCTTGTGGCTCAATTGGTAAAGAATCCTCCTGCAATGTTGGGAGACCTGGGTTTGATACCTGAGGAAAGATCCCCTGGAGAAGGGAAAGGCTACCCATTCCAGTATTCTGGCCTGGAGAATTCCATTGACTATATGGTCCATGGGGTTGCAAAGAGTTGGACACGACTGAGCAACTTCACTCACTTCCAGTAAGTGTACTGTTTATCATAGTTGGGTTTTGTGTGTGTGTGTGTGTGTGTGTGTGTGTGTGTGTTGGGGGGGTGAATATAAACTTTAGCAAGTTAGGGTGACTTCCTTCCATCCTAGTTTGTGACTTTGTTCTAATTTGGAAGCTTTTCAGAAATTTGTTGTCTTAGTTGAGGCAATCAGATTATTTCACTCCTTTTTTATGGCAAAATATATTTGTTATTTTTTTATGAGATATAATCACATAAAATTTTAAAGTATATAGTTGGGTGATTTTTAGTATGTCTATATATCTGTGAGGGATTCCCAGGTGGTAGTAGTGGTAAAGAATATGCCTGCCAATGCAAGAGACCTGTGTTTGATCCCTGGGTTGGGAAGATCCCTTGAAGGAGGGTACGGGAACCCACTCCAGTGTTCTTGCCTGGAGAATCCCATGGACAGAGGAGCCTGGCGGTCTACAGTCCATAGTGTTGCACCGAGTTGGACACGTCTGAAGTGACTTAGCCCACACTCATATATCTGTGAAACTACTTCTTCAGTCTAATTCTAAAACATTTTAATCACTCCCAAAGGAAACTCTGACCTCATTTCCCCGTGTCCCTAGCCCCTAGCCCCTGGCAACCATAAATCCACCTCTATGGATTTACCCATTCTAAGCATTTCATATAAATGAAATCATACAATATACTGTTTGTATGTCTGGCTTCTTTCACGTAGCATAGTGTCTTCCAGCTTCTTTCATGTAGCGTGTATCAGTACTTCATTACTTTTACAGCTGAATAATCCATTGTATGGATGTACCATATTCTGTTTATTTATCAGCTGAACATTTGGCTTGTTGCTAATTTTTGGCTTTAATGAAGCATTTGGCTACTATAAATATTTATATACAAGTTTTTATAGAGTTATAAGCTTTTGTCTTTCTTAGATAAATACCTATGAATGGAGTTGCAGAGTTATAAAGTAACGATATTGAACTTCTTAAAGAATTACCAAACTGTTTTTGAAAGCAGCTGCATTTTTTTTATTCCCATCAGCAGTACATGAGTTTTCACATCTTCACCTATGCTTACTGTTTAGTCTTTTTTTTCTTTTCTTTATTATAATCACCCTAGTAGGTGGACAGTAGTATCTCATTGTGGTTTGACTTGCTTTTCACTAATAGTTTTTTTTTTTCTTCTTCTTTNAGTATCTCATTGTGGTTTGACTTGCTTTTCACTAATAGTTTTTTTTTTCTTCTTCTTCTTTTGAGAAATGTTTCTTTGCCCATACTTTTATTGGGTTATTTGTCTTGTTAGTGAATTTCAAGTATTCCTGCCAATCTGGATGCCTTTTATTTTTTCCTCTTGTCTAATTTTTCTTACTATAGCCTCCAGCACAGTGTTGAATAAGTGTAGCAAGAGCAGACATTTTTGTCTTGCTCCTAATTTTAGGAGAAAGGCTTTCAGTATCTCTAAGAATGAAGTTAGCTGAAGTTATCTTTCACAGATATCCTTTACCTGGTTGAGGAAGCTCTCTTCTATTCCTAGTTTATTGAGTGCTTTTTATAATAAAGTGTGTTGGATCTTGTCAAGTACCTTTTCACATCTGTTGCAATGATAATGTTTTTAATCTTTTATTCTATTCAATTCAGTTCAGTTGGGTCGCTCAGTCGTGTCCGACTCTTTGCAACCCCATGAATCGCAGCACACCAGGCCTCCCTGTCCATCACCAACTCCCGGAGTTCACTCAGACTCACGTCCATCGAGTCAGTGATGCCATCCAGCCATCTCATCCTCTGTCGTCCCCTTCTCCTCCTGCCCCCAGTCCCTCCCAGCATCAGACTCTTTTCCAATGAGTCAGTTCTTCACATGAGGTATGGTGTATTAATGTTCATATATTGAGCCAACTTTGTATTCTTGGAATGAATCGCAATTGGTTGCGGTGTATATTTTATATGTTGCTGGATTTAGTGTGTTAGTATTTATGGAAGATTTTTATGCCTGCAGTCAGAAAATATATTCATCTCTAGTTTTCTTTTCTTATAATATCTGATTTTGTGTTCAGGCTAATATTGACCTCATAGAATGAGTTGGAACATGTTCCTTTTCTATTTTTTGAAAGGGTTTGAGAAAGTTTGGTGTTACATTTTCCTTCAACATTTGGTAGAATTAATGACTGAAGTTATCTCTTGTGGTATTTTCTTTGTGGGGATTTTTTTATTATTAATTCAATTTCTTATTGTAAGTGTATTAAAACTTTCTATTTTTCTTTTAATCAGTTTGGGTAGTTTGTGTCTTTCTAGGAATCTTTCCATTTCATCCAAGATATATAATTTGCTGGCATAAATTGGTGATTGTATTACCTTATAACCTTTTTTAATTCTTTAAAGTCAGTATTTATTTATCTTCTTTTATTTCTTATTTTAGTAATTTGAGTCTTCTCTCATTTTTTGGTCAGTGCAGATAAATAGGGGGATGGGTGGGATGAACTGGGAGACTGAGATTGACATATATACACTACTATATATAAAATAGATAACTAATGGTGTGATCACTCACCTAGAGCCAGACATCCTGGAATGTGAAGTCAAGTGGGCCTTAGAAAGCATCACTATAAACGAAGCTAGTGGAGGTGATGGAATTCCAGTTGAGCTGTTTCAAATCCTAAAAGATGATGCTGTGAAAGTGAGGTCCTCAATATGCCAACAAATTTGGAAAACTCAACAGCGGCCACAGGACTGGACAAGGTCCGTTTTCATTCCAATCCCAAAGAAAGGCAATGCCAAAGAATGTGCAAACTACTGCACAATTGCACTCATCTAACACACTAGCAAAGTAATGCTCAAAATTCTCCAAGCCAGGCTTCAACAATACTGTGAACTGTGAACTTCCAGATGTTCAAGCTAGTTTGAAAAAAGGCAGAGGAACAAGAGATCAAATTGCCAACATCTGCTGAATCATCGAAAAAGCAAGAGAGTTCCAGAAAAACATCTATTTCTGCTTTATTGACTATGCCAAAGCCTTTGACTGTGTGGATCAAAATAAACTGTGGAGAATTAGGAATACCAGACCACTTGACCTGCCTTTTGAGAAATCTGTATGCAGGTCAAGAAGCAAGAGTTAGAACTGGACATGGAACAACAGACTGGTTGCAAATAGGAAAAGGAGTACGTTAAGGCTATATATTGTCACCTGCTTATTTAAGTTATATGCAGAGTACATAATGAGAAACACTGGGCTGGATGAAGCACAAGCTGGAATCAAGTTTGCTTGGAGAAATATCAATAACCTCAGACATGCAGATGACACCACCCTTATGGCAGAAAGTGAAGAGGAACTAAAGAGCCTCTTGATGAAAGTGAAAGAGGAGAGTGAAAAAGTTGACTTAAAGCTCAACATTCAGAAAACTAAGATGATGGCATCCGGTCCCATCACTTCATGGCTTCAAATAGATGGGGAAACAGTGGAAACAGTGTGAGACTTTATTTTGGAGGGCTTCAAAATTACTGAAGATGGTGATTTCAGACATGAAATTGACAGATACTTACTCCTTGAAAGGAAAGCTCTGACCAACCTAGACAGCATATTAAAAAGCAGAGACATTACCAACAAAGGTCCATTAGTCAAGGCTATGGTTTTTCCAGTAGTCATGTATGGATGTGAGAGTTGGATGATAAAGAAAGCTGAGCACAGAAAAACTGATGCTTTTGAACTGTGGTATTGGAGAAGACTCTTGAGAGTCCCTTGGACTGCAAGGAGATCCAACCAGTCCATCCTAAAGGAAATCAGTCCTGAATGTTCATTGGGAGGACTGATGTTGAAGATCAAACTCCAATACTTTGGCCACCTGATGCGAAGAGCTGACTCATTTGAAAAGACCCTGATGCTGGGAAATATTGAAGGAAGGAAGAGAAGGGGACAACAGAGGATGAGATGGTTGGATGGCATCACCGACTCAATGGATGTTAGTTTGAGTAAACTCCAGAAGTTGGTGATAGACAGGGAAGCCTTGCGTGCTGCAGTCCATGGGGTCACAAAGAGTCAGACACGACTGTGTAACTGAACTGAACTGAATGATTTCCAGCCCATGGGATTAGGAAATCTTAGAACTATTGGTCCACTAGCTCTACCTTTGTGACTTACCTTCACAGAGCAGATCACTGAAAGTTCATCTACTTAACTTGAATTTCTTTCTCCTATTGGGATAAATGACGTTCTGAGCACAAACAAGAGTCAAAGTTCGGAAAGCATAGGATCCAGACACCATACGCAGCTCTATCAAGAAACTGAGATAGATTTCAACCTGTATGAAATTTATGAACTCCTTACTCTAGCACTAAATATCTTCTTGCAAATAATGCTTTGCTCCAACCTCTGCATTCTTTATTCTCTCCAAAATTAAATAAATCCCTGAAAACGCTCCTTTAATTGGTATAGTACTTCATTCCTTTTGCTGTTTTCACAAGTTCCAATGGTGCCTTGTGTAGAGTGATTCACACTATATTTGCCAAGTATAATTTTCCATTAGGATGAGCAAGAAAGACTATTTACAGCTATGTAGTGTACGGCTGTAATAGCACTGGAAAACAAAAGTCAGGTCACAGATCCCTTTCTCAAAGGCAAATACAGATCAGTTCCTACTTTTGATTCAGGCAGCAAGCCAAACCCAGAATAAGAGAAGCCATATGTATGTGTTTGAGAGAAAGTTGCCTAAATAAGTAGGGATTTTCTCCAAATAATGAAGTTAACTTTTTTTATGGCTCTTGGAGGATGATGGAAATGTAATGGGCAGACTACACATCTTAAAAATGTTTTCTCAAATACTCCAAGGTAATTTTTTAAAAAAGAAGAAACAGCATGATAAAAGGGTCACAGCCTTCATCAAGACTGATGAATACAAAAAGGGCAGCTATGGTATTTAAAGGTTCACCAGTTTCTCTACACTCAAATGCAGATGAAACTTGTTCCCAGATATTTTTATCCCCGTCTGAAAGAAGGAATATCTCTGACTAAATAGGAGCCTATAGAACTGCCCACTCTCGTGCCCTTTTTTATTTTAATTTATGCTTAAAGATCATAAAAAAGAGTGAGTGATTCTAGGATTACAATCAGAAACCCTGTTTAAGATACATCAGGTCAGTTCAAAAAGACTGATCCCCAGTCTGGGAAGAGTCTAAGGGCTTTTAAACAAGTGGTTCTCAACAGGGAGCAGTTTGGTCCCAAAAGAACACTTAGCACGTCTAGTGACATTCTTGATGGTCACAACTGGAGTGGGGGAAGTGATTGTGGCATCTAATAAAGAGAGGCCAGGAATGCTGTAAAACATCCTACATGGCACAGGACGGTCCTTGACCAGAAAGAATTAGGGCCCAGACTCTTAAGTGCGTAGAATAAGAAACACTGTTGTGGATCAGTATCCGCTGGATCAGCCCAAACTGTGAGGAAGCACAATCTTACTATTTCTGACCTTGGAGATCCTCATTGTAAGCAGCCACTTGGAGCCATGTTCCCCGCGGTGTGGATGCATTCAGTTGGTGGGACTTCTGTCCTTATTTTTAAGCTGCGTGGTCCTCTTTGTAAGCAGTTATTTGGAAACCACTGCCTTGCTCCTTCCTTCTAGCAGACCTGGCTTTCGGAAAGGCACATAGGGAAGCTAGAACGATATTCACTGATGTTATTTGGCTTTTCCAGCCCACAAAGAATATTCTAAATGAAAAGAAATGACATTTGGAATTTCCTTTTACCTCAAGGCCAAGTAGTATGTTTGACAATGACTATAAACAAAAATAAATTTCAAGAACAGTTTGGATACATAAATTCCACTTCATAGTATACAATTATATGTATGAGTTCCCAAATTGATATAGTTAATCAAGGAAATGATTTACATAGCATATAAAAAAAAAAACAAAAATAGGTTTATATTATCTTCTGTTTTAAAACATATATATACATATTTTTACCATTATGCAGATGAAACTTGTTCACAGATATTTTTATCCATGTCCAAAAGAAGAAATATCTCTGACTAAATAGGAAAGAGCCTGTAGAACTGCCCACTCTCCATAACTGACTCTCTTCATAATTAAACAGGGGCTTCCCTGGTGGCTCAGAGGGTAAAGCATCTGCCTGTGATGCGGAAGACCCAGGTTCGATCCCTAGGTCGGGAAGATCCCCTGGAGAAGGAAATGGCAACCCACTCCAGTATTCTTGCCTGGAGAATCCCATGGACAGGGGAGCCTGGTAGGCTACAGTCCATGGGGTTGCAAAGAGTTGGACACGACTGAGCAACTTCACTTACTTATAATTAAACAAATTCCTTAAAGTACTCCTTTAATTGGTATAGTAGTTCATTCCTTTTGCTGTTTTCAGTATTTCATTCCTTTAGCTGTGTTTATATATACATATAAGTGTGTATATATATACACTTTTTAAAAATATCAGTGCAAATGGTAAATCTTGTTTTTTTTCTTGAAAAGAAAAAAATGTTCCAGTATAATATACTTCATTAACTTTGATAAGTAATGGTGAAAATAGGGTTGGTACATATTTTTGTCTCTCTGTAACCATCTTCCTTAGCAAGATAGTAGATTGGAAACTTTTTGTTGGCTTGTCAATTATTCATTTGAAGTTTTTACTGGTCCATGAAACTCCAGTTTCTGGAATGACTATTCTAGTTCAGCCAACAACCAACAATTCACAACCAAATAATCAGGGTCTTTGCTTAAGCAATTTTAATGGTAAGGAATGTTGTATTTGGCCAGTCCAACTAGAAAGCTGTTTATTTGAGGTGAAACGTAACGTTTGCAATCATCTACTTGCAATTTCTTGGCTCCAGTTCTACCCTTCAGGCCACATCAAACTAAGCAAATTCTACTTCTACAAAAGACAGCAGTGATGGCCATCATGTCCATCCTGAACTTTGTTCTCTCTAAGCCAGGCACATGACACAGCTCAGAGTTCCTCTCATCATTCTGGTCACTGTCTCTCTAAACAGCTTCCAGTTTCTAGAAAACTGAGCAACATAAGCCTTGACTGAAAAAAGTTGAATAGTGCTATCATTTTTCTGTTTCCGACATTTCACTCATACTGTTCAGCTTTAGGACAAATTAGATTTGTTGGCAGGCTTTAGTAGTATCGATACATGAAACTGTAATCAAATCAAATCATAGATATTGAAATAAATTCTTCTTTTAACCCACATGCCCTCCTACTGGGTATATACCCAATTGGTGGGGTTTCTATTTGATTTAAAGTTAGAATTTTTTTGTAACTTATCTTTCCTAATTTTTATCTTGTTATTGTCAGCATGTTGTTCCACTCTGATGAGATTCTTAAAAATATTTTTCTTATAAAATATTTCAAACATATGAAAAAATCAGAGAGACTAATATAATGAAAATCCATGTGCCCAAATTCAGAAATAATATTAACATTATAGCATAATTTCTTTTGGTTATTTTTTTTTAGAAAACCAAACATTAAATATAGTTATAGAGCAACTGATGGCCGTGAAATCACATCTCCTTCCCTCTCTCCTCTGTGAAACCACGATCATGAAGGTGTTCTATATCCTCCTCATCCCAGATTTACATACCTAAGTCTACATATACAGACAGCTATAGACATACGTATGCACATAAACTTTATTTTTTTTAAGTCTTTTTAAAAATTTTTATTTTATTTTACTTTACAATACTGTATTGGTTTTGCCATACATTGACATGAATCCGCCACGGGTGTACATGAGTTCCCATTCCTGAACCCCTCTCCCACCCCATATCATCTCTCTGGATCATCCCTATTGCACATAAACTTTAAACATATGTTATCATACAATATAAATCATTCTCTAACTTGGTTATTTATTGAAAATGTATATTTTTATTGGAATTGAAGTATAGTTGCTTTATACTGCTGCGACAGTTTCTGCTATATAGTAAACTGAATCAGCCATATGTACACATATATCTCCTCTTTTTTTGATATCCTTCCCATTTATGTCTCCGCAGAGCACGAAGTGGAGTCCTCTGTGCTGTACAGCAGGTTCTCATTCAGTTCAGTTCAGTCGCTCAGTCGTGTCTGACTCTTTGCGACCCCATGAATCGCAGCACGCCAGGCCTCCCTGTCCATCACCAAATCCCGGAGTTCACTCAGACTCATCTCCATTGAGTCAGTGATGCCACCCAGCCATCTCATCCTCTGTCGTCCCCTTCTCCTCCTGCCCCCAGTCCCTCCCAGCATCAAAGTCTTTTCCAATGAGTCAACTCTTCGCATGAGGTGGCCAAAGTACTGGAGTTTCAGCTTTAGCATCATTCCTTCCAAAGAAATCCCAGGGTTGATCTCCTATAATGTATTCTCTTATGCCCTTTTCTTAAGAAAGTAAATAATTATCTGTTAATTTCCAACAATAACTATCTGAATACATATTCAAGCCTCATTTTGTTGCTTTGGTCACAGTTGTAGGAAATTTTCCAATTATGACTTATGCAAATATCTTTGACTTACTTTTTATTACTCTTTTTCTCCCTACTTTTCAGATGCTGAGAATTTAATGATTATTTTCTTGATGTTTCTTTATCAGTATTTCAGATGAATGCCCTTTTATAAGAATTTACTGTTGGTTTCAGGAAGGTTCTTTGTGTGACACATAAACTGCCTTTCTGCTAAATATGAGGATTTTTCTTATTACATTCCAATGGATATCATATATGCAAAATTTATATTTAGAGGAACCATACTGTTATTAGATGTTTCCCTTTATTTTTCTCTTAGGTTCTTTTTACGTAAGGATAGAAAGCTTTTCTGCCCTCAAACTGGCCATGTGCCCTTTTGGAGCAAGTATTAATTCAAGATGGGTTTCCTGGGTGGCTCAGTGGTAAAGAATTCACCTGCCAATGCAGGAGATGGGTGATCCTTGGGTCAGGAAGATCCTTTGGAGGAGGAAATGACAACCCACTCCAGTATTCTTGCCCGGGAAATCCCATGGACAGAGGAGCCTGATGGGCTATGGTCCACAGGTTGCAAAAGAGTTGGATATGACTGAGCAACTAAACAACGGCAGCGACAAATTCCTTCAGGATAGATGGTAATTGATAAACCAACATGCTCATAGCCCCAGCACTGCTTGAGTATCCAAGAGCTCAGTGGGAACATGGCAATAAGAGAAAGAATGAGACCCACAGAGAAAGTGAAGGTAGGCAGGTAGGAAAGGGGAGAACTCTGACCCTGATGTCTGTAAAAGTAAAACGGGAGAAAGGAATTCTCTTTCTGGTGACACTGGGGAGTGAGAGTAAAAATGGGAAAAGCATACAAGTAAGGCAGTCAGGGATTATTAGCATATGAGCAAGTTACAATAAAGACTTCTCTTTGTACCATAGCTGACCTAACCTCATACTGTGAGGAATTTGATAGACTGACAAAAGAGCAGATTGCCAGCTTCTTATACAAACTACTTATGCTAATGTTAGGATGTAAAATGTCCTGGTCTGTGTTAGATATATTCCCAGGAGTGTTGGAAGAGCACCAATTTAGAAAAGGCCTATGAAATAATTTCCACAGAAATTCACCTAAGAGGGCTCTGACATGGCTCTCACACCAAGTATCTCAGCTTATTGGTGAGCCATTCCAGGCTCCTGTGCAATCTCTTCTCCATATCTTCTGTGGTCCCTGTTTTGTTGATCACTATACCTCTAGTGTCCCGAACTGTACTAAGCACATAGCAGGCGTAAAATAAATATCGTTGAAAGAGACTGATATTCAGAGATCCTAAATGTCTCACTCAAGATGATACAGCTTAATCTAGCAATCATCAAAATCAAGGAAAATTCCAATCTAGATCTAACTGGCTCCAAATCCATGCTTTTTATGTTCACTCATGCATAATGCAATTTAGCTTATCATTTTTAGCTAAGCCAATTATGTGGTACATCAAAAGATACACAAAAGCTGTGAATAAAATGTTATGCAATATTTGATACATATAAGTAATCGACATGACTTTATGAAGCATAATAACATCAACACAGTGAACTCACTGTTTAGATTAAAAACTAGAAGGTTATTGACATCTCTGAATTTTGGGTGTATTCCTCCAAAATTCCATCCTTCTACTACCATTCCAGAAATAACTGATATATTATTCCCTATGCATTTTTTTGGAGACCAGATGGCCCTAGTGGTAAAAATCTGCCTGCTAATTCAGAATACTTAAGAGATGAGGGTTCTATCCCTGGGTCAGGAATAGTCCCTGGAGGATGCCAAGGCAAACCACTCCAGTATTCTCCCCTGGAGAATCCCATGGACAGATGAGACTGGTGGGCTACAGACGATAGGATTGCAAAGAATCAGACACAGCTGAAGTGATTCAGTGCACATGCAAGTATTTTTTATTTTGTAAATATGATCATTTTATTAGAATTGTGACCTAAAACCAATATAGTGGTAATTATTATTTCAAGTTCTGGTTTTTATTTTTATTAAATTCTTTTATTAAAAAATGTTTGTTTTATGTTGGAATAGAGTTATTTACAATATTGTGTTAGTTTCAGGTCTACAGCAAAGTGATTCAGTTATTCATATACATTTATCTATTCTTTTTCAGATTCTTTTCCCATTTAGGTTATTACAAAATGTTGAGTAGGGTTCCCTGTGCTAGATAGTAAATCTTGTTGATTATCTGTTTTACATGCAGTAGTGTATATATGTTAATCCCACCTCCCTAATTTATCCCTACCCCAATTTATCCATTTGTTAACCATAAATTTGTCTTTGAAGACTATGTGTCAACTTCTATTTTTGTAAATAAGTTCTTTTGCATATTTTTTCAATTCCACATATAAGTGATATCATATGATATTTGCCCTTTCTAACTTACTTCATTTAGTATGGTAATCTCTGGGTTCATCCATGTTACTATAAATGGAATTATTACATTCTTTTTAATGGCTGAGTTATATTCCATTGTATATACATACCACATCTTTTATCCATTCCTCTGATGATGGATATTTAGTTTGCTTCCCTGTCCAGGCTGTTGTAAATAATGCTGCAATGAACATTGGAGTGCATGTGTCTTTTGTAATTATGGTTTTCTCTGGACACATGCCCAGGAGTGGGGTTGTGGGGTTATATGGCAGCTCTTTTTAGTTTTTTAAGGGATCTCCATACTGTTCTCCATAATGGCTATACCAATTTACATTCCCACCAACAGTGTAGGAGGATTCTCTTTTCTCCATACCCTCTCCAGCATTTATTGTTTAAAGACTTTTAATGATGACCATTCTGACCTGTATGAGGTGATACCTCATTATAGTTTTGATTTGCATTTCTCTAATATTTAGCAGTGTTGAATATCTTCATGTGCTTCTTGGTCATCTGTATGTCTTCTTTGGAGAAATGTCTAGTTAGGTATTCTGCACAGTTTTTGATTGTGTTGTTTGTTTTTTGGTATTGAACTCTCTGTACTCTGAAAATTTTGGAGATTAAACCCTCCCTTGTTTGCAAATACTTTATCCCATTCTTTGGGTTGTTTTTTCATTTTGTTTATGGTTTCCTTTGCTGTGCAAAAGCTTTTGAGTTTAATTAGATTCCATTTGTTTTTGTCTTTATTTCCATTACTCTAGGTGACAGGTTGGAAAAAAATATTGCTACAATTTATGTCAAAGAGTGTTATGCCTATGTTTTCCTATAAAAGTTTTATAGTATTTGATCTTAAATTTAGATTCTAGTTTGAGTATATTTTTGTCTATGGTATTAGAGCATATTCTAATTTCATTTTTTACTTTAGCTTCCAGTTTTCCCAGCACCATTTATTGAAGAGACAATCTTTCTTCCATTGTATTGTCTTACCCCTTTTTTCAAGGATTAAGTGACCATAAGGGCATAACTACTTCTGAGCTCTTTATCCTGTTCCATTGATCTACAGTTGTATTGTGTGTGTGTACAGTTTCATACTGTTTTGATGAGTGTAATTATTATCAAAGATTGTAATTCAACAGTATTGAGAAGTATAGAACAAAATACAGTCATTGGAAGACAATTGCCCGACAATATTGTGTTGGCCTCTGCCACACATACCACGAATCAACCACAGGTATATGTATGTCCCTTCCCTCCTGAAACACCTCTATACTACAAATGAATATAGCTTTGTAGTATATTCTGAAGTCAGGGAGCTTCATTCCTCCAGCTCCATTTTTCTTTCTCAAGATTGCTTTAGCTATTCAGGGTCTTTTGTGTCTCCATACAAATTTTAAGATTTTTTTTTTTTATTTTTTTTTATTTTTTTTATTTTTTTTTTACATGTTTCAATGCCATTCTCCCATCTCATCCCACCCTCTCCCTCTCTCTCTCCCCCAGAGTCCAAAAGTTCACTCTATAGATCTGAGTCTCTTTTGTTTTCTTGCATACAGGGTCATAATCCCCATCTTTCTAAATTCCATATATATGCGTTAGTATACTGTATTGGTGTTTTTCTTTCTGGCTTGCTTCACTAAGATTTTTTTTAGTTCTGTGAAAAATGCCACTGGTAATTTGATAGGGATTACATTGAATCTGTAGATTGTCTTGAGTAGTATAGTCATTTTAACAGTACTATTCTTCCAATTTAAGAACATGGTATGTTTTCCCAACTGTTTGTCTCATCTTCAGTTACTTTCATCAGTTTAAAATTTTTCAAGTACAGGTATTTTGACCACTTAGTTAGGTTTATTCCTAGGTATATTATTCTTTTTGATGTGTGGGTAAATGGGATTTTTAATTTCTCTTTCTGATTTTCCATTGTTAGTATATAGAAATGCAACAGATTTCTGTTTATTAATTTTTGTATCCTGCAATGTTACTGAATTCGTCAAAGAGCTCTAGTATTTTTCTGGTAGCATCTTTAGTATTTTCTATGTATAGTAAGTCATCTGCAAACAGGGAGCGTTTTATTTCTTTTACAATTTGAATTCCTTTTATTAATTTTTCTACTCTGACTGCTGTGGCTAGGACTTCCAAAACTGTGCTGAATAAAAGTGGTGAGAGTGGGCACTCCTAAACTTAGAGAAAAGGCTTTCAGTTTTGAACCATCGAGTATAAAGTTAGCTGTAGGTTTGTCATATTTGGCCTTTATTATGTTGAAGTATGTTCTCTCTGTCCAATTTCTGGAGAGTTTTTATCATAAATGGATGCTGAATTTTGTCGAGTTTTTTTTTTCATCTGTTGATATGATCATATGGTTTTTATTCAATATGTTGATGTGATGGATCACACTAATTGATTTACAGATGTAAAAAAGTCCTTGCATCCCTGGGATCATGGTGATCATGGTGTATAATCCATTTAATGCATTTTTGATTTGGTTTGCTAGTATTTTGTTAAGAATATCTTCATTTATATTCATCAGTTATATTGGCCTGTAAGTTTCTTTTTTTGTGGTATCTTTTTAAAATTTTGTTATTGGGTAATAGTGACCTAATAGAATGAGTTTGGGAATATTCCTTTCTCAGCAATTTTTGGAATAGCTTCAGAAGGATGAGTGCTCACTCTTTTCTCATGTTTCATAGAATTTCCTGAGCTTTTGTTTGTTGGGAGTTTTTAAATCACAGTTTCAATTCACTGCTTGTGATTGATCTGTTTATATTTTCGGTTTACTTCTGATTCAGTCCTAGAAGATTGTACCCTTATAAGAATTTGTCCATGTCTTCTAGGTTATTCATCTTATAGGCAGATATAGTTGCTTGCATTACCAGTTGTCTCTCATGTTCCTGTGTATTTCTGTGTTATAAGTTGTAATTTAGCCTGTTTTCATTTCTGACTTATTGATGTGAACCCCCTCTTTTTTCTTGATGAATCTGGCTGACGCTTTATCAATTTTGTTTATCTTTTCAGGAACCAGCTTTTAGTTTCATCGATCTTTCCTATTGTTTTCTTCACCTCTATTTCATTTATTTCTGTTTTGATATTTACGATTTCTTTCCTTCTATAAACTTTGTGTTTGTTCTTCTTTCTCTGGTTGCTTTATTTGTAAAGTTAGAGGTTGTTTATATGAGATTTGTTTCCAGAGGAAAGGTTGTATTGCTGTAAACTTCCCTCTTGGGACTGTTTTTGCTGTGTTCCATAGGTTTTGGATGGTTGTGTTTTTGTTGTCATTTGTGTCTGCTGTTGCTGCTAAGTCGCTTCAGTCATGTCCGACTCTGTGTGACCCCAGAGATGGCAGCCCACCAGGCTCCCCTGTCCCTGGGATTCTCCAGGCAAGAACACTGGAGGGGGTTGCCATTTCCTTCTCCAACGCATCAAAGTGAAAAGTGAAAGTGAAGTCGTTCTGTTGTGTCTGATGCTCAGCGACCACATGAACTGCAGCCTACCAGGCTCCTCCGTCCAAGGCATTTTCCAGGCAAGAGTACTGGAGTAGGGTGCCATTGCCTTCTCCCATTTGTGTCTAGGTATTTTTTAATTTCTTCTTTGATATCTTCAGTGATCCATTGGTTGTTTAGTAGCATATTGTTTAGCCTTTATGTATTTGTGTTTTTTACAGTTTTTTTCTTTTGGTGATTTTTAATTTCATAGTGTTGTGGTTGGAAAAGATGCTTAATATGATTTCAGATTTCTTAAATTTGCTGGGGCTCACTTTGTGGCCCGGCATGTGATCCATCCTGGAGAATATTCCATGTACACTAGAAGAATGTGTATCTGGTGCTTTTGCTTGGAATGCTACAAAAATACCAATTAAGTACATATGGTCTCTTGTGTCTTTTAAGGCCTATATTTCTTCCTTGATTTTCTGTCTGTATGGTCTGTCCATTGAGGAAAGTGGGGTGTTAAATCCCTCCACTATTACTGTGTCCCTGTCAACTGCTCCTTTTATGGCTGTTAGCATTCACCTTATATATTGAGGTGCTCCTATGTTAGGTGCATCTGTATTTTCAATTGTTACATCTTCTTCTGGAATTGATCCCTTGATCATTATGTAGTGTCCTTCCTTTATTTTAAAGTTTATTTTGTGTAATATGAGTTACAAGTTCAGTCGCTCAGTCATGTCCGACTCTTTACGTCTCCATGAACCGCAGCACGCCAGGCCTCCCTGTCCATCACCAACTCCCAGAGTTTACCCAAACTCATGTCCAATAAGTTGGTGATGCCATCCAACCATCTCATCCTCTGTCATCCCCTTCTCCTCCTGCCTTCAATCTTTCCCAACATCAGGGTCTTTTCAAATGAGTCAGCTCTTCATGTCAGGTGGCCAAAATTTTGGAGTTTCAGCTTCAGCATCAGTACTTCCAGTGAATACCCAGGACTGATTTCCTTTAGGATGGACTGGTTGGATCTCCTTGCAGTCCAAGGGACTCTCAAGAGTCTTCTCCAACACTACGGTTCAAAAGCATCAATTCTTCAGTGCTCAGCTTTCTTTATAGTCCAACTCTCACATCCATACATGACTACTGGAAAAACCATAACCTTGACTAGATGAACCTTTGTTGGCAAAGTAATGTTTCTGCTTTTTAATATGCTTTCTAGGTTGGTCATAACTTTCTTTCCAAGGAGTAAGTGTCTTTTAATTTCATGGCTGCAATCACCATCTGCAGTGATTTTGGAGCCCCCCAAAATAAAGTCAGCCACTGTTTCCCCATCTATCTGCCATGAAGTGATGAGACAAGATGCCATGATCTTAGTTTTCTGAATGTTGAGCTTTAAGACAATTGCTAATCCAACTTATTTTAAACTTTATTTTGTGTGATATGAATATTGCTACTCTAGCCTCTTTTGAATTCCATATGCACGGAATACCCTTTTCCATCGTCTTACTTTCAATTGTATATGTCCCTAGGTCTGAAGTGGGTCTTTTGTGTGCAGCATATATATAGGGCTTGTTTTCATATCCATTCAACCAGTCTGTGTCTTTTGGTTGAAGCATTTAACCCATTTACCCTCAAGGTAATTATCAATGTGTATGTTCTTACTGACATATAAAACATTATTTTAGATTTGCTTTTTACGTCTTTTTTCTTCCCTTCCCCTTCTTCTCTCTTGTGATCTTCTCCCTTGTCATCTGACGTCTAAATTTAGCATTGTGTTTTGACTCTCTTTCGTGTATGTATCTCTTCTTCAGTTTGTGGTTACCATAAGGTGTTGATATAGCAATATGTGTATAAACAAGATTGTTTGAAGTTGCTGGTCTTTTCATTTCAAATGTATGTCTAGTATCCTGCATTTGTGCTCTCCTCACAACTGATGGTTTTGATATCATATTTTTATGTGTATGATTTTGTACCTTTACTATATGTCTGCCTTTACCAGTGAGTTTTTCCAATTGTAATTTTTTTTTTTCCCTAGTTGTGGCCTTTTCTCTTCTGCCTAGAGAAGTTCCTTTACCATTTGTTGCAAAGCTCGTCTGGTGGTGCTAAATTCTCTTAGCTTTTGCTTGCCTGTAAATCTTTTGGTTTCTCTTTCAAACCTGAGTGAGAGCCTTCCTGGATAGAATATTCTTAGTCTTAGGTTTTTCCCTCTCATCACATTTTACATATCTTGCAACTCCCTTCTTGCCTGCAGTTTCTGCTAAGAAATCAGCTGGATAACTTATGGGAGTTCCTTTGTATGTTATTTGTTGCTTTTAATATTTCTTATTTGTCTTTATTTTATTGATTTGATTACCATGTGTCTCAGCATGTCCCTCTTTGGGTTTATCCTGCCTGGGACTCTCTGCTTCCTGGACTTGGATGATTGTTTCCTTTCACATGTTAGGGAAATTTTCAGCTATTATTTCTTCAACTGTGTTCTCAGGCCCTTTCTCTTTCTCTTCTCCTTCTTGGACCCCTATAGTGTGAATGTTGCTTGCATTTAATATTGTCCCAGAGGTCTCTTAAATAGTCCTCATTTCTTTTCATTCTTTTTTGTTGTTGCTGCTCTGTGGCAGTGATTTCTACCTTGTCTTCCAGCTCACTTATCTGTCTTTTACCCTCATTTATTTGGCTCTTGATTTCTTCCAGAGTATTTTCATTTCAGTTCTTGTTCATCTCTGTTTGTTCTTATTTCTTCTAGGTTATTGTTCAATATTTCTTGTATCTTCTTGGTCTGTGCCTCTATTCTCTTTCCTAGATCTTGGAGCATCTTCACTATCATTACTCTGAATTCTGTTTTGGGTAGATTGGTTGTCTCAACTTCATTTAGTTGTTCTTCTGGGGTTTTGTCTTGCTCCTCCATTTAGAACAGATTTACTGTCTCATTTTGTCTTTCTGTGATTACAATTTCCATTCCATAGGCTGCAATGGTGTAGTTCCTCTTGCCTCTGATATCTGCCCACTGGTGGGTGAGGCTGGGTTGGAGATTTGTGGAGGCCTCATGGTGGGAAAAGACAATGGCACCCTACTCCAGTACTCTTGCCTGGAAAATCCCATAGACAGAGGAGCTTGGTAGGCTGCAGTCCATGGGGTCACTGAGTGTCAGACACAACTAAGCGACTTTACTTTCACTTTTCACTTTCATGCACTGGAGAAGGAAATGGCAACCCACTCCAATGTTCTTGCCTGGAGAATCTCAGGGATGGGGGAGCCTGGTGGGCTGCCATCTTTGGGGTTGCACAGAGTCAGACATGACTGAAGTGACTTAGCAGCAGCAGCATGGTGGGAAGGACTGGTGCCTGCCCACTGGTGGCTGGAGCAGGGCCTTTTGCCTCTGGTAGGCATGGCCATGTCAAGGGGTGTGTTTAGGGGGAGGCTGTGGGCTCAGGAAGATTTTAGGTAGCCTGTCTGATGACAGATGCGCTGTGTTCCTGCCCTGTTGGTTGTTTGGCCTAAGGCATCCCAGCACTGGAGTCCACATCTTGGTGCTTGATGTCCCAAACTATTTCCAGACATGTTTACCACCAGATTTTATGTCCAAAGAGAGAGCTATAACTGCTTCCTGCTTCTCAAGTGACATACTAACACCAGCAGGTAGGTGAGGTCCAGGTGTCTATGAAGTCATTGATTTTCCCTAGGCATCTGGTTTACATGAGGCCTTGCTTGCACCCTCCAAGAGTGCTGTTTCTATGTTTCAAAGTCCTTGGAGTTCCTGTGATCAAGCTGCACTGGCTTTCAAAGCCAAATACTCTGGGGGCTTCTTCTCCTGATTGATGTCAGACCTCCAGGCTGGGGAGTCTGACATAGGCCTCAGAAACCACACTTCTCTGGGGGAACCTCTGTGATATAATTATTTTTCAGTTTGTTGGTCATCCATCTGGTGTGTGTAGGATTTTATATTGTCATGAGTGCACCCCTCCTTTTGCCTGGAAAATCCCATGGACGGTGGAGCCTGGTAGGTTGCAGTCCATGGGGTTACGAAGAGTTGGACATGACTGAGCGACTTCACTTTCACCTTTCACTTTCATGAACTGGAGAAGGAAATGGCAACCCACTCCAGTGTCCTTGCCTGGAGAATCTCAGGGATGGCGGAGCCTGGTGGGCTGCTGTCTCTGGGGTCGCACAGAGTCGGACACAACTGAAGCGACTTAGCAGCAGCAGCAACACCCCTCCTATCATGTCATCGTGATTTCTTTTTGTGTCTTTGGATGTAGAATATCTTCTCTGGTAGTTTCAGTCTTTTTTCTTGATGGTTGTTCAGCAGTTGCTTGTGATTTTGGTATTTTCATGAGAGAAGCTGAGCTCAAGGCTTCCTACTTCACTATCTTGTCTCCAACCTGCCTCTCTTTCCTTCTTAAATAAAATCTTCACATACGTAGCAATATTTAAATAAAATAAAAAGCTCTTTATAAACTTTACAGTATATAAATTAGGTAATTAAATAATTATGTGTATATTATGTTTTATATAGGTTAATAATACATAATTTTCTTCAACTTGCTTTTTGGCACTCAACATTGTTTCTGATTCATCTATCATGTTCTAGTAGCCATGCTGCTGCTGCTAAGTCGCTTCAGTCGTGTCCGACTCTGTGCGACCCCAGAGACGGCAGCCCACCAGGCTCCCCCGTCCCTGGGATTCTCCAGGCAAGAACACGGGAGTGGGTTGCCATTTCCTTCTCCATAGTTCCCTCTTTTTCACAGCTATTTAATATTGTATTCTTTGTGACTGTCATAATTTATAAAGTTTCTTTTTGGTCAGTGCTTCTGTTATCTAATTTTTTGTTATTAATTATTATTGTCATCTATACAATTCTTGTATATAGCTTCTGGGGCTCATGTGCGGGTTTCTCTAAGTTTTGTTTCTAGGAGTAAAATTCCTCAGTTATAGGTAAGTTCAGGCTTAGATTTATAAAATTATCATTTTTAAAATTAGATATTCCAATTATACAGCCCCTAGAGTTGTATATATGTTTTATCCCTCTGCTTCCTGGCCAGCAATTAATATCAGAATTTAAAATATATAATATAAATAAAATATGTCATTGTGACATTAAATTGTACTT
>SJYQ01001594.1:658664-688316 GCA_006410935.1 Redunca redunca | reverse complement strand
CTTAGTGGATACTAATTCTTTGGGTCTATCTTCTTCAAATAATTTGTGGTTTTCTATTTTCTTTATTATGTCTTTTCATAAGCAGAAGTTTTTTCTATTAATATAATTGAGTTTAATAATATTTTTTCATTTAAGGTTGATATTTACCCTATTCTGAGATCATAAAAGATACCTTCTAAAAGTTTGCCTTTGGAATTTAATATTTAGTCAACTTGAAATTTATAGGTATTATATAAAAAAAAATATTTTTTATATGATTAGTATAGCTCCTTTCTCCAATGATCAGTACTATCATCTTTGTCATTACTGAGTTCTATTAAGCATACATCTGTTTCTGAACTCTCTAATCTATTGAGTATTTTGTACCATGGCCAGTTGTGAATTAATATCATACTTTATTCATCGGCATACCTTTATAATAAAGTTTATTATCTGACAGTACAATTTTTCCCACACTATTCTTCTTCAGTTATGTTTCACCCTTTATTGGGTCTTTACTTTTCCAAGTGAGTCTTAGAGTTAACTTATTTCCTAAAAATCCTGTTAAATTTTGATTAAATATATTGTTGCAGAAGTCAGTAATTGAGAAACCAAGCACCACACTCAGAGAGTTGGAGAATTCAGGTTTATTATGCTGGCGGGCCCAGAGGAGATAACACTCCAAGCTCTGAGCCCTGAACAAAGGGGTTACAGAGTTTTTATACACAGACTATAGTGGGCAACACTAGCTGCTAATAGGCTGGTTTAAACTAAGGGGTTCTGCACACAGGAACAGCAGTCAAGATGGGGAGGGGGATGCCTGACCCTTACATGGACAGGCATTATTAAGCAGGTTGGCAGGGGCTGGGCAATTGCAAAGAGCAGGACAAGGGTGAGTGAGATAAGCTCCAGTTCCTGGCATTGTAAGTAAGTCTCCACTTTCCGAGACTACGTGACCTACATAATCCAGACTTTGCAAGGAGCAAGCTGAGTTACAGAGGCAGAACAAGCAGGAGGTTATGTAAACCTTTAACCTTTCCTCATCAATATAGTGACATTTAAGAAGAACTGACATTTTATGGTATTGAGCTCTCCCATCCATGAACTTGGTATATTTATTTTTATATTTCTGTGTTCTACAAATAGCTTTCAATAAAATTTAGTCTTTGTTCCTTAGCTTCTAGCACATCATCTTTTAAAATATATATATATTTCACTGTATGTTTCATGTTATTAACAAAATACATTTTAAGTTATGCTTTCTAAATTTGTAGCTTGTATATATTAACACATTAATGTTTAAATAATGTTATAATCAGGCACTTTGGTAAGCAAGATTTATAATATTTTGCTGGTTAATTCTTTAGGTTTCTATGTAGACATTCATATCATTTGTTCATTTCAGTACAGTTCAGTCCCTCAGTCATGTCCAACTCTGTGACCCCGTGGACTGCAGTACACCAGGCCTCCCTGTCCATCACCAATTCCCGGAATTTACTCAAACTCAGGTCCATTGAGTCAGTGATGCCATCCAACCATCTCATCCTCTGTCATCCCCTTCTCCTCCCACCTTCAATCTTTCCCAGCATCAGGGGCTTTTCAGATGAGTCAGTTCTTCCAATCAGGTGGCCAAAGTATTGAAGTTTCACCTTCAGCATCAGTCCTTCCAATTAATATTCAGGACTTATTTCCTTTAGGTTGGACTGGTTGGATCTCCTTGCAGTCCAAGGGATTTTCAAGAGTCTTCTCCAACACCACAGTTCAAAAGCACCAATTCTTTGGCACTCAGCTTTCTTTATAATCCAACTCTCACATCCATACATGACCACTGGAAAAACCATAGCTTTGACTAGACGGACTTTGTTGGCAAAGTAATGCCTCTGCTTTTTAATAAGCTGTCTAGGTTGGTCATAACTTTTCTTCCAAGGAGCAAGCATCTTTTAATTTCATGGCTGCAGTCACCATCTGCAGTGATCTTGGAGAGAAGAAAAATAAAGTCAGCCACTGTTTCCACTGTTTCCCATCTATTTCCCGTGAAGTGATGGGACCAGATGCCATGATTTTGCCCAACTTTTTCACTTTCCTTTTTCACTTTTATCAAGAAACTCTTTAGTTCTTCTTTACTTTCTGCCATAAGGGTGGTGTCATCTGCATATCTGAGGTTATTGATATTTCTTCTGGCAATCTTGATTCCAGATTGTGCTTCATCCAGCCCAGTGTTTCTCATTATGTACTCTGCATATAAGTTAAGTAAGCAAGGTGACAATATACAGCCTTGATGTACTCCTTTCCCTATTTGGAACCAATGTGTTGTTCCATGTCCATTTCTAACTGTTGTTTCTTGACCTGCATACAGATTTCTCAAGAGGCAGGTTAGGTGGTCTGGTATTCCCATCTCTTTCAGAATTTTCCACAGTTTCTTGTGATCCACACAGTCAAAGGCTTTGGCATAGTCAATAAAGCAGAAATAGATGTTTTTCTGGAACTCTCTTGCTTTTTTGATGATCCAATGGATGTTGGCAATTTGATCTCTGGTTCCTCTGCCTTTTCTAAATCCAACTTGAACATCTGGAAGTTCATGATTCACATGATTCACATGTTGAAGCCCGACTTGGAGAATTTTGAACATTACTAGCATGTGAGATGAGTGCAATTGTGTGGGATTTTGAACATTCTTTGGCATTGCCTTTCTTTGGGATTGAAATGAAAACTGACCTTTTCCAGTCCTGTAGCCAGTGCTGTTTTCCAAATTTGCTGAATGTTCTGTGTAGACATTCATATCACTTGTTAATAGTGACATTTTAGTTTTCTTCTGAATTTAAGTCTTGTCTTACAGACTACTTAGTACTTCCAGCACATATGGTTATTGAGCACCCAAAATGTAGCTAGTATGAATAAACATCTGAATTTTTAACTTAATTTTCTTAAGTTTAAATAGTAATTTCTGTCTAATAGTATTAGACTTGCATATCTAGTACCTTTGTTGTCTCTTTTTAACAAAGAAGTTATTCATCATTAAACAAAATAGTTATCATTTTCTTATTTTTAGTGTATAGATTAATCTGTATGTTTAACATTTGCTGTGATCAACATTGTTTCTTGCATTTCATAAGTTATATCTAGAATCTTTCCTCCTTTAAGTACACCTTTTAGAATGTACGCTAGTAAATGTCTATTGGTGGTAAACTTGTTTCTTCTTTTTGTAAATGTCTTTATTTTAATAATGACCTTGAAAAAGAACTTTTGTAATACAATTCTAGGTTCATATTTTCTCAGTCTTTTGAAGATTTTGCTCGAAGGCCTTTGACTTACATTGAAGCTGTTCAGAAATATATTGTTTGACTAAATTTTCTTTGTTATAGGTGTTCTGTTTTTTTTTCTTTTTTTCCTGGCTGGCAGAATTTCAGATACTTCCTTTATTGTTGGTGTTCTGGAGTTTTACTGTCTTTTACATACAGATTTTCCTCTGATTATTAAGTTTCTGTCTATCATAATTCTTACCAAGCTCTCATGTTCATGAGACTCAGCAATTCTCAGCCTGATTCTCAATTATTCCTTTGTTGCTTCTCTGTATTATTTTCTCAAGGATTATATTAAATGACTGTTTGACCTTCTGTGTTTCTTTCTTCAATGATTCTTAACCTTTTATATTTCCATGCCCTTATCTCTCAACTGCAAATTCTTCATTTCTTGTTCCTAGTTCATTATCTCTTTAGCTGTGTCTTATATATTATTTAACATAGCAATTGAGATTTTAATTTCAATAAATATTTTTTTATTCAGAAAACTTCTACTTGATCCTTTTATAACTTGCTTAGCCATTTTTAATAATCTCATGTTTCTAACATATTTTAATTGTGTTTGTCTTTTTCTTCAGTTCAGTCGCTCAGTTGTGTCTGATTCTTTGTGACCCTATGAATCGCAGCATGCCAGGTCTTCCTGTCCATCACCAACTCCCAGAGTTTATTCAGACTCATCTCCATTGAGTCGGTGATGCCATCCAGTCATCTCATCCTCTGTCATTCCCCTTCTCCTCTCGCCCTGAATCTTTCCCAGCAATGGGTCTTTTCCAATGAGTCAGCTCTTTGCATCAGGTCTTTTTTCTAGGCTTTTATAAAAATCACTTTATATTTTTCATCAGCTAATTCTAATGTCACCAGGTTTTGACAGGTTTATTTTTTGTTATTTCTGATGATGCTCATTCATGCAGCCTATTTTATTTATTGTTAGTGATTTTTTTAAATGGTGAGTTTTACTTTAATTATGCAGCTTTTGAGAATTCCGAAAGGCTAATGTAGGGTGACTTTCTGCCCCTGAAGATTTGTTTGCTTCAGTGAGCCAAAGTTACGTACATATATTCAACCACTTTAGCTCCTGTGGGGCATCCCATCTTACAGTGCAGCATCCCTACCTTGGAGACAATGGCCTAGGTGTCCCCTGAGCCCAGGGCTGGTATTAAAATTGCGGAACCTTAAATTGTATATTTGTTTCCTGGGATTATTCAGGGTTTAGCTCACTGTTCTTTTTATTCTTCCCCTACATATCTTAATCTTTGGAGATTTTCTATGTTTGCTTTTGTGTTCAACTCTAATTTAAAAAGCAAGTATGCTGTAGTCATGCAGGATCAACTTGCATTACAAGAGGAGGACCATTTGGAACATCTATCCTACCCTTCTCTTAACATCAAAAGTCAGTTTCAGGGGTTGATCACAAATAGGCTTCTTCTAGAGCCCTACAGCCTTTTTGTATTAGAGTGTGCTTATTGTAGAAATTCTAGCAGTGGGGTTAAATTGATTGACTTTATTTTTCCTGGATTCTAGGCTTTTTTTGAGCCTCATAAAATCCAATTATGTTGTCAGATCATTAAATTATTATAATAAATTGTGGACAAAACAAAATACTAGTTTGTATCTGAAAGGCAGATATAGGTTTCACACTTATGGTCTTTTTTGGGAAAATAACTTCTGAGAAAGTTGTAGATATGCTTTATAAAATATTTCTCAGTTTTATCCTCCTGGCCCATATTGTCTAAGATTACAGAGATAGTGCACGGAAAGAGTACTAAATTGGGGGTGAGAGAAATGACTGGAATTCTTAGTTTAGACACTATGTATATGCTTTTCAATGATGTAATTAACTTTATGAGTCTGTATTTTATTTGTATAATGAAGATAATTTGTTTACACATTGTTTATAAGAATTAAACAACATAGTACATGTTGAGTTACCTGTGAAAATGTCCAGTCAGGAGAGCAGTATATGCTATCCCCCAATACTCCTCTTTGGCATAAAAATTATCTTGAGCTGGTTATTCTTAAGCCACAACAGACATTTTAAGCAACAGCAGACATAGGAGAAGCTCTGAAAATCTAGTAGAAGTTGTCCATTTTATAAACAACATGCATAGTTATAAGGGAAAATGTCCATTTATCAGTCTGTCTCCCTCTCTGTACCAGGAAGAGAAAGATCACTAAATCTTTAGACATGCTTACCAGTGGAGAAAACTACTCTATCCCTGTTTATTTTGCTTTGCCTAATAACCTTCCATAACTGGCTTATCCCTCCCTTTCGCAACATCTTCTGTATGTAAGGATTGTTGTTTAGCTGCTAAGTCGTGTCCAACTCTGCAGCCCCTTGGACTGTAGCCCACCCAGCTTCCCTGTCCATGGGATTTTCCAGGCAAGAATACTAGAGTGGGTTGCCATTTCCTCCTCCAGGAGATCTTCCGGATCCAGGGACTGAATCTGCATCTCCTGTATTGGCAAGTGGGTTCTTTACCAGTGAACCACCAGGGAAGATCCCTGTAGTGTGTGGCTTGGGCCATTTTAGGAGTTAGTTTTCCATGGGTATCACCAAGGTATACATGTTATTAAACTTCTTGTTTTTCTCCCCTGTTAATCTGCCCTTGAGCACAGTTGTCTCCACTAAGAACCTAGAAGTATAGAGGGAAAAGTATTTTTCCTCCCCAGTAATTTTGAAAGACCCATGATGGGAGTTTCTGAGACAACTTACTCACTCTGGAGTCTACAGACGGGAAATCTGGTAGAAGCCGGCAAAAAGTAAAAAGTTTTACTAAAGTCAGTTCTCCCAAGTCGCTATCTGTATAACCAGTTTAGACAAGAGGGTAAAAATTTCTTGTCCCCCTGTCAACTAAAACCTGTTTAGTTACGACCTGAAAGTAGGGCTTCCCTCATAGCTCAGTTGGTAAAAACCCACCTGCAATGCAAGAGACCCCGGTTCGATTCCCAGGTTGGCAAGATCCCCTGGAGAATGGATAGGCTATATACAAGTTTGCAACAAAGGGAGCAGGCACTCTAAACATCAAAGATCAGGTATCAAGTTGAGGAACTGAGCATTCTATGTATGGGAAGATGCAAGTCTCTGGGCTCACCGAATTCATTCCTTTCAAATGCACCTCAGCTATCTGGGGCTAATCCTGTTTCCTTGTTCACCGTGCTTCTTGCATTTCCACAGCTCCTCAGCAATCACCTGGGGTTGGCAGCATCCTCTAGATTACAGTTTTGGGAGCCTGCATTCACTTTTTTAAAATTTTTATTTTTACTTTATTTTGCTTTACAATACTGTATTGGTTTTGCCAGCATTCACTTTTGAAGGCCAGAAATCGCTGATGGCTGTGACATTTCTTGTTTATTAATATGGCAGGAGATATTTTCATTTCACACTTGCATTCCAAATTTAGATTAGACAAAGAAATATTTGTGTGAACTAGTTTCTTGGGTATAGCAACTAGTGAAGAGGCCCTGGAGGAGGACATGGCAACTCACTGTAGTGTTTTTGCTGGAAAAATTAGATGGACAGAGCAGCCTTGGTGGAATATATAGTCCATAGGGTCACAAAGAGTCCGACATGACTGAAACAACTTAGCACATGCAAGCCAATGAAAGGCTTATTGGTTTGAGTCACTATTGAGATAAATATACCATTGAGTATTCTGAAGAAGGCTGAGCGCCGAAGAATTGATGCTTTTGAAGTGTGGTGTTGGAGAAGACTCTTGAGAGTCCCTTGGACTGCAAGGAGATCCAACCAGTCCATTCTGAAGGAGATCAGTCCTAGGATTTCTTTGGAAGGAATGATGCTAAAGCTGAAACTCCAGTACTTTGGCCACCTCATGCAAAGAGTTGACTCATTGGAAAAGACTCTGATGCTGGGAGGGACTGGGGGCAGGAGGAGAAGGGGACGACTGAGGATGAGATGGCATCACTGACTCGATGGACGTGAGTCTGAGTGAACTCCGGAAGTTGGTGATGGACAGGGAGGCCTGGCGTGCTGCGATTCATGGGGTCGCAAAGAGTCGGACACGACTGAGCGACTGAACTGAACTGATTCTACTTGTCAATGGGCAGATGATGGATCTTTTGAACTGGAAAGACTTCCATATATGAAAAAAATTTTTTAAACAACTGTCTATGGAAAGATAACATTGAAAAGAAGACACAAAAGTAGTAGTATGGTATTTAGCTTTAGGGATTTAACAGGATGAAATTATGTAAAACATCCTTTTTCTTCAGTTTCAAAAGATCCTACCGCATTTATAGGAGTTGAAAACACCAGTGGACAGCCACATTTCCATCTACAGGGACCTTGCCTGGCTGCTAAGGTGTGTCCTTTCATTATAATACTGTAGTTAACAGAAAAGTCAGATGGTCCCCTGGGGGAAGCACTTCTCCTAGAGGTAACAGATGAGCAGAATTCCTCCTAGGTCTGTTTACAAATGATCAGGACATGACTCAGGGGGAGGTTGATGTTAAGATGCTGGTAGGAGCAATAGCAGAGCTTTTCATCCTAAGGTGAACTGGTTGAGGTTGAACTGCACACTCAGAAAAAAAATGTAAGCATTTTTACAGACTTTACAAAGGCATACCACATTCAACCCTGAAGTTCCAAAACATAGGATTCTTTTGATTTCCATCTTGGTTGAAAATCTTGATAGAAAAGAAGGAAATGGGAGATAATGCATTTGGATGGGCAGGTCAGCCCCTTGATATAATTCAGGCTACAGTCCAGTTCTCTGAGGAATTCAAAACAATTGTCTTTGTCTTTAAGATCTTTACAAAGCCAGAAATGTAGCTGTAGAAGCAATTCAAAAATCCAGCTATCCTTACCAACCCCCCAATCTTCCTATTGATCTCAAAATGCTTGCAAATATTGTAGAACATTAGGACATTGGAAACAGAATTGTTCTGCACTTGAGAAAAAGACAATTTTTTAAATTTCCCTAGACTTTAATAGTATCCCCAAAATTTCATCTTAGAGGAAACTTGTACACTTTCTCTGTGCCTACCTTGTCTACTCCAGGAACTGATAAAATTTGCATTTCAAAGAAATGGCTAAGGAAATCATTCTCATCTAGAGGGAACAAAAAGGAGCTATTTAGAAGCTGAGCAAATAAAAAAAAATTTTAAGTGTCTTCTCCACAGGTATTAGTAAAAAAGCTTCCCTCTGAGCAGATAAACTTTTTCTATCTGCCAGAAACACAATTTGGATCCAACTATTTTTAAAAATAAGTTTAGTTTTAATTGGGTTTTATATTGGACCTGACATATGGCTAAAATTTTAGAATCAAAGCTATACTGTTTCTCTTTGTATTTCTCTATATGATTATGTGTATCTCTGTATGTATGTTATAGATGTGGTATTTTTCTATCTCTATATGATATTGTCAAACATAATTTGTCAAAACTCTATTTGGTCAGCTTGAAGGAAAACACTGTATGGCTTGGATAGTCCAAAACTCACAGGAATACAGAAACTCACCCTACGATGTTTTTTCAGGTACATGTGATTTGGAATGTATGCGTACGTGCTAAGTCGCTTCAGTCATATCCAATTCTGTATGACCCTATGGATTGCAGCCTCCAAGGCCCCTCTGTCCATGGGATTCTTCAGACAAGAATACTGGAATGGGTTGCCGTGCCATCCTCCAGGGGATCTAGAATAATCTTTGGTAAATGAGAGCTAGTTGAAGTTTGTTGGTTTAATTAAAATGACATGTTTTCAGTGTTATTAGCACTAAATATAATGCATACATACAACTTTTATTCTACCTGAGTTTACTACTCAGCTAAGCTTATGTCTTACCTGTTACAAAAACTGTCAGCAAGAGAAAAATGATATGGTTAATTTTGTCTAATATTTATAAAAGTTTCATAATTAAAATATGGTTAATAATGAATTATATAGTTGTAACTGGACTTTTCAATAATGATGAAGTTTTTATATGTCTCCTTTAAAATCTTGTAAAGCTTCAGAAATCTTTTTAGTAACTTAAAATTTTGCTAAATTAAAGGATATAGATTCATTGAAATCTATATCATTTCTAAAAAAGATAGCATTTTGAACATTCGTTTTTCTGTAATAAAAAATAGATGCACCAAAAATGTTTGGGTCTCATCCCATATCAAAAAACTGTACTATTAAAAAGGGACACTATTACAACAGACCATTCACAGTTGTTTACTTCTAAGGTTTGAGTAGAATTTAAGGTTTCTATAGGTTAAGGATTCTAATATATGTAATTAAAACTAGTAGCAATAGTAAGAGAAACTATTCCATCTCTGAATACAAGGTAAGTAGGGTATGTTATTGGATAGCAAAGTATGAGACATGGAGATGTGTTTTTGTTAAGGGAAATGAAAATTTTGTCTTTAAGAACAACTGGCTATTTCAAAATGGAAAAGAGGATGAAGAACAGTCTAAATGGATATGAAAATTTGTGAAGAGAGAATCTTGTGTGGTTCAGCTAGCTAAAATTGAATTATCATAAGGATTTTTAAATAAGCTTTAATATCAGTATTTGTACTTCTATAAAACTGTAACTTTTCTTTCATCTACTTAAAGGGCAATGTTTTCTTATTGGGTGGGAAAACCTATGGGTGTAGGAACCTCAGGATATCTTTCTTAGATACCTAATTGCTTGCATCATATAGGTCTAACTTTGGGAGCCCACCCACAAGGCTGCCTTCTGAAATGAGTTTAACTGACCTATTTCAAGACTAAGGGGCTGGTTCAATGAAATATGGGCCCATCTCTTAACTCACCTTCTGTACTATGATTCTCCTTGGAGAAATTTCAGTAGCAGGGCGAGGTGAACAAATATGCCACCCCAGAATAAGCCTCATTGGTATATGGATTATCTTGAGATGGTTATTTTTAAGAAACAGCAGACACAGGAGAAGCTCTGAAAACAAGTACAAGTTACCCGTTTGTAAGAGACATTCACATTTATAAGGAAAACCTCTTTTGATAAGGGAAGTCTCCTCTTCTGCTGTAGTAGGCAGAGACGATGACTAAATCTCTAGAAATTCTTATCAACAGAGAAGGTAACCACTTCAATTCACATAATAATCATACCCTTGTTTACTGTGCTTTGCCTGGTAACCATGCAACTGCTTCCTTGGCTTACCTCCAATATCTTTTGTCTTTAGTTGGAGATGGTATTTTAGATGATGTCTTGGGCCATTTGTGGGAGTTACTCAGTGTTTCTGGGTATTTCCTAGGTTATATCTCCCATGCATACTCAGTTTTCTATCGGTCTCTCTCAGGTATACATGTTATTAAACATTTATTTTTCTCCTGCTAGTCTTTTAACAGAAGTATCACAGCCAAGAACCTAGAAGGGGAGAGGAAAATTTATTTATCTGCTACACATGCACATAATGGACACTTGGACAGTATTATTTTTTCTTTCCTTCTCATGGCATTTTTGAGCTAATATAGTTACATGTGAGATTTCAAAAACTATATCTTGAATTTTCATTGATACTCATTTACTTCTAAGGAAATCTATCAGCTTTATCTTTGTATTTAAGCTGAGAGTTAATTTTTAAAAAACAGAGCAGAGTCGAACTCCTACCTATACAAATTAAGTTACTTTCAAGAAATGGGAACTTAGGTCTGATTGTAGTTAAAAATGTGAACAATGCTTATGTAACTTTAGTTAGGCAACATCTGGAGCTGATTTCCTAACTTTGATTAAGCGAACCAGCCTGATGAATCCCAGATGTTTAAACATGGCTGTGTTTCTTAGACTCACTAAATTATTAGAGCGAATACATGGGAGGAAGGGAAACATTTATAGGAACTAGGTGTCAAAGTGGCCAAGGGGGTTTTGGGGTGTTGGCTTAGCTGTGTGTGGTGGGGGGGGCAGTCTAAATGAACATCCCCTTTAAAGTTTTATGCATGTTATTAAGACAAAGGCCCAATCTTTGATAACCTCAAAAGTATATCTTAATAGCTTCACTTGTATTTATTCCTGCGGAAATATATTTTTGAGCACCCACTGTATCTAAAGTCCTGTGGTTAGAAAGATAAATAATAAACATTCCCTCCCTTTGAGTCACTCAGTTTAGTGAACGAGTCAGGCTTGTGAACAGTAATTATAATCAATTATAACTGTTAGAGTGAAGGGCTGAGTACAGAAAGTAGACAGATCTTCCAGGGAAGATAGGATGGTTTCAAAGAGGTGGCAGCCTTGGTCTCAAGATTTCTGTACATTACTTCTATCAGCTGCATTTAGCTGTACTAATACAATTCAGCTGCCATAGAGTTGTAGGTTCCATTAGCTCATGAGGCCATTTACATGTATAAAAATACATTTAAAACAACAATTTATGAAATTGTACAATAGGAAGATCCCCTGGAGAAGGAAATGGCAACCCACTCCGGTATTCTTGCCTGGGAAATCCCATGGACAGAGGAGCCTGGCCATGGAGTTCCAAAGAGTCAGATGCAAAGAAGCACACCCACGCATTCTGATAATTCAGCATCACAGGGGTAAAAACATAATTATTAATGTTGACTTCCCATCATTTGGTAAAGGTTTTAGAAAAAAAAATGAAAACTAAAAAATGTCAGTCGCTCAGTGGTATTTGACTCTTTGCAGCCCCATGGACTGGACCCTGCTAGGTTTCTCTGTCTATGGAACTCTCCAGGCAAGAATACTGGAGTGGGTTGCCATTCCCTTCTCCAGTGGATCTTCCTGACCCAGAGATCAAACCCAGATCTCCTGCTTTGCAGGCAGATTCTTTGCCATCTGAGCCACCAATAAATATTAATAGTTTAGTCTGTCCTTTCACACGTTGTGCTTTTAAGTGCAGGAATGCCTTTACCTTGTGCAATCTTTCTGCAATAGATCCTGACTGTTCCCTCTTCCTGAACGGTCTCCTGTGCTTTCTTCAGCTCTTCAGCAGCAATGCCTGCTTAGCTTTCATAACCTGGTTTAAATGTCAGTTCCCCAGAAAGGACTTCCCCAGTCCTTCTAGGCTTGCTAAAATCCATTCACCACATATGCCCACATAACACCAGCACGCGATCTTTATTACACTTGTAACTGCATGCTGAGCGTCTTTCTCACCTGATTACAAAGCTCCAGGAGAGCAGGAACTTTTCGTATCTATACTCATCACTGTGTTTTCAGCTCATTGCATTCATGCAGTAGATGTTTGCTGAAAAGAAAACATTCAAAATCTTTATCACTGTAATATTTTATGCTCTACTTATATCTTGCCTGATCTATCTAGAAGGCATGTCTTACCTTACAGGCTTCAACACATGTCTATCTGGACAGACTTTCTCATAAATGATAACATCTTGACCTTCAGGTCTCAGCTGAAACATCACCTTTTCATGAAGATCTTCTCTCACCAATCTAAATGAATGGGTTAATTTCTACCTTATTTGTTTTCTTCATGATGCTCATCAGGATTTATAGTTATATATTAAATTTTTTCTTGTTCAATAGCTACATTGAGGGCAGGGCTGTGTTACCCAGTACTTAGCCAGGTGACTAGATAGGAAGATACTATTTTTTTTTTTTTGGCATGGGGGGAATGAATAAAAGTTACATATATGAATTTGGTGAATCTCTCTCTAAATATATTTTATGAGTTTCTTAGGCACAGGGGCTATGGCTTTTAATCACTCTTATTCTATATCTAGCTTGCTTCTTTGTATATATTAGGAGTTCATATATTTTTTATTAAATATATAAATAATGTTTTAGTCATCCAAAGAACTTTTGTGGTGTATTATATAAAGGTTGTCATTTTTACTCTATACCTATTAGAAAAAAAAAATCAAGATGACTTGTATATCTAAGACAGTAAAACATCAATTACCAAAACCTAACTATAACTTTTATTCAGTTAACTATTAACACCTAGAGTGCAAGGTGCTATTGGTCCCTCTGAACAAGACTGAAACCATCTCCTCAAGCAGTTATAGTAACTGGGGTGGCTCTTGCCTCACCATTTCAAGGGGGTTACTTTTGGGTTCCAGTCCATGATGGGATAATAGGATTGACACTGCTCTCCTTATCTATTAGATATAGCAGCAAATCCGAAATAACTGCCTTCCTAAAGGTCCCCAGGAGCTAAACACTCAGAACAAGACTCCCAGAGCTGCCCTTCTGAATAAGTGCCCCAGGTTGGCAGTTCAGATTGCAAAGCCTGACATTCCCAGGGATGCTAAGATCCATTCTCTTATTGGTGCTCCTGGGCAGGGGCACCAGTGACATAGGAGCCCAGGGGCTAAGCGGGGTGCTCTGTTAAGGGCACTGACAGGTGCACTGGGATGATGGCCTCTTTCAAACCATTCTTATCCTTCATAGGACAGTGAAGGGGTAAAAAATTAATTTTTCTTCTACCCTTCCAGGTTCCTGACTGGGACCCTAACCCCATAATAAAAGGCAAGTTAATAGGAGAAAAACAAACAGAAGCTTAGTAACATTATTGATGGAAAAATTAATAGTTAAGAAAGAAATGGAAATTTTTATTTGAGCCAACCTGGAGGATTATAACCCAGAAAACAGTCTTTCAGAAAGCTCTGAAGACTATTCTGCCCATTAGAGGTTAAAGCACAGTTGTATACATTTCTGAGACAAAGGGATATATTTCAAATGATGTACTGACACTTTACACTGTCCAGATCTCCATGGACAAAGAAGTGCACAGTGGGTCATGGGTCATCCTGGCCTCTTACAAGATTAAGAAGGAAGGTTATCTCCTGAGGACTTGTAACCCTTGATCAGATTAAAAAGGAAGGAGTGTTATCTGCTAAGCAGGTCTGGTTAAGGCATATGTACAGATAGACCCAAACAGGTGAAGAAAAAACAATCATGTTTAAAATTTTCTCATCTTGCTATAAAATAGGAATTTTATTTCATCAATGTGTATACCACCTGTATATGTGAAAGATACCTAGAAAAACTGAGTAAAACTACCAGAAGTGGCCAAAGTGTCCACCTTAGAATACCATCTCCAGCAAAAGACAAACAAAAGACATTTTGAAGGGGATGCCAGCTATGCTTGCCTGAAAAATCCCATGGCCAGAGGAGCCTGGTGGGCTACAGTCCAAGGAGTTGCAAAGAGCTGGACACGGCTGCATGCACTCACACACACAAGCTATGGGAGGTTGCCAGGTAAAGCCTGGCAACAAGGGAAGGTTTACTCTGCAGATTTAAGTGGTTGTGGTAAAGAACCTGCCAATGCAGGAGATGTAAGAGATGGGGCCAGGAAGATTCCCTGAAGGAGGGCATGGCAACCCACTCCAGGGTCTGGAGAATTCCATGGACAGAGGAGCATGTGAACTATTTAGTCCATAGGGTCTCATAGAGCCAAACATGACTGAACCAACTTAGCACACGTGTACACTTCTCCACTGATAAATTCTGGAGCTGGAGAATCCTTTTCTTCTTGGGACAGAGGAAGATGCCCGTACAAATGGAGATTTCCTGTATAAAGGTCTCGTACCAAAGGGCAACTACTATACTGGTTTTATAGATTCTCCTGTGTTTGTTGTTTTTCAAAAGTAAGGAGCTAAAAGTAATACTTATGCCAAAGAGGTGTGTCTGGGATGGCACATTCTCCTGCCCTTCAACAGCTTCTGAGGGTGGGTCAGGATTGGGATGAGCATCTGCTTGTATTTTAAGCTAAGAACCATTGGAGGCTTTGTTCTGCTTTCTTTCCAAGGCAATGCGGCCATCCAGTCACACCAGTCTTAAGTAAAGCAACTTTTTAGTGATTCCAAGTGCTTTTCTCTCCTGTGGGTAGGAGTGATGAGTCAGTGATTGCAGAAAGCACCCCACCTCAGCCACCCAGCCAGACTCTTCAACAAAAGAGCTGGATCTCATTTTTTATTCTATTTTTTCCCCCTTTTAAAGTATCTTTCTTGCTGAGGCAGAAAGGGAAACATTCTCAAGTTTACTCTGTTAGGAAAATCCAAATATAGTAATATTAGATAAGATGAAATGATTTCAGATGTAAGGTAATGAATGATGCATTTTGAAGGGTACCAGGATATATACCACTCCAAAATATGCCCCTCTGGCATGTGGATTATTTTGAACTAAAGTAAAATGAGAACAAGCAAAAGCAGGTAAACCTCTAAAAAAAGGTACGAGTTTTCCTTTGATAAAGGAAATTTACATTTATAAAGGAAATTTATTTTCATAGAGATGTTGCTCTCTCCAATATCAGGAAAAGATGCAACCATATAGTAAGACTGTCCGGCCAATGGGGCACCCAGACAGGCCGATATGCTATCCCAATCTCTATCACTGTAAAAGCGGGAGCCTCGTATCCAGGGAAAAAACAATACCCTCTTAAGAAAAAGGCCAAATCTAGCTGGTTTTAAACTGATTTCTTAAGTATGGGCTAATTAGACTCCACAGGTCGCCTTGTGTGTGCGCTCAGTTGCTTAGTTGTGTCCAACTCCTGCAACCCCATGGATGGTAGGCCACAGGTCTCCTTATAATACTCCTATTCTGCTGGTCAATAAAACTCATCCCAATGTATACTGATTCATTCAGGATCTGTGAGCCATAATGAAATCATTCAGGACCTTCACCCTATAGTTCTGAACCCATATACCTTATTCCTTGCTTAAGAACCACACCTGGAGATTATTAGATTTGAAAGATACCTTTTTCTGTATTCCAGTAGAAAAGTAATCACAATTGCTATTTGCCTCTGAATGGCAAGACTCCAATTCCAAAACAAGAAGTCAGTACTGCTAGATGGTAGTGCCCCAAATATTAAAAAAAAAAACTCCCCTATCCTCTTTAACAGGATTTTGGCAGAAAGTTTATGAGTATTACACCTGGAACAAGGTTGAGTAGAGGCCTTCCCAGAGAGGATGGAAAAAGCATTGGAAGTGGCAGAAGCCCTTCTTAAGGATGTTATTCCTAGGTAAGGCCTTCCCTCTACTCTTTGGAGTGAAAATGGATCTTTTCTGTCCCAGAATTAACAGATAGTAAGTAAAGCTTTAGGTATAAAGTGGAAACTTCATTCATCATGCAGACCCCAATCTATGGAAAAGGCTGAGAAATGAATCACACCCTGAAGAAAACTCTCACCAAATTATGCCAGAAAACTCATCTAAAGTGGGCTTGTTTATTGCTCTCCTTTATATATGGTTGGCCCCTAGAAGTGGGCTAGGATTGAGCCCTGATGAAATCCTATATGGGAGACAATTCTTAGCGCCTAAGAATAAAAGAAAGAGAAATATTTCTATTGCAGGAGGTAAAAATTAAACAGCAGGTACAACAGACAGATGAACCATTAAATGCTGTGCATGAGTTTGTGTCCCATAGGTCTCCCCCTCACCTGGAAGCTCCTTTGCATCCCTTCAAAGTGGAATAGTGAGTGCTGCCAAAAATGTGGAAAGAGCAAGCAGCTGAGCAGTAACTTGAAGAAAGAAAGGGACCCTTTGATGTCCTCACTACTCACGCTTCTCTAAAACTGAGTGGAGTAAAACTGTCGGTACATCACATTAGAGTAAAAAGACCAGAGGCTGCCCAGCCAAGCCTGTGTACAGCCAGAGAGTGGATCCGAGAAGCAGACACCTTACACTTTGGGAAACCTTAAGTATTTGGCAAGCAAAATGAAAGTTCTGTTTTGTTTGTCTTATACCTTTTCCCACAAATAGCTTCACATACTGATTCTTTCAGTAATTCTAACTGCTGGATATGAAGTCAGCTTCCTCTTTCCAAGTCTGCAGGATTGCCTTGGTGGGTTTCTCCCCCTTAGAGGGAATGATGTGCAAACGACTGGCCACAAGTCCCTCCGCAGTGCCATGTCCAGACTGGGCTTCAGGCTTAGGCTCCTGAATTCCCAAGGGAAGGCGATCTGGCCTGTCTACTGACGTTTCTGTTGTTAGGCCTCCTACCTCTTACTGGGTCTATTGTGCCAAAATGGCAGAGGAAGGGACTGAAATCTTAATTATGCAAAACTCAAATCCAAGATTTGGAACTCAAATATTTCTAATCTGATACCTATTCCCCCCAGTTTAGGAAACACTACTCCNGGAAGCCTGGTGTGCTGCAGTCCAGGGGGTCACAAAGAGTCAGACATGACTTGGTGACTAAACAATATGCCCCATTTCAACAGGAAGTAGCTAGACTGGTTATTGCTTATTTCCTGAAAGATTTAGGGAAAGATAAAACCTAAATGGGGATTAAAACCAAGTCCCCCTAAAACTGAGTTCATGATTAATGTCTCTGCCCAAAATGATTGTTCCTTTTCTTATGTAACTTCTGTTCTCAAGATTGAGGAGTATCAAAGAAAAGGGGAGAGTGAAACCAAGCAGGACCCCGTTGTCTCCTGGGCACACAAGCCTTTCCGGGTCTCCCATTTCTTGTGTGTAGGCAAAAGACTCTAGCCTCCTTGATCTTCCCTGAGTTCCAAAGGGCAGATTCAAACAGCTGCCCATCAGAGAAGGGAGAGGATACAGAGACAAGAGAGGAGCCTCGAGAGCAAGACAATACTGCCTTGGGGGCAGGGTCTTGGTTCTACCTCAAGGAATAAACAACAATATCCTGGCACCTTTCAGAACTAAAAGCCTCCTGACAAATGGAAAATGTCAGACTTCTTTCCAGAGAAGACCACCTGAGGCCAGACTAAAGAAACCAAAGACGCTCACCACTGATTCTCCTCACACACACCACAATCTTATCAGTGATCCCGCCCTTGAGTCATTGCTATAAAACACCACACCAGATCCTCCCAGGCTGGGACACAGTTTCCAGGAGCATGAGCCTGTTCTGTCTCTTTGTCTGGAATAAATATAGCAATAAAACTAGCAATAAATAATCAAAATAGCAATAATACTATTCTTTTCTACTTCACCCCACACTCTGTCTCTGAGACTTGATTCAGCACTGGGTGCACAGAGGCCAAGTTTTTTGGCCTCATTTTCAATGGAGAAAGCACTTCTTATATATGCACGACAAACTAAACAATTCTTCTTTACTACACCTTCTTTGGTTACATTCTTTTAACTACGTCCCCTGCTCAGTAGTCCCAAACTCCTTTACCTCCACGCTAAGAGTCGGAAACGACTGAGTAGCTTCACTTTCACTTTTCACTTTCATGCATTGGAGAAGGAAATGGCAACCCACTCCAGTGTTCTTGCCTGGAGAATCCCAGGGACGGGGGAGTCTGGTGGGCTGCCGTCTATGGGGTCGCACAGAGTCAGACACAACTAAAGTGACTTAGCAGCAGCAGCTTGAGATAAGCCCAAATTCTAATTACTCCTCTGAGTTACTTGTTAGGTGCACCCATGTGTACGTTCATGATGCAAATATTAATAAACTTCTGTTTTTCTCTCATCCTGTCTCTAGCCAGTCTAATTTACCAAGTCCTACATGGCAGCCCACTCCAGGACCCTTGCCTGGAGAATCCCATGGATGGAGGAGCCTGGTAGGCTGCAGTCCATGGGGTCGCTAAGAGTCAGACACGACTGAGCGACTTCACTTTCACTTTTCACTTTCATGCACTGGAGAAGGAAATGGCACCCCACTTCAATGTTCTTGCCTGGAGAATCCCAGGGATGGGGGAGTCTGGGGGGCTGCCATCTATGGGGTGGCACAGAGTCAGACACAACTGAAGCTACTTAGCAGCAGCACACTAGAGGATCGAAGATGTGTAGAGGAAAATTTTTCCTTCCCCACAATGCCACAATTTGTAGTAATGTATAAGTAACATGTGACATGGGTTCATGGGTTGGCAAAATTGCATTTACTTGCAGGAACCAGGACAATTAGGAAACTGGGAAGTCTATGTTGAATGCAGGACAGAGCTTGAACATGTGTAAAAGTGGCAGAGAAGATCAACTAAATGTAATAATACAATCAAAGACACAGTGAGGAGAAGATGGGACATGACTGGGGGGATACAAGACCTGAAAAATTAGTGCTAGAGACAGACCATGGACATACTTGACTGGCAAACTAAGGAGACTTGACTTTGGCTAGAAAAAAATGTCATAAGCCGAGTTGTGGTCTACATATAGAAATGATGGGATCAGGAGCATATTTAAATATTCTGGAAAAGAAGTTAATGAGACTGTGAGTAGCAGCAATGGAAAAGAACAGAAGGAAGATGGGCCGGATTACGAGAGGTACACTAGTGGTTGATGGTGCTGGATATGGGGAGAGAGTAGAGGCAAAGAACCTGCCAGTTCCTGATGGAAAGATCAGTTGGCATCACAGCATGACTTACCCCAATGACACAGCTGCTGCTTCTGCCTCAAGGAACCAAACGTGTGTGTGTGTGTGTGTGTGTGTGTGTTTCATAACATTTTGCCTAAAAAATTTCTGAAGTTTCTTTCAGAGTTAGAATATAAGTCACACAAAGCAAGAATATTCTTTGAAGCATTTATCCTTTAGAATCATTTATACTTTCTTTTTATCACCTAGGGGAATAATAGCTCTTTACATGCAACTGTTATAAGTGGATTTCATATACTTCTCATTTTATACTGATTGTAGCACCATGAAAAAGGCTTTGGGGCACTTTATTGGTGGGAAACAATGTACCTTTAGTTGTCATCAAAGTTTTCTGTAAAATTGGAAATCATGAAAAGCCACCTACAAGCAGCTGCAGCAGACCCATGAGTGTGAGTCCCCATAAGCATACCTGGGACATCTTAGTTTTAAAGAACATGAGGCAAGAACCACCAGTGTGCTGCGTCAGAGACCAGGTTCCACAGTCAGCTCTGGAAATAAGTACTTTTCAGGCAATTACCAGCTGCATGATCTTGAGCAAATTACCTAGCTTCTATGGACTTTAGTTTCACTCATCTCTATGATGGAGTGATAGTGATCAGTCTTATTAAATGAAAAAAAAATATTGCTAGTATCAGAAATAGCTAATATGCTTTACTTCTTTGCTAAGTATCAAATATTCACTAAGAGTTTTACATTCAATATCTCAGTTATTCTCAAAATAGTCCTGGGATAAGTACTACCAGTATTTCCACTTTATAGATGAGAAAATTGAGGCCTTTGAAACATTTACTTGCCTAGATTACAATGTTAGTATAGCGTTAATGATGATTTAAATATGTGTGGACTGATATTGGTGCTTTTAAAGTATTATTCTATACTATCATTGCACATGTAAATTACTTAACAGAGCATCCAGAATGCAATAAGTCCCAGATATGTAATATTACAGATCTCTTTATAGTCTCAGATCAAATTATGACTTAAATTGTATACTCTGAAAACTAGTTATAGAGAAGTAACTTTTAATTAAAAATGTCATTTTTTAAAACAATAGCTAGGATATGGAAGCAACCTAGATGTCCACTGACAAGATAAATGATACAGAAGTTGTGGTACATATATACAATGTAATATTACCCAGCTATATTAAAAAAAATATTTGAGTCAGTCATAATGAAGTAAGAAATATTGTCACCCCCCTGCTTATTTAACTTCTATGCAGAGTACATCATGAGAAACGCTGGGCTGGAAGAAGCACAAGCTGGCATCAAGATTGCTGGGAGAAATATCAATAACCTCAGATATGCAGATGACACCACCCTTATGGCAGAAAGTGAAGAAGAACCAAAAAGCCTCCTGATGAAAGTGAAAGAGGAGAGTGAAAAAGTTAGCTTAAAGCTCAACACTCAGAAAACGAAGATCATGGCATCTGGTCCCATCACTTCATGGGAAATAGATGGGGAAACTGTGGAAACAGTGTCAGACTTTATTTTTGGGCTCCAAAATCACTGCAGATGGTGACTGCAGCCATGAAATTAAAAGATGCTTACTCCTTGGAAGGAAAGTTATGACCAACCTAGATAGCATATTCAAGAGCAGAGACGTTACTTTGACAACAAAGGTCCATCTAGTCAAGGCTATGGTTTTTCCTGTGGTCATGTATGGATGTGAGAGTTGGACTGTAAAGAAAGCTGAGTGCTGAAGAATTGATGCTTTTGAACTGTGGTGTTGGAGAAGACTCTTGAGAGTCCCTTGGACTGCAAGGAGATCCAACCAGTCCATTCTGAAGGAGATCAGCCCTGGGATTTCTTTGGAAGGAATGATGCTGAAGCTGAAACTCCAGTACTTTGGCCACCTCATGCGAAGAGCTGATTCATTGGAAAAGACTGATGCTGGGAGGGATTGGGGGCAGGAGGAGAAGGGGATGACCGAGGATGAGATGGCTGGATGGCATCACTGACTCGATGGACGTGAGTCTGAGTGAACTCCGGGAGTTGGTGATGGACAGGGAGGCCTGGCGTGCTGCGATTCATGAAGTCATAAAGAGTTGGACACAACTGAGCGACTGAACTGAACTGAGGTAAATCAGCCTATTATACAAAGTAAGTCAGAAAGAGAAAGATTAAATATCATATATTGAAACATGCATATGGAATCTAGAAAGATGGTACTGGTGAACGTATTTGCAGGGCAGCGATGACGATGCAGACACAGAGAACAGACTTGTGGACACAGTGCGGCAAGGAGAGGGAGGGACAAACTGAGAATGGCATGGAAACATATACATTACCTTATGTAAAATAGATCGCTAGTGGGAACTTGCTATGTGGCAAACAGAGCTCAACCCAGGGCTCTGTGATAACCTAGAAGGGTAGGATGGGGTGGGAAATGAGAGAGGGGTTCAGGAGAGATAGGACATATGTATACCCATGGCTGATTCATGTTGAGGTATGGCAGAGCCCAACACAATATTGTAAAGCATTTATCCTCCAAAAAAAAAACAACACACAATTAAAAAAAAAAAACCAGTCCAGGTAGAATGAAAAGCAGATGAAAGCAACTGATCATGACCTTGTCATAGCAAAGGGGGCTTGCATAACTCAATGAAGCTATGAGCATGCCATGCGGGGCCACCAAAGACAGATGGGACACATTGAAGAGTTCTGACAAAACATGGTCCACTGGAGGAAGGAATAGTAAACCATTCCAGTATTCTTGTCTGGACAACCACATGGACAGCATGAAAAGGTAAAAAGATATGATACCAGAAGGTGAGTTCCCCAGGTTGGAAGGTATCCAATATGCTACTGGGGAAGAGCAGAGGGCAATTATTAATACCTCCAGTAAGAATCAAGCAGCTAGGCCAAAGCAGAAATGACAGTTTTGGACTTTGTGAAAGTAAAGTCTGATACTGTGAAGAACAATATTGCATAGGAACCTGGAATGTTAGGTCCATGAAACAAGGCAAACTGGATGTGGTCAAGCAGAGGATGGCAAGACTGAACATCGACATTTTAGGAATAAACAAACTAAAATGGACGAGAATGGGTAAATTTAATTCAGATGACCATTATATCTATTACTGTGGGTAAGAATCCCTTAGAAGAAAGGGAGTAGCCCTCATAATCAACAAGAGTCCAAAATGTAGTGCCTGGGTGCAGTCTCAAAAACAAGAGAATAATCTCAGTTCATTTCCAAGGGAAACTATTTAACATCACAGTAATCCAGGTCTTTGCCCCAACCACTGAAACTGAAGAAACTGAAGCTGACCAGTTCTTTGAGGACCAACAACACCTTCTAGAACTAACAGCAAAAAAAAAAAAACCCGATGTTCTTTTCATCATAGGGGATTGGGATGCAANAACAAAAAAACAAAAAAAACGATGTTCTTTTCATCATAGGGGGTTGGGATGCAAAATTAGGAAGTCAAGAGATACATGGAATAACAGAAAAGTTTGGCCTTGGATGGAGTACAAAATGAAGCAGGCAAAGGCTAACAGAGTTTTTCAAGAGAAAACACTGGTCATAGCAAACACACAGTTTCAACAACCCGAGAGATGACTCTACACATACCCATCACCACATGGTCAATACTGAAATCAGATTGATTGTGTTCTTTGCAACCAAAGATGGAGAGGCTCTACACAGTCAGTAAAAACAAGACCTGGAGCTGACTGTAACTCAGATCATGAGCTCTTTATTGCAAAATTCAGGCTTAAATGGAAGAAAGTAGGGAAAACCACTAGGCCATTCAGGTATTACCTAACTCAGATCATGTAGGATTATACAACTGAGATGGCAAATAGATTCAAGGGATTATATCTGATAGAATGCTTAAAGAACTATGGACGAGGTTCATGACTCTGTACAGGAGGTGGTGACCAAAACCATACTCAAGAAAAAGAAATGCAAGAAGGCAAAGTGGTTGTCTGAGGAGAATTTATAAATAGCTGAGGAAAGAAGGGAAGTGAAAAGCAAAGGAGAAAGGGAAAGATATACCCAACTGAAGGAAGTCAGAGCTCCAGAGAATAGCAAGGAGAGATAAGAAGACCTTCTTAAATAAACAGTGCAAAGAAGTAGAGGAAAACAATAAAATGGGAAAGACTAGAGATCTATTCAAGAAAATTGGAGATTTCAGGGGAACATTTCATGCAAGGATGGGCACGATAAAGGACAGAAATGAGAACCTAAGAGAAGCAAAAGAGATTAAGAAAAGGTGGCAAAAATATACAGAAAAGCTATACAAAAAATGCCTTAATGACCCAGATAATCATGATGGCATGGTCACTCACCTAGAGCCAGACATCCTGGACTGTAAAGCCAAGTGGGCTTCAGGAAGCATTACTATGAACAAAGCTAGTGGAGGTGAGGGAATTCTAGTTGAGGTATTTCAAATCCTAAAAGATGAGGCTTTTAAAGTGCTGCACTCAATATGTCAGCAAATTTGGAAAACTCATCATGGGCACAGGACTAGAAAAGGTCAGTTTTCATTTGAATCCCAAAGAAGGGCAATTCCAAAGAATGTTCAAACTACCATACGATTGCCATCTCACATGCTAGCAAGGTAATGCTCAAAATCCTTTCAAGCTAGGCTTCAGCAGTGTGTGAACCCAGAACTTCCAGATGTACAAGCTGGGTTTCAAAGAGGCAGAGGAATCAGAGATCAAATCGCCAACATCCGTTGGATCATGGAAAAAGCAAGGGAGGTCCAGAAAAACATCTACTTCTGCTTCATTGACTATGCTAAAACCTTTGTGTAGTTCAGAACAAACTATGGCTCAGAGGTTAAAGTGTCTGCCTCCAATGCGGGAGACCCGGGTTCGATCCCTGGGTCGGGAAGATCCCCTGGAGAAGGAAATGGCAAGCCACTCCAGTATTCTTGCCTGGAGAATCCCATGGACGGAGAAGCCTAGGGTCCACAGGGTCGCAAAGAGTTGGACACGACTGAGCGACTTCAGCTTCAGTTTCAGCTTCAGCATGGGAGTGCGAGACCACACCACCTGTCTCCTAAGAAACCTACATGCAGGTCAAGAAACAACAGTTAGAACCAGACATGGAACAACGGACTGGTTCAAAATTGGGAAAGGAATACGGCAAGGCTGTATATTGCCACCCTGCTTATTTAACTTATATGCAGGGTACATCATGAGAAAAGCTGAGCTGGATGAAGCACCATCTGGAATCAAGTTTGCCTGGAGAAATATCAACAACTTCAGATGTGCAGATGATACCACTCTAATGGAAACAAGTGAAGAAAAATTAAAGAGCCTCTTGATGAGGGTGAAAGAGGAGAGTGAAAAAACTACCTTGAAACTCAACATTCAGCAAACTAAGATCACAGCATTCAGTCCCAACACTTCATGCCAAAGAAAAGGAGAATAAGTGGAAATTGTAACATTTTAATTTTCTTGGCTCCAGAATCACTGCAGATGCTGACTGTAGCCATGAAAGTTAAAAGATGCTTGCTCCTTGGAAGAAAAGCTATGAGAATCTTAGCTTATTAAAAAGTAGAGGCATCACTTTGCTGATAAAGGTTTGTATAGTCAAAGCTATAGTTTTTCCTGTAGTCATGTATGGATATGAGAGTTGGACCATAAAGAAGGCTGAATGCTGAAGAACTGATGCTTTAGAAATATGTTGTGGGAGCAGACTCTTGAGAGTCCCTTGGACAGCAAGGAGATCAAACCAGTCAATCCTAAAGGAAATCATCTTTGAAAATTCACTGGAAGGACTGTTGCTGAAACTGAAACTCCAATACTTTGGCCACATGATGAGAAGAACTGACTCATTGGAAAGGACACTGATGCTGGGAAAATTGAGGAGGAGGAGGAGGGGGCGGCAGAAGATGAGATGGTTAGATAGCATCACTGACTCAATGGACATGATTTTGAGCAAACTCAGGGAGATAGTGGAGGACAAAGGAACCTGGCGTGCTGCAGCCCATGGAGTGAGACCTGACTTAGCAACTGAACAACAACTGCAAGTAATATAATATTAAGATGAAAAATGGATTTTAGAGTGGATTGTAGAGTTAAAAGAGAAAAGGGATAAGGAGACCTGGAAAGAGAATAAATGGAGGGAGGGAAAAACCAGGAAAAGATCATCATCATGCTAGCTTTTTTGCCATCTTCCCCCAGTGAATTGGGAAAGCAAATCTGTAGGCATCGAGTCTATACCACAGACAGCATATGACTGTAATATCCTTTGTCTGTAGGCCCACCATTTTATTGTGCACTGATTGAGGGAATAGTGTGAACTACATGCAAGATTTGGTGGCCACAAGTACCCTAGGAAGAGGCTAGGGTAGAAGCCCTGGGAAGAAATTGTAGAGATTCTTGCTTAAAATGGCTAAACCAGGACAAGGTTCTATGAATCAGGGAGCGGCTAGCAGCAAGCAGTGGACTGGAGCTGCCAGCAAGCTGAAGAGAAGCCTTAGCTTGTGGAAGGGAGAGATTTCAGGTTTCCTGCTGGGAAAAGTTGAAATCACTGGTGGGAAGTTCTTCTGAGGACTTGAACTTGCTATTAGTAAGTTGCCCAAGGTTTTGCACGTGGTTGAATTCTAGAAGTGGAGATGTATAGACCCTGCTTATTGTCTCAGTGGGATTACTGATCACAAGAGTGCCAGTAACCAGGCACTTAATGCCATTGTGGTTCTATTAGTGCCTTATTCCCAGATTCCTGATCTATTCGAACACCTGCCTGGGGCCATATTCTGAATTAAAGTGGTCCTCTGAGTTATATCCATATCACCTGGATAGCTTGGTAACATCTTCTGAAGTGTCTGGAGCTCACAAACTCCCCAGGGAACATCATACTTCTGGGCCAAATTCAAGACAGTTGTACTTTTTCTGCTTGCCTCTGATGGACAAAGGTAAACTTTCCTACAGAAAAATAGCAATAGCTGAAACCTGAACTTCAGAAAAATGGCACTAGGCAGAGATGGAACTATACAAAACATGGTTAGTCATTCCTAAGAGTATAGACGAATCCACACTTAAAGAGTTTAAAATAATTAGGCATCCATAATGTTATTTCAACATGGTTTTTAACATAATGAAAATTAGAAATTTGTAGACCTGTCTATACACAAACAAATTTGATTTGTATAGTACAACAGTTGTGCTTTTGTTTCACTGAACTGGCAAATAGCTTGATTGATTTAACTGAATAAGCCAGTTATATTTGTGCTGAGTTGGCTCTAGAAAGCATGCATGTAGACAGTAAGCCACGCTGATACAAACAAACAGAGAATATCGAGTTCACCTTAGATGGGTTTTAGTCAGTACTGTCTACATCTTGTGCTTTAAGAGGCGCACAGAATCTCTCATGCTGAATTTCAATTAAAAGTGCAACCTATTTTTCATGGTATGGTTAACTTTATACAATTATAAAGTTATATTTTATAATTTTGAGTCTCTTCTCCCACCTCTTTGTATTCTAATCACAAGTATCTTTACTTTCTTTCAATGCTACTTCAAATAATCAGTCTGAGCTGTAGAAAATACTGGAGAGTTTCACCTCAAAAGAAAAATTTTGGCAAGTTTTGAGTGAAAACAGAGCATTATAATAGAATCCACTATGCATACCTCTACCGCTGAGAGCAGACCTCATGTTTTTATAGTCACCCAGCGCTAATGCAGCAGGGGGCTCTGTCCTAGATTCTTTGTGGCTCCAGACTACTTTATTTCCTTTCTTCTCACTGTAGGAGAATGTTTCCTTTTTCCCCGTGTCTCAGGGCTTACGAGACATCATTAGCCCTTCTGGCTCTGTATCTTGCTATTTATCTTTTTTGCTTTCTTCTGCTTCCATTTTCATATTTTACTATTTTTTGCTTCTCTGTGAACAAGACTAGTTGTTGTTCAGTCACCCAGTCATGTCCGACTCTTTGCAACCCCATGGGGTGCAGCAAGCCAGGCCTCCCCGTCCCTCATCATCTCCCAAAGTTTGCCTAAGTTCATGTCCATGGCATCACCCATGCAAGACTAGACTCATTGTTCAATTCAAAGCTGAGGGAATAATAGTTCCTTACTGCTTTTGAATATTTGTTGCATGCCAGGTGCTACAGGTGCCTTGCAAACCTTATTTCTAATTAAGCAGTTTAATATTCCTATTTCACAGTTGTGGAAACTAAAGCTTAGAGACTAAGGGAAGTCTTGGTCATACAGCTGGTAAATAACAAAATTAATGGAAGACTTCAGGACTGTTGCCTTCCAAAGGCTGTACTCCCTCTTTCCTTTCTGATCATCTGAGTCTATTCACCTGGTCTAGCTTAGCATGGATTACCTTCCCAGGCATGATACACTAAACTTTCATTGATGATCATGGGACTTTTATCTTTATCTGAGGATTAAGTTTATTCTTTAGTTTTGCAACATTCCTTTTGCCAGACTGTCTAGAAACCCTGGCTCTAACTGAAACCCACTAGACTGTGCACTCCTGTCTGACTTCAAAGGCTCTGCTCTTTGCATCTTGTTATACTTCCTATCAGAGAAGGCAATGGCACCCCACTCCAGTATTCTTGCCTGCAAAATCCCATGGGCGGAGGAGCCTGGTGGGCTGCAGTCCATGGGGTCGCTAAGAGTCGGATACAACTGAGTGACTTCACTTTCACTTTTCACTTTGATGCATTGGAGAAGGAAATGGCAACCCACTTCAGTGTTCTTGCCTGGAGAATCCCAGGGACAGGGGAGCCTGGTGGGCTGTGGTCTATGGGATTGCACATAGACATGACTGAAGTGACTTAGCAACAGTAGCAGCAGCATACTTCCTATCAAGCATGATTGATCAGTTATTACCCATCCACCAAGTTCTGGAAGCTACCACAAAATTTAAACTTCAATGGCTGAGTTTCTTGGAAATGCTTTCAAACATATAATTGGAAGTTTCTTACTTAACTATACTTCAGCTACACTTTTCTTTCTGGAACAGTGCCAGTCAAAATATAGTTACAAGAAACAAAAATAGAGCTATTTGAATCAGAAAAGGATTCAAAACAAGGAAGGAGTAGCCTCTTGGCAGGTCATCCAGGAATGACCCTCTGAGTAATAATGAGGAACTTGCCCTTCAGGGGAGCTGCTCCTTTTGCCCTAATCAAGGAGGAAGAATCACAAGGCCACTAAAGCATCTGTATAGCTGCTGCTGGGCATCTCGATGGCAGCAATTGGGCACAAGAGAACCACCTTAGACCCAATGTCTCTGGCTGTGGCTTTCTACAGAAAACAGCACTGAAGCAAATCACTGGCCTCTGCCCCTCTTCCATCTTCTGAATCTTGCATGAGTGAATCTCATTTGTGAACCCTGTCTGGTATCTAGAACCCTTGCTGCAAGGGAGTTTGAAAAGCAACTTTTAGTTTTTCAATCTCTGCCACACAGAAAACTTTTAGAAAGCAGGTGGAATAGAGAGCCAATAAACTAATTATTCTTTGACAGAGGGGTATTTGGTAAACATTGATTTTCTTTGTTTTGCATTGAATGAGATGGAACATTTTTAGAAAACAGCTATAATATTGCAAACAACAACAATAAAGCACACTGTGTGAATATCTCACTTATCTGGATGATTGGTGTCTTGCCTTACTGAATGTGTATTTATACTTCATTAATGATAATATTTGACAAAAGGTTTAACTTTCTCAAATGCATGAGTGATCTTATAAGTGGAGGGAATCTTTCTTAAAGACTCTGACTCCAGGTAGAGGGACTCAAAATGTAGAATGTAAGTGCTACAGTCTTTATGGTACATAAAGACTGGAAGAGAATGGAAGGATATCTTCTTGGCAAAAGCTTGATCTCTTATATTTCATATTAAGCTTAAAAAACCAGTATTACAGGGAACATTTAACCAATTCAAAGCAAGCTAACCAATTATAGAGAAGTCAATTAATACTAGATCACAATGAAACAACAAAAAATCTAAGGTTCTTTATATAAAAGAGAAAATCTTTCTAGAGATTTCAGATATAGTAGTGATGTTAATGATCAAATTCATATTGATGTCAGAATGAAAATTTAACATATAAATTTTTCATGTCATGAAGCTTTAAACTAAGTGTTCTTTGACCAACTTATTGCTGAAAATAGCTATTTTAGGAATAACAAGAGACATTTATCCCATAAGAGATATTTTTTCTTTGAATTATTTTAAATTG
>SJYQ01001594.1:618069-650585 GCA_006410935.1 Redunca redunca | reverse complement strand
CCTGGAAATTATACGATGTTACTGAAAGGTACTGAAGAAGATACAAATAAAATGGAAATATATTACTTGTTCATAGATTGGAAGAATTAATATTATTAAATGTTCACACTACTGAAAATAGTGTATAGATTCAATGCAATCTCTATCAAAATTCCAGTGGGATTTTTCACAGAAATAGAGCAAACCATCCTAAAATCCACAAAAGACTCTGAAAGCCATAGTGATCTTGAGAAAGAAGAGCAAGCTGGAGACAACAGAGTACTTAGTTTCAAACTATATCACAAAAGCTATAATCATGAAAACAGTATGGTATTAGCATAAAAGCAGAGACATAGATTAATGGAATAGAAGAGAGCCCAGAAATAAGCCCATTTGTATATGGTCTATTAATTTGCTTAAATGAGCTAAGACTATACAAGGGACAAAGGACAGTTTTCAGTCAGTGGTGTTGGGAAATCTAGAAAATATGCAAAAGAATGACAGTGGTCCGCTATCTGATACCATACCCAAAATTTAACTCAAAATGGATTAAAGATTTGAACATAATACCTGAAACCATAAAACTTCTAGAAGAAAACAGAGTGGTAAGCTTCTTGACGTAAGTCTTAATAATGATTCATGGATTTGATGCCAAATGTAAAGCAATAAAAATAAAAACAAATGAGACTACATCAAACTAAAAGCCTCTCCACAGCAATGATATGAAAAGGCAACCAACTGAATGGGAGAAAATATTTGCAAACCAAGTATTTGATACTGGGATAATATTCAAAATATATAAAAACACATATAATTCAATAGAAAAATAAACAATCTAGTTAAAAAAATAGGCAGAGAGTTTGACTAGATTTTTTTTTTCCAAAGAAGACACACAGATGGCCAACAGGTACATGAAATGGTGCTCAGCATTACTTATAAATAGGGAAATGCAAATCGAAACAATGGTTATCACTTTATGCATGTCTGAAGATTATTATGAAAAAGACAAGAAACAGTATGCGTTGCTGAGAAGATGGATGTGTAATGTTGGTTGAAATATTAATTTGGTATAGCCACTATGTAAAAACTATATAGTGTTTCCTCAAAAACAGAATTACCAAGTGACGTGGGTCTTCCCTGGTGGCTCAGATGGTAAAGCATCTGCCTACAATGCGGGAGACCCGGGTTTGATCCTCTGGAGAAGGAAATGGCAACGCATTCCAGCACTGTTGCCTGGAAAATCCCATGGATGGAGGAGCACGGTAGGCTAGAGTCCGTGGGGTCGCAAGGAGTCAGACACGACTGAGCGACTTCACCTTCACTTCTACCATGTGACAGGTGGGGAGGAGTCTGCTGCTGCCGCCGGGGGGCGCCATGCCCCGCCCCGCTGCACCTTAAGCCGGCCCCTCACTCCCCGCCACCTCTAGGGCAGGCGGTGCGAGTAAGCGGGAGCCCGGGACAACAAGCCACGCCCGGCCCGCGATTTCACCATTGTTCAGCTGGGTGGCCAAGGTGCCTGAGATCAGTTCCATCCAGCAGGCCCGCCAGGAGGCGCTGCACTGCCAGACAGAGTTCGATGACACCTTCCGAGAAGTGTGAGGGGCTGTTTTGCTGCCGCATGGTGATGGCACTCAGGAAGGTTCCACCAGCCCTGACCAACTAGTGCTTGGAGGGCTTCAGTCCCCTGAGCGGTGGCTTCTCCTCTCGGATCAGTTCCAGTCTGCACTGCGGCCTCGGGGGGATGCTGAGCGGGTCCTCGGCCAGTGCGCAAGTCCTTCTCAAAGCCCTGGCTGCCGCTCCTTGGCCTTCCGAAAGGAGTTTCAGGATGCAGGCTTGCAGAGTAGTAGTTTCGTCGACTGTTTTGAGGAAAGTGTCATCCAGAAACACCTGATTAGTGGACTCAATATTGTGCAGTGGACAGATACTGAGGAAGCTTGAACTATGCTCTTCACAACTGGTCAGTCAGAAGCTTGCCTCATCAGTCCTGACACCAAAAAAAAATAGCGTTGGAGGAAAATCTTCAGGAGATATCCTTTTGCTCGCAGGGTATTAGGTATGTGGACCACTTTGGTTTCATCTGCCAGGAATCTTAAGAGGTTAGAGGCTTTCATTTCCTCTGTTATGTGTTTCAGCGCACAAATGAAGCTCTGGTGGATGAGATTGTCAAAAAAAAAAAGAGAGTTGGTCATGTCCAACTCTTTGCAACCCCATGGACACCAGGCTCCTCCATCCATGGGATTTTCCAGGCAAGAGTACTGGAGTGGGTTGCCGTTTCCTTCTCCAGGGAACTTCCTGACCCAGGGATTGAACCCAGGTCTCCCACATTGTAGACAGATGCTTTCCGTCTGAGCCACCACTTGATCTTAGCCAAAAGGCCAAGAAGCGAGTGTGTAATTTCCTTGGTTCTGTCTTGCTGCAGCAAAAATTTGAAATGGCAGACCAGGGTTACAGCTTGGTTACAGCTGTTTTATTTGGCAAGCAAAGGAAAATACATCCTTGAGGGTTGAGGGCAGTCCGATCCACAAGAAGAGCCAGGGCTCGATTTTGGCTCCTCTTTTTGTATGTTTTTTCCTTCCCCCTGAGCCTGCCCTACGTAAACTGGGCTAGGCAGGAGGGCTGTTTGTTTCACCTGAGGTTCTCACTCTAGTCCTCAGATTTTCTTTTGTTCCATTTCCACGGGCTTTTCTTTTCTTTGTCTTTTAGCCACTGCCATTTTGGATTCCTTTTTCCTAGTCTAACTACCTATCAAGATCACGATGACCCAGAAGCAGGCCTTCATGGTGCCCTCAGTGCAACAGACAGTGAAGGCGCGGGTCCAGCTATGTGAGGCTACCGCCTGCCGGGCCTGCACAAGCTCTGTGAGCAGATCAAGGAAATGAATTCTTCCAAAACCAGACTAGAGCTCCAGAAGCACCTGACAACATTAACTAATCAGGAGCAAGTGACTATTTTTGAGGAGGTTCAGAAATTGAAATTAAGGAATGAGCAGTGAGAGAATGAACTGGTTATTTCTTCCCAATGTTTACATGAAGAGAAGCTAAAAGTTCACATCCATATTGGGGAGATAAAAAAAGGACGTCACAAATTGCAGCGGAGAATATTGGAAGTGAATTACCATCAAGCACTAATTGATTTAGGTTGCTGCTGCTGCTAAGTCACTTCAGTCATGTCCAACTCTGTGCGACCCCATAGACAGCAGCCCACCAGGCTCCACTATCCTTGGGATTCTCCAGGCAAGAACACTGGAGTGGGTTGCCATTTCCTTCTCCAATGCATGAAAGTGAAAAATGAAAGGGAAGTCGCTCAGCCGTGTCTGACTCTTGGCGACCCCATGGACTATAGCCTACCAGGCTCCTCCATCCATGGGATTTTCCAGGCAAGAGTACTGGAGTGGGGTGCCATTGCCTTCTCCGTGATTTAGGCTAGATATACTGAAAAACAAAGCAAAGAGGTCTTTAACAGAATCTTTAGAAAGTATTTTGTCCTGGGATAATAAAGCCAGAGGCCTCCAGGAGCACTCAGCCAGTCTGGGTCTGGTCAGCTCTGTGTCTGGCACATTCAGTAACACCAGCAAAGAGCTGTCTGGCTGTGAAAAGGAGGCTTTGCCCATCTCCAAGAGCTGCTTCAAGATCCTCGGCTCCTTGGATGACCTGTCCAGTGACTCGGAGAGCCAACCCATGGAAGAGCCAGCCCTGCTCTCACCCAAGCAGGGCTTCCAAAGGCACGCCAACACCTGAGTCATGTCCTCATGGAATGCCAGGAGCCTCCACAGCTGGCATGGGGGTCCCCAGGGGTCTCACAAAGGAAGCTTGTGAGGTATCACTCAGTGAGCACAGAGACACCTCATGAATCAAAGAACTTTGAGTCCCAAGCTGACCACAAGGGTGACCAGCAGGACCTCCATAAAGACACAGAGACCGTGGAGGCAGCAGGTCTTCCTTCGAGTGGCCACCCTCCCCGAAGGCCTGCGATTCTCCCAGCAGATACGAAGATTATTCAGAGCTGGGAGAGCTTTCCCCATGATCTCCTCTAGAACGAGTTTGTGAAAATGGACCCCTCGGCCCTGTCCCAGAGGAAAAGAAAAGGACATCTCATGAACACCGAGAGCTGTGGCAAAAGGCCATTCTACAACAGATACTGCTGCTCAGGATGGAGAAGGAAAATCAAAAGCTGCAAGCCTCTGAGAATGATTTGCTGAACAAGTGCCTAAAGCTTGATTATGAAGAAATCACTCCTTGTCTTAAAGAAAAATGACTACAGTGTGGGAAAAGGTGCTAAGCGCTCCAGGAAAATAAAAAACTAAGTTTGACATGGAAAAAAATGCACTTGGCTGCTAGCCTGGGTGTGCCACGACATCACCGGGGTGAAATCTGGAAATTCTTGGTGGAGCAGTGCCACCTGAAGCACCTGTTCCTCACCAAACAGCAACTCAAAGACATGCCCTACAAAGAGCCCTTAAAGCAGCTCACCTCCCAGCAGCTCACCATTCTCATCGACCTCAGGCAAACCTTTCCAACACATCGGTACTACCGTGCTAAGCGAGGAGCAGGGCAGCTGTTACTTTACAACATCCTGAAGGCCTGCTCGCTTCTAGCCGAAGAAGTGGGCTATTGCCAAGGTCTCAGCTTTGTAGCAGGCATCCTCCTGCTTCACATGGGTGAAGAAGAGGCATTTAACATGCTCAGGTTTCTGATGTTTGACATGGGACTGGGGAAACAGTATCGAACGGACATGATTATTTTACAGATCCAGATGTACCAGCTCTCAAGCCTGTTCCGTGATTACCACAGGGACCTATCCAACCACCTGGAGGGGCATGAGATCAGCCCCAGCCTCTCTGCCGCGCCCTGGTTCCTCACTGTGTTTGCCTTGCAGTTCCCCTTGGGCTTCATCGCCAGAGTCTTTGATATATCTTTCTTCAGGGATCAGAGGTCATATTTAAAGTGGCTTTAAGTCTGCTGGGATACCACAAGCCCTTGATTCTGCAGCATGAAAACCTAGAAACCGTAGCTGACTTTATAAAAAGCACACTACCCAACCTGGGCTTGGTGCAGTTGTTGAAGACCATCAGTCAAGTGTTTGAGATGGACTCCTCTAAAGTTACAGGCTTATGAAACCGAGTACCACGTGCTTCAGAAGAGCTTATCGATTCTTCTCTCAGTGACAACCAAAGAACGGACAAATCAGAGAAGACCAGCAGCAGCTTACACAAACAGAACCGTGACCTCGTTGGACAACTGCCGGTGGCCAGTGGGAGGACCCAGGCCTGGGAGCCACGCCTGAGAAGCTCCTAACTAGCGAAGCAGCTACAGCAGGCGCCCCTGGCCCTGGAGCTCGAGGGGTCAGCCCTGCTGCCGACAGGAGAGCAGCTCTGGAGGCAGACGGCGGAGCCGGGGGGCCGGGAGCCTGACCCCACACTGCCCGAGCCCTCGGGTGACCGACGGCCTGGGGCCCAGCTCCCACCAGCCCACAGCTCCAGAACAGCTGTGGCCACCGCCCTGACACTGTCCAGGCCTTAACCGAGAGAGAAGAAAATGCTGGAGGAGAACAGAGAATGAAGCGTGCTTCTCAGGGAGGAGACTGGCTTGCCAGCACACAGATTCTTCTGAACTGTTGTTTAGTTTTAATCCTTCCCTTTTCTAGTCCTGGTTACTCAGATTAGATGGCATGGACTCGAATAAATGCACATTTATGTTTAAAAAAAGAGACAAAAACTAAGACTACCATATCATCCAACAATTACCTTCTGGGTATTTATCTAAATAAAAACTGCTAACTAAAAAAGATGTGCACGCTCATATTCATTGCAACATTATTTATAATAACCAAGACATGGAAACAGTCTAAGTGTCCATAAATGGATGAATGAATAAAGAAAATGTGGAATATGAACTGAGTGGAATATGAATTGAGTGGAATATTATTCACCCATTAAAACAAGAAAATCTTGCCATTTACTCTGTCATGGATAGAACAGTGTATTGTGGATGTATTGTGGATGGACCATACATTCTTCATTCTTCTCAATGAAATAAGTCAGACAGAGAAAAACAAAATTTGTATGTTCTTATTTATTTGTGGAGTCAAAAAAAAAAAAAACCACCACAGATACAGAGAACAGATTGCTGGTTGCCAGAGGTGGGGTTTGGGTGGTGGGTAAAATGGATGAAGGTAGTTAGGAGGTAAAAATTTCCATTCATAATAAAAATTAATTCATGGATGTGCTGTATATCATGATGACTATAGTTAATAATACAGTATTGTATGTTTGAAAGTTGATAAAGAACTAAATCTTTNTATAATTAATAATACAGTATTGTATGTTTGAAAGTTGATAAAGAACTGAATCTTTAGTTATCATCACAAGAAAAAAATTTAAATTTGATGAATGTTAACTAGACTTATTGTGGTGATTGTATCACAATATATACAAATTTGGAATCATTAGGTTGTATACCTGAAACTAATATAATGTTATATGTCACTTATATCTGAATAATAAAGCAGAATTTGAATCCTTGAAATATGATTCTTAAAAAAGTATTATCCATACAAATATGATAGAAGCCTGTCATAGGTCATTTCATTTAATTTCACCTCAATCTCATGCACATCATTCTTGCAGATTTATTATGCAGTTTTATATCTCCATTTAAATGACAGCATGTCTGAAATAAAAATAGAATCTGAATCCTGGATTTTAAAACCTAAATGCAAAGTTATTACTATCATAAGTTGTGGGCAGAATTACTTATTTCCAATGAAAAGGGACCTTTATTTAACAGGCTTGAAGTTATGTTCCTTAGATGGAGAGCCTGAGACAAGAATTCAGATGCAGGTTTTTTTGAGGGAGTGCTCCTCAGGAGCGGGGGCGAGGAAGCTGTAGGAGAGGAAGTAAAGCAGGATAAGAAAGGTGAACAGAGGAGAAAAGGCAGTAACCTGTGGGGTGAGGCAGCTCCTGTCAGATGAGGACAGTTTCCTGTAGAAGGAAGGCTTCTATAAGCCTTTAATAGCCATGCTCAGGAAACCAGAGAGGTGGGTGCACTGGCTCATAAAAGGGGATATGGGTTGGGGACCACCTATCTATTGCAATAGGAAATATGGAACTACAGTTGATATAACTCACCACAGTCATAATAGTTGTTTGCCTCTGGGCCAGTTTAAGAACTAAGCTACTATAGTGGCTGCAGAAGGAGGGAGTCTGGATGGTCATCTTTGTTCCATGTCCATACACAACTGGATAACCAGGTGAGGCCTCAGACTAAGGGCAGTCAATACATTTGTTTTCCAATGAGCTATGATAGGACCAGATATAAAAGATGACCTGGGGAGATCAACTGTTTTTAGTTTAAATATTTGAAGTAGGCAGTAGTTGGAGCATAAACTGAAATGTCAGAGAGGTCCTGATAATCTAATGTATAGTCTGAAGTTATGAGGGAAGCAGAAACTATGAGTAAGCAAATGGGTATATGTGAGGTAGAGAAAAGGCATATAGACAGTGTAAGTGAGGAACCTGTTTGCTGGATAAATGTAGGATGGAAGACAAAGTAGAAACAATAAAGGGCAGCTGAATCACATTGATAGAGCTCCAGAGAAAAGAACCATAAAATCCCAATATTACTTTTATTTCATCCCTGGGTGAGGAAGATCCCTACCCACTCCAGAGTTCTTGCCTGGAGAATCCCATGGACCAAAGTGCCTGGAGGGCTACAGTCAATAGTGTCACAAAGAGTTGGACAGAACTGAAGCGACTTGGCAAGTATGCAGGGAAAGGTTTCAAAGAGCAAGATCAGTAAACATCAGACTGGATAAATTTCCTTTGGAGAAAGCAGATACTGTTGTTTGCATGCTTGTGCTTTCTTAAACACTGAAATGCTTCTGGAATGCTTGACAGTAGAATTGTTCTGCCTAAGAGAGACTAGAGAATCCTGGAGGCCAGGGTGCTACCAGGAGAGAGTGATAATGAAGGTGACTCTGAAGAAGATAAATGCCCAAACTGAATTTCAAAGTTGTTAATGGTAGAGTGTGTGTAAACCAGTTTACATAGTGAATTTTTTTTGGTGAAGTGTTATACAACTGTGGGGATGAGGGGGAAGTTGACATCTGGACAGCTCAATATTATTTTCCTGAGAAAGAATTCCAAATGAACCCATAGGAAGAGCACTTGCCAATCAGAGCAGAAGCCAGAGAGAGATATGAAGGATGGACAGGGGTTGGCCTGGTGAAGAGGGGAAGCTCAGGTCACTATTCTAACAGTAGTGAGAAGTGTTGAACTTTATCATGTCTATGGATCTTGCTAGTTTTGCCTCTGTTTGTGTTCTTGAATATAAGGTCTTAGGCATTTTGATCTCCTTTAGCAGGTAGAGAGAGAAACTTGGGTAACCTGGGCCAGAGTTCAGTAAGGGGAGTTATATTTGTAATGCTATGGGATTTCTGAAACAGTGATAAGTAGGGAAGCTGGAACCTGGTTAGGTTATCACAATTCATCCTCTCTCCGCATGAGAATATTCTGTAAGAAGTATTAAATATTAAAAATATTTACAAATTTTAAAGTCAAACAAATTCAAATATACCAATGTAAAGTCTCTAGGAATTGCTAGGTCTTCCTTACCCTTTGAATTATGAACTGTTTGACCCAAGAATACAGGTGTATGTGCATAGATCCATTTATTTCTGTATGAAAAATATCCATAGATCCACTTTCATGAGATCAAGAGAATCTGAGACATGCTTCATTTTTTCTGCATTTGCCCTTTGCACTTAAGGTTTGGTCAAGTGATTTCTTGAACATGCCATTAAAACAGGTCTCAAGATAATAATAATGGAGCTTTGAAATATAAAATTAAGCAACACAATAAAGTTGGAGTGGGTAGATCAAAACAAGTTCCTAGCATAAGGAGCCTTCATTATATGTGGTGGTGGTGTTTGTGTGTAAGTGTGAATGCATTTGTGAATGTCTAATGCTATGATAAGAGAACCTTTAATGTTAATTTAGGAGAAACAGCTCAGCAATTTACCGAGCTCTTAAATTCTTAGATTCATCTTGCTTCCTCTTGAAAACACTAAATTAACACTACTACAGACCTTTCCTCCACCCTACTTTCTGGAGAATATCTAAGAGACAATTCCACAGCTTTTGATGTTACCATCAAAACTCTTTAATTTTAAATGGATTACTTTTTCTGTTCCCACTGAGTGTTGTCATAAATGAAATACAACCACTAGAAGAAAAAGTATTAATCAGATCAGTTCAAAGTTGGAACTTAAATGGAATGCTCTAAAAATTGAAACAGTGTGCCCCTAATGTGATAATATGTATTTATAAACAGGGCTTTGTGGTTGATGCCATCAACCACTTTGCAAACTCTTGCCAATAATATTATTGCCATAAATTTGGAGAGTTGATTAGTGGGTCACTTAAAACCGTAATCTTAGCCTTTAGAGGATTTATTTAAATCTAATTTTAAAAGAGTCCTTTAATATTTATTTTTACAGAAGTTTACTTAGAAATTTAAGATTAGAGAATAGTTTCAAATGAGTGCTGCTGAAACTAAAAGAATTTGGATATATGGCTTTTTCCCAAGGTGGTCGCATTTCCCTCAAGGCCAATTTGTCATTGATGAAACATCTGTCCAAAACCATTCATTGTGTTTTGAGAACCTAGGATCAATAAGATTCTCTGTTTGGATAGGCAACTATTGTTTTCTAAGTAAAGATGAATGATGATAGGTGAATATATTTTTAGGTTTAACTTTAATGAGGTCTACTTATTTTTCTGTAATTGGAAAAATTTTGTGCTTTTGCCTTATCTGACAATTAAGTTCTTGGAAACTCGGAAAAGGAAACAGTCAAAGGATATTTAGAAGTCTTAGGAGATACTTTATTTTGTGCTGATGGCACTTTCTCATGGAACTGTTCGAATATACTGCCAGTGTAGAACTGGATGTTTATGAAAACAAATCACTGAAGATTTTTCTACGTTGAAACACTTTCTTTTTTGAGGCACACAAACTATGATGTCATTCCATTCTTCAGGAGTCTACATGCTCCACTTTCTGTCTCCCAGATCTTCCTCTTCTCTATTCTAGCCACAGACAGGCATGAGGCATGTTGTGTGAATATATACATGAACTGGAATTTTTAGTCTTTGTTGATATAGGATAACTGATAACTTTAAGTTGAAGTCTCCAGAAAGAGATACACACTGTAGGTTAACCATTTGTTCATTTATTCACTAAGAATTAATTGAACATCTACTCTCAGGCACATTTTATACTATACTATAATTAGGCTTTCAAAGGTCTCTGATAGCAGATTGTGAGAACTTCTATTTCAGTGCCAGGATTAATAGCCATCAGTTAGAAAAAATGGAAGATTTTTTTCTCACTGGGTCTAGTAAAGTGGTAAGCGTTTCATGTGGTGGTCAGCTACTGCAGTCTTAAGTGTATGGTCTTTGAGATCATATATACAAGAGCTCACCTCTCAATTCCAACTTACCAGCCCACTGACTTAGGGCCAGTCACTAAATCTCCCTGATTCTAGTTATTTTAATCCTTTCTGAGAGGTTACTGTAAGAGTTGAATAAAAAGTAATATAACTAAAGTGATTCTAACATATATTGCATGCTAAATAGAAGTTAGGTGTCTCTTTTACATTTCCCTTCATCTTTAAAACATCACTCTTGAATATTTACATTTATTTGTTTGACAAGTATGTTTATAAAATGTACTAAATGATGGCCAGTAATCCAGGCACTGAAATAGAAGTTCTCACAGTATGGGGCTTCCCTGGGGGCACCAGTGGTAAAGAAAATGCCTGCCAGGGAAGGAGACATAAGAGACACAGATTTGATCCCTGGACCTGCCTCTTGAGAAACCTATATGCAGGTCAGGAAGCAACAGTTAAAACTGGACATGGAACAACAGACTGGTTCCAAATAGGAAAAGGAGTACGTCAAGGCTGTATATTGCCACCCTGCTTACTTAACTTCTATGCAGAGTACATCATGAGAAACGCTGGGCTGGAAGAAGCACAAGCTGGCATCAAGATTGCAGGGAGAAATATCAATCACCTCAGATATGCAGATGACACCACCCTTATGGCAGAAAGTGAAGAGGAACTAAAAAGTCTCTTGATGAAAGTGAAAGAGGAGAGTGAAAAAGTTGGCTTAAAGCTCAACATTCAGAAAACGAAGATCATGGCATCTGGTCCCATCACTTCATGGGAAATAGACGGGGAAACAGTGGAAACAGTGGCTGACTTTATTTTTTGGGCTCCAAAATCACTGCAGATGGTGAGTGCAGCCATGAAATTAAAAGACGCTTACTCCTTGGAAGGAAAGTTATAACCAACCTAGATAGCATATTGAAAAGCAGAGACATTACTTTGCCAACAAAGGTCCATCTAGTCAAGGCTATGGTTTTTCCAGTAGTCATGTGTGGATGTGAGAGTTGGACTGTGAAGAAAGCTGAGCACCGAAGAATTGATGCTTTTGAACTGTGGTGTTGGAGAAGACTCTTGAGAGTCCCTTGGACTGCAAGAGATCCAACCAGTCCATCCTAAAGGAGATCAGTCCTGGGTGTTCATTGAAAGGACTGATGCTGAGGCTGAAACTCCAATACTTTGGCCACCTCATGTGAAGAGTTGACTCACTGGAAAAAACCCTGATGTTGGAGGGATCGGGGGCAGGAGGAGAAGGGGATGACAGAGGATGAGATGGCTGGATGGCACCACCAACTCGAGGCACATGAGTTTGGGTGAACTTCGGGAGTTGGTGACGGACAGGGAGGCCTGGCCTGCTGAGATTCATGGGGCTGCAAAGAGTCGGACACGACTGAGTGACTGAACTGAAGGGGGAGGGAATGGCAACCCATTCCAGTATTCTGGCCTGGAAAAATCTCATGCACAGAGGAGCTGGTCGGCTATAGTCCAAGGGGTTGCAAAAAGTCAGACATGACTGAGCACACACACATGCATGCCTTTGCCACTGATTAATTAGAAGGAAATTTAATAAGCTTCAAAGCCAACTCTATGAAAAACATTTCTTTTAATGAAGTAGCCAAATTCTGTGTTCTATCTAAAACTGGAATGGGAGACAGCTAGGGTGATGACTGTTTTAAAAGTTCTGGCCAGTTTAAAAGGATACAAAACATGAATTTAAATACAGGGAAAGTAAGAAAATATTCTTTTGTCATTGATATGTTTGGCTACCTAAAAGTCAAAAGACTCAACTAAAAACTATTAAAATTCAGGTGCACTAATTCAAGTAGATGAATGATGTACATAAATGCCGTGACCATTTTGCTCTTCAATTCAGTCCGTATTTTGTGGAGTTACTACTCTCAATGCTAGAGATACAACGCGAAACAAGAGCGACAAAAATCTTGCTCTCACTGAGCTTACATTCTTAAGGAGGCAAATAATAATATTTATTCTAGCAGCAGTGCATACGTAGTGCTCATGTGTCAGACACTCGTTTCTTTTTCTCAGTTTTTCTTTCTGTCACGCACACACAATCTTGTTTAAATTTAACATCCTTATGAGGTAGGTTCTATTATTATTCCCATCTTACAAACATAGAAAATAGATCATAGAAAAATAAAGAGTTTGCCCAGGGTCATAACAGTGAGTAATGGAGACAAGTTTCAGATTTGGGCAGTTAATGCTCCTATGTCAGGATTAACATACTAATTATATCATTAACTATATTATATTGATTATATTATATCAACTATATTAAACAGTAAAGCAAAGTAAGGGGATAAAAGGTGGCAGATGTGCTATTTTACTGAAGGTATTGAAAGAGGCCTTGAGATGAAATAGCATTTAAAAAGAGAACTGATATAAATAATAATTTAGCCATAAGGATGTCTTAGGATGAAAAGAATTCTGAGAAGTGGGAACAGTAGATGCAAAAGTCTTGTACTTGGAACAGGCTGGATGTGTTCAAAGAGTTCAGTGTGACTGGAGGAGAATGGGAATGAAATCATTTGGTAAGCTATGGGCCAAAGTGGGATCTTAGATGTTTGGATTTGGGGTTATTCTGTTAGACATGGGAAACAATAAGGAGATTTAAGCATGGCTCTGGTATAATCTGGGCTTCTCTGGTGGCACAGATGGTAAGAATCTGCTTGCAATGTGGGAATTGTGGGTTTGATCTCTGGGTCAGGAAGACCCTTGGAGAAGGGAATCACTACTCATTCCAGTGTTCTTGCCTAGAGAATTCCATGGACAGAGGAGCCTGGCAGGTTACAGTTCATGGGGTCAAACAGAGTCGGACATGACTGAATGACTAACACTTTCACTTTCTGGCATAATCTAACATTTTAAAAAGGCTTATTCTAATAGCTACGTAAAGATGAGACTGTACACTTGCAAGACTGGAAGCAGAGGGGTTATTTAGGAGGCTTTCTGCTACTGTTCGGGAAGAAAAGCACTTGGACCAGTAGTATAAAGTCGATAGATTTCAGAAGTATTTTGAAAGAAAAACCAATGAGATTTACTGATGTGTGTGCTTAATCTCTCAGTCCGTGTCTGCTATCTGATAGATTTACTTTTTTTTTTTAGTGTGTGAAAATAAAGAGGCAAAATGATTCCACAGTTTTTGGCCAGTGTAATTGGATGAATGATTGCTGTTTACTGAGGAAATATTGGGAGAAAGAAATGTTGGAGTAAGGAGAGTAAGAAATTTTGTTTTGAACATTTCATGTTTTATAGTCTCTCCCCTCTGAGTCAAAAGTAAGAAAGTAACCATCTGCAAGCCGGGAAAAGAGCCCTCACCAAGAAATGGAAATGCCAGAACCTTAAACTTGGACTTCCCAGCCTCTAGAACTGTGGAAAGTAAATTTGTTATTCAAACCACCCGTCTGTGGCTTTTTAGTTTTTGCAGTCTGAGAACACTAATACAGGAGTGGAAGTGTGTAAGATTTTAGAAGCAATATAAAAATATTGTTTTAAAAAGCAGATATGTCACTTTGCTGACAAAGGCCCATATAGTCAAAACTATGGTTTTTCCAGCAGTCATGTACAGATGTGAGAGTTGGACCATAAAGAAGCTGAGCACCAAAAAATTGATGCTTTTGAATTGTGGTGCTGGGGAAGACTCTTGAGAGTCCCCTGAACTGCAAGAACATCAAACCAATCAATCCTAAAGAAAACCAACTCTGAATATTCATTGGAAAGACTGATGCTAGCTCCAATACGTTGGCCACCTGATGCAAACAATGGATTCATTGGAAAAGACCCTGATGCTGGGAAAGATTGAAGGCAAAAGGAGAGGGGGCAACAGAGGATGAGATGGCTGGACGGTATCACTGACTCAACGGACATGAATTTGAGCAAACTTAGGGAGACAGTGGAGGACAGGGCATGCTGCAGTCCATGGGGTCACAAAGAGTCAAACACGACTTAGTACATGAACAACAAACATCAAAATAATAAGGAGAATAGCAGAGTGAATTAACTTGAGTTTTGCAGGTAGCAGTGAGGGATTAGGTAGGATTTTTATTCATAAATTTCAAGTTGGACAATTAAAGCATGGTTTTGAGTTTTATTCTATGTAGATTCAGCTAATTCAGTGTCAGGAAAGCAGTTCCGGATAACTAGCTTTGATATATTTTGATATATGATAGAGGGAATGCGGAAAGGGCTTTAGAGTGCTCAGAACCACAGAGTAAACATACTGCTTAGAGATCACATTGGTAGTGGTAAAATGGTTATAAATAATTGCTAGTGTGAAACATATAAAATACATTAAATAAATTGTACTGAGAGACGTGGGTGTTGGTAACGTCTCACCTTGCCTAAGCTGACCTTCATTTCCCAGGATTCCCTTCTTGTGTATTTCCAGTTAAGACTGGACTGTTGGAGACATGTTATAGGCTGTCAGGGAGATGGAAGTCAAACAGAAGCCATTTTGTAGTTTGCACCTAGTTCTGCTGTCTCAAACCTAGGTGTGGGACAGAACCCACCTTTTCTGAATTCCTTCTTCAACTCTGCCTCTCCTGACATCCATGAGGAAGGTCACCAACTTTCTGTGCAGCACACTCATCATCAGGATCACAGGTGGGTGAGAACTGACATGGATTATGTTTTTTCCCTCATGGGTTCCAGCTCCTTCTTGTGAATTTCAGCCTCTCTTTGATCTTCCCTATGCTACTACTTTCATCCTCTCTTCCCAGCTACCCGCCCTCTGGACTTCAAGCTGTAGATGAGACAGAAGACAGCAGCCATACAGACATTACTTAGCCAGCTCTCATATTTCCATAAGACCCAATCCTGGCAACAAATTCCTTATATATAGTGGTTCTGCTTGTTTAAAAATATAATTTGTTAAAATCTTTTAAAAACTTTATTGTTTTGGCAGTGCTGCCATGAGGTATATGGGATCCTATTTCCCCAACCAGGGATTGAACCCCTGCCCCCTGCCTTGGAAGTGTAGGGTCTTAACTGTTGGACCACCAGGGGACTCCTCTGATAAAATTCTCATACAAGAGATTATGAAAAAAGGGGGCACGTATATTGTAAGCTTCCCAACCCAGGGATCAAACCCAAGTCTTCCGCATTGTAGGTGGATTCTCTACTGGCTGAGGCACAAGGGAAGCCCAAGAATACTAGCATGGGTAGGCTATCCTTTCTCCAGCAGATCTCCCCAACCCAGGAATAAAACCAGGGTCTCTTGCATTGCAAGCGGATTCCTTACCAACTGAGCTATCAGGGAAGCCTTATATTGTAAGCTGTGCTGTGCTTAGTCACTCAGTCATGTTTGACTCTTTGCAACCCCACGCACCGTAGCTTGCCAGGCTCCTCTGTCCATGGGGATTCTCCAGGCACGAATACGGGAGTGGGTTTCAATGCCCTCTTCCAGGGGAATCTTCCCAACCCAGGGATCAAACCCAGGTCTCCCGCATTGCAGACAGTTTCTTTACCATCTGAGCTACTATATAGTAAGCTGCTGGTGCTGCTAAGTCGCTTCAGTCGTGTCCAACTCTGTGCAACCCCATAGACAGCAGCCCACCCGGCTCCCCCGTCCCTGGGATTCTCCAGGCAAGTATAGTAAACTAGAGGGTATCAATTCTCCTTAATTTATAAATATTACAGTTCTGATAAAAAATTCATCCAGATATGTCTTGTAACTTAAAATTTCAGTGAGACTACGTTAAGAATATGACAAAGCATAGAAAGCCACCACCCTAAATCCCTGAGGAGACCCAGTGGGAGAATATGAATAGAATACAAAGGTAACCAGGTTCTATGCCATGCTTGGAGGTATTACATAGTCACACTATATCAAACATCTACAGCAAGAAACTACAAATTGGAAACCAGACTTTCATTTCAGGGACAGGAATTAAGCAGTATGAAATTATATTTATAACTTGCATGTATTTGGTACTTTATGTGTGAGACACTCATTTTCAAAGTGTGGCATACATACACACCAGCTCATTTAATCATAATAGCCCTGTGAGGTAGGTACTGTTATTCCTATCTTTCAGGCAAGAAAATTGAATCACAGAGAGATTAGGGACCTTGCTTAGAATCACACCAGAAAATGACAGTAAGGTCAAACCACAGAATAACAGCAGTCAGAATTCCTATCCCAACCAGCCTCTGGTATGTCTTCATTGTGATTTATGCTTGGCTGTTTGAAAATGTCACCGTGGAACTGGAAAGGTAAGTGATGGAGAAGACCAGTACCTACAAGATATTCTTGAGAGGAAGACAGCCATCTTTCATCCTCTAACTGAGTACATCTGGATTGCTGAGGATGGAAACTTCAGCTCCATGAGTAGAGAGCTAAGAACAACTGACTTGATTATTATTCTTGTGAGTTACTGGCTTGTTGGAACAAGGCTGGCGGAGTGGCCCAGGGATAGATGACTGAGTGAAACATGTTGCAGGGCAAGAATCAAGACAAAAGCTTTTTTAACATCTTGACCTTATCAAGGAGGCATTGTAGTGCACACCAACATAAGGACACCCCTTCCTCTCATTTTCATGCCAAGGTAGACTGCTTCTCTTGACAGATCAGCAATCACAATAGAAACGGAGACAGTTCATGTTGCTCCAGGCCCATATAAAACCGTAAGTGTTTACATAGTCAAAAGACAAGGCAACAACACTGGCTAGAACATGTTCTGCCTCTGCGGAGTAGGAAATGGTTGTTGGGTGTTTGTGAGGCAGGTAAGGGTACGTAAGACGACTATTTTCCTCAAAAGGCCTTGTAAGATTTTTAAGTCTTTATGTGCAGATATATTGAATTTCTATGAAATGAACTAAAAACTGTAATGCTTTTCAATTTTTTACCTGTTGCATTAGCTAAGAGGCTAAGTGAGCCTGGGATGAAAACATTAAGAAGTGTATGATAGAATGCTCCAGTGTTGCTGGTGGCAGAGTTAACTGATATGACCTTTCTAGACAGCAATTTACTAATATGCATGAAGAGCCTTAAGAACCTGATGTCCCCTGAACAGTAATTCCACTCTTGAGAGTCTACAATTATAAAACAATCCTAAATATAAAAGAGAACTTGTCATTCAAAGAAGTTCATGGGATCATCAGTAATAATTGTGAGAAACTAGTAACAAACAATATTCAATAAGGAAAAAATTAAATACACCATGATACATCACCCATTAAAATGTTATACACCACTTAAAATATTTAAAAGATAATGTAAAAACATGGAAAATGCACATGGAATAAATTAGAAGACTAGTACATAAAGCTGTATATATTACTTTTTAAATGCATATATTTTTATCAAAGGTTTAGAAGATAAAAGACCATAACTGTTTGATTTCCCTCTTTTCATTTCTATTTCTCTGAATTTAAGTCTGTTCATAAATGTTTTGAATTAAAAAATTGAATAAGTTAGAACAACAGACTGGTTCCAAATAGGAAAGGGAGTACGTCAAGGCTGTATATTGTCACCCTGCTTATTTAACTTCTATGCAGAGTACATCATGAGAAACGCTGGACTGGAATAAACACAAGCTGGATCAAGATTGCCAGGAGAAATACCAATAAGCTCAGATAAGCAGATGACACCACCCTTATGGCAGAAAGTGAAGAGGAACTAAAAAGCCTCTTGATGAAAGTGAAAGAGGAGAGTGAAAAAGTTGGCTTAAAGCTCATCATTCAGAAAACTAAGGTCATGGCATCTGGTCCCATCACTTCATGGGAAATAGATGGGGAAACAGTGGAAACAGTGTCAGACTTTATTTTTGGGGGCTCCAAAATCAACTCATGCGAAGAGTTGACTCATTGGAAAAGACCCTGATGTTGGGAGGGATTGAGGGCAGGAGGAAAAAGGGATGACAGAGGATGAGATGGCGGAATGGCCCCACTGACTTGATCGACATGAGTTTGAGTGAACTCTGGGAGTTGGTGATGGACAGGGAGGCCTGGCGTGCTGTGATTCATGGGGTCTCAAAGAGTCGGACACGACTGAGCTACTGAACTGAACTGAACAACAATAGTGTAAACTTAACCATCAGAAAGAAAGAGGAATTGTATATAAATAAGCCCATTGTCATCAAGGCCAAAGGAAAGTCCCAGCCTTTGGGAAATGTAATATAATGTTCTGTTGTAGCTGTTAGAGGAATAGCTTTCAAAGTGAAGCTCAAAAGGAAACCTAAAGTAAATGCTCTGGTTATTGCCAGAACTTGGCTTATTTGCAATAAATTGGCTCAAAAACCTTGCTGTGATTAACCTGAATAAAAAAGCTGGAAATTTAATTTTCAGTTATATTGCATTCAATCTTGGGACTTCCCAGGTGGCTCAGTGGTAAAAGAATCTTCTTGCCAATGCAGGAGGCACAGATGTGGGTTTGATCCCTGGGTTGGGAAGATCCCCTGGAAAAGGAAATGACAACCCACTCCAGTATTCTTGCCTGGAGGATCCCATGGTCAGAGGAGCCTGGAAGGCCCCAGTCCATGGAGGTGGAAAGAACTGGACATGACTGAGGGACTGAGCATGCAAGCCTGCATCTAATTTTGCTTATTCCCCTGAAGAAACTCACTGTACTGGGAAAGGGTAGGGGTGGAAGAGGGGAAATTCCAAATATGTCTTAGCTCGGACACTCTTCTAAACTATGGCTCTGCGGTGGAATTTGTCACTGGCATGAATGCTTCTGCACTATAAACAGTTTTGAAAGGAGCGGAGGTATGTGTGCGCGCCAGGTTTTTTCAGGTTTTCTCACGTTTGTATGTAATTACTTAAACTAGGATTCAAGTTAGGAGCTGGTAGCCAGGGCTTCTAATTTGTAACTCACTAACACAGTATTATTTTTCTTTTAAAATTTCTTCTGAGGGATTGGCTTCTCTCGGTGCATAGCTATTCAGAAATGTTTAAAAGCACAATAAATATCATCTCAGAGTTACTGCCCTAAAACCTACAAGAAAATAATCCTGCATTTGCAACAAGATGAATGGAACTTGAGGGCATTATGCTAAGTGAAATAAGTTTGACAATGGAAGACAAATGCTGCTATGTTATTACTTATATGTGGAATCAAAGGGAAAAAAGGAGGAAAAACCCTCACAGATACAGAGAACAGATTGGTGGTTACCAGGGTTAGGGGGTAGGAGGTGGCCAAAATGGGTGAAGGTGGTCAAAAGGTACAAGTTTCTAGTTATAAAATAACTGGGATATAACATACAGCCATGGCATCCATAGTTCACAATATTGTACTGTGTATCTGAAAACTGCCAAGAGAGTAGATATTAAAAATTTTCATCAAAAGAAAAAATTGTAGTTCTGTCTGGCGATGGATGCAATAGGCACATATATCAAATCATTATGTCATACATCTAAAACTAATATAATGCTATATGTCAATCGATAAATTGACATATAACAATCGATAAAACAAAAAATTAGAAAAAAGCAAAATAAGTAATACTTTTAGATATATAAATGTGAATTATAGAGGGATTCACAATATAGTATATATAATTTTACTTCTGAGGACAAAGTACCTCTTGTCCCTTTTTCCCCAAATGTAACATTATATTTGTTTTTTTTTGTTAAAAAATAACAGGATAGCTCCCTGTATACATTTTGGACATTTGTAAGTTGTAGAAGAAGTAATAGATGTAACATATAACATGTAATAGATCAGGTCACTACTTTGGCTCTTCTTTGCTTGCATTCCCAGGAAGATAATTATATTACAAGAATTTGTACATTCTGTCTGTGCTGACACTATCTACTATTTTTATTTTCAAACTCGACTGCTGCCTTCAGCATTGTGCAATGTTTGGCTAGCAGTCAGTTTTGGCTGTCAAGACTTTCTTGTATTATACATGATTGCAATAGATTTTGTTATTGATTCCAGATATGTTTATATGTATTTCTTGTTCTCAGTTTTTTCTGGAGGTTAATCTGCCTAGCGTTGTTTATTTAAAGAAAGGAATCTAGGAATCCTTGAGAGTTGGGTTCTCAAAACGGGGGAAAAAACCTGAGTGAAGTCTTTGAAAAGTGAAAACTGATTCAAAGGAAAACCTTTAGTTCTGAAAAATCTCAAATTTAGAAATATTCTTATGTACAGTCTCTTCACATTGCTGCTGAGTATCAGGCATCAAAGTGAATGTTCACTGATGTTTTTAAATGTACCAAATGGTACACTGTTGCTGCTTAGTAGCTGATGCTGTCCGTCTCCTTTGTGACTGCATGGACGGTAGTTCACGCAGATCTTCTGTCTATGGGATTTCCCAGGCAAGAATACTGGAAAGGGTTGCCATTTCCTTTCCCAAATGGTCTATTAGCTTCTGAAATTCAAACCGGCTCTATATTTGGCCATAAAAAGAAGAGCAGCATGGCAGAAGTAACCGGTAGTGTTTTTCTTGGTGAATCAATAAGATGGACAGATGGACACACATGGATTTAAACTGAAAGCTGTTTCAGCCAACCTGGCTTTCATAGGAAGGGCATTTTAATCTTGGTCCCAATAGCTATATAAATATGTATGAACCACTGGATAAAGTCTAAACAGTTATTTGTCTCCTATTGCTCATTTACAGTTTCGTTTGGAGAAAGCTTTTCTCTATCGTAGTAAAACAGCATAACACAAAATGTTTGTGCTCAGTCTTAAAGTATGCAGTTACTTTAAGAGATGTGACATAATCTTATGGCAAAATTTTTAAAATAACCCAGTGTAAAATATTAATTTTTTTTTGTTTTAATCCAGAGTAAGATGTTGACACCTGCAGATGGTAGGCTGGGGTATTTGGAGAGGAGAAAGAGAAGCTTATGATAACTTTCCTGGACTCAGGCTCATCAAGCTATAGTTTTAGACCATGCCATGGTTGAAGAGGGAGGAGGGAAGAAAAAGCAAATAGGAAAGGAAGTTTCTTTCCTGACTGAGGACTAACTGATATCTTCATTAACTGGCTTCTCACTCTGGTCCTGGCAGGTGTTTGTAGCTGATGCTTTCTCCTATGGGTACTTTGCGTGTTATTCACTCAATCATATCTGAATCTTTGCAGTCCCAAGGACTGTAGCCAGCCAGGCTCCTCTTCCGTGGAATTCTCCAGGCAAGAACACTGGAGTGGGTAGCCATTCCCTTCTCCAGGGGATCTATCTCCCTGGCTGAGGAATTGAAACCCTGGTCTCCTGCATCGCATGCAGATTCTTTACCATCTGAGCCACCAGAGAAGCCCATGGGTACTTTGTGTGCTGCGCTAAGTTGCTTCAGTCATGTCTGACCCTGTGCAACCCCATGGACTACAGCCGGCCAGGCTCCTCTGTCCATGGGATTCTCCAGGCAAAAAATACTGGACTGGCTTGGTGTGCCCTTCTGCAGGTGATCTTCCTGACTCAGGGATCAAACTCACATCTCTTACGTCTAACCTGCATCAGCAGGCAGGTTCTTTACCACTAGTGCCCCCGGGAAGCCTTTAGATCTTATTTTAATTTTGACTGTGCTGTGTCTCTGTTGCTGTGCACAGGTTTCCTCTAGTTGTAGCGAGTACGGGCTACGCTCTAGTTGTGGTGCTGGCAGCTTCTTTTGTTGCATAGCACAGGCTCTAGAGCGTAGGCTCTGTAGTTGTGGTGCATGGCTTAGTAGCCCCGTGGCATATGGAATCTTCTCAGACCAGGGATTGAACCAGTGACCCTTGCACTGCAAGGCAGACTCTTAATCACTGGACCACCAGGGCAGCCCTCCTGTGGGTACCTTAAAGATTGCCGAGTGATCCTTTTTAGTGGCAGTTGTCATGGTGAGTTGGAGAAGGCAATGACACCCCACTCCAGTACTCTTGCCTGGAAAATCCCATGGACGGAGGAGCCTGGTAGGCTGCAGTCCATAGGGTTGGTAAGAGTCAGACACGACTGAGCAACTTCGCTTTCACTTTTCACTTTGATGTATTGGAGAAGGAAATGGCAACCCACTCCAGTGTTCTTGCCTGGAGAATCCCAGGGATGGGGGAGCTTGGTGGGCTGCCGTCTCTGGGGTCGCACAGAGTAGGACATGACTGAAGCGACTTAGCAGCAGCAGCAGCAGTCATGGTGAGTAACGTCTTCCTTCTGCCCTCAGCCCTGGTGATATCTTCCATCTTGGTGCTACATCCACATTCTTTTGTGTCCCAGATCACCCTTTTCCCCACAGGCCCACATCTGGTCCATGGGAATCAAACATCCCATGGCTTTTACTAGTAGAAGGATAACTCCTTTGCCAACATAGTCCTGTCCTCTCTTTATTTTCCCCAAATAGGCCACTTTATGAGACCATTGAATCCTCCAACTATGGAGAGAATTAGGCCCTCTCTGGGTTCTTGGTGAAGCCCTTACTTGCATTGACTTGAGGGGCACCAAATTCCTCTCCTTTCCCCTGGGGTAGTGGAGGGGTCTCAAGCCCAGATTTTTCCACCGAAATATCCCCCACAAATCTCTTTCATTCTCCTGAATGCTGCGACCCCTTTTAATATTCTTGATCTCACTAAATGGCCCAAGAAACGTAGAGCCAGTTTTTGTACATTTCATTTGTGAGTTCTGCCCCTGGTCAACCCCCAGCTTTGGCATGTACTCCTTTTCATATTTTGTGCCTGGGCCAAAACTTGACTGAATACACCTTTACATTCATATGACTCCAATCATAGTCATGTTACTTTGATCTTAGCCTAAAATTGACAGATGTAATAGAAGACACACATTTAAATTTGAATTTCAGATAAATAATAAATAATTTTTAGTTCATTTATGTCCTATGCACTGTTGGAGACATGTGTAAACTAAAAAACTGTGTGTTTATCTGAAATTCAAATTTAACTGGTCATCCTACATTTTATTTGCTAAATCTAACAAAATTTTGCTAAATCTAGCAAAATTCTCTTAACCAAGACTCTTCAAATGAAGATAAGAAAATATTTTCATTAGCATTTCATTATCTGTATGTATGCATGAATGTATGTCTCTCATATCTAGTTTAGATAACTTGGTATAAACTGTGTTAGAGGCATAAAATCTATTCAGCAAATCTGTGCTGATGGCAGTAGATAGGATTCTGCTTCTGGGTGTGTAAGATTTGTCTTCATCCTGGCTACTAATTTGTCTTGTAACTACACATGTGTATTGAATCTTGAGAGTAAAATAAAGTCTGCTTTCCCTTAGCCATGTAGAGACCTAGTTTAGGGAGGGCTATAATATGATGAAACACATTTTAGTACAGGGAATAAACTGTTCTGCTATTAAACACTTTTTAACTGCTTGCATTTATCTATTTATTCTCCAACTCATAAATACTTTTATTTATAATGTGTCTTGTAAGGACTTCAAAATGCATTACAAATGCATCCTATTAAAGCTATCTGATTCCACTGTTGATAGTATTAGATATTATACTATGATCATGCTCTTAATGATAAACAAAGGGCATAGCGCAAGAAAGCCATTTACCAAAGCGAGGTTTCTCTTCAACCTTTTCAGTTCACATTGTGAAGTTCCTTTAATCACAAGTCTTTGTGAGGAGTCTTTTTGTCAATTTAGTTCAGTTCAGTTGCTCAGTCTGTGTCTGACTCTGTGACCCCACGGATTGCAGCATGCCAGGCCTCCCTGTCCATCACCAACTCCCAGAGTTTACTCAGACTCATGTCCATTGAGTCAGTGATGCCATCCAACCATCTCATCTTCTGTCATCCCCTTCTGTCTTTTTGTAGTTGTATATGTTCTTGAGGTCTTGATTTGGTGCTAGATAGAAAGATAAGTTTACCGCACTGAGATTGATGAGTGTGTTTTGAGTTCCTGAGAGGTGTATGAGAAGACATTTCATGGAAGATGGGATCTTTTGTACTATAAATTCAGAAAATTTTAGCAGAAGTCAATGTGTTAGGAAAAAACCATTTATAGAAACTACCTGTGTGATGCTTTAAATATATAACAAATATTTCTGATTATAGATGGAAAAATTTATTATCTTCCTTTCATAGCCTGAGGATTTCTGGACTTAAGAAGACAGGGTCTCAATTAAGATTATTCTGTATTTTTAGGAAATGCATAAGATGGAATGAGAGACAACTACCTTAAAAGGAAGCTAATATAGGAAAATGTACACTAATTATAAACATAAGCTGATCATCCTAAATCACAACCAATTTAGGGTTAAGCAAATGATATGATGACATTGGATAAAATATTGTCTAGTTTGAAATAATGGAAAAATACTGCTTGACCACCTCTGTGCTCACTTCTGGTTGTAATGGAAGATGTGTAAGAGATCACAGTGTGTATGTATAAAAGAGAAGACTTAAATGGATATTCTAGCTACCTTTTTACATACACATAATGCTCCCTTAAATAGAAGATGGGCAGACTTAGTGTAGCTGCAGAATATAACCAGAACATCAATGAATAGTATTTACCAGTATTCACTTTACAGCCTGTCACTGGCTAACAAACAGAATTATGTAAAAGAGAAATAGGGTGCTCTGTTTGGTATCAAATGGCCATTGGGAAAAAGTTTTTAAGCTCAAATGATCACCTTTCGAAAATGTCCCTTAAATAGATGGTTTAAGTTCCTTCTAAGTCTATGATATTCTCACAGAACATGAGAATAGTTAACATGAAAAGAGTACTCCCCATCACTTCAAGGCAAATAGAAGGGGAAAAAAGGGAAGCAGTGACTGATTTTATTTTCTTGGACTTCACAGTCACTATAGATGGTGACTGCAGGCACGAAATTAAAAAGACACTTGCGCCTTGGAAGAAAAGCTATGACAAACCTAAACAATGTATTAAAAAGCAGAGACATCACTTTGCCTACAAAGGCCTGTATAGTCAAAGCTATGGTTTTTCCAGTAGTTTTGACGAATGTGAGAGTTGGACCATAAAGAAAGCTGAGTGCTAAAGAATGGATATTTTCTAAATGTGGTACTGAAGAAGACTCTTGATAGTCCTGTGGACAGCAAGGCAATCGAACCAGTCAATCCTAAAGGAAATCAACCCTGAGTATTCATTGAAAGGACTGATGCTAAGGCTTCAGTACTTTGGCCACCTGCTGTGAAGAGCTGACTCACTGGAGAATATCCTGATGCTGGAGAAGATTTGAGGGCATGAGGAAAAGGGGGCTACAGAGGATGAGATGGATGGATGTCATCACCAACTCAATGGACATGAGATTGAGTAAATTCTGGGAGACAGTAAAGGACAGGGAAGCCTGGCATGCTTTAGTCTGTGGGGTCATAAAGAGTCAGACATGACTTAGTGACTGAACAACAACAACATAGAGTACTCTTTTTTTCAGGCGTTGTTCTAAAGGCAAGTACTCGTTCACTGATAAAATATTAACAGACTAGCAGGTACCAGGCATTTTTAAAGGTCCAGTTCAGTTCAGTCACTCAGTTGTGTCCAACTTTTTGTGACCCCACAGCATGTTGCACTCCAGGCCTCCCTGTCTATCATCAACTCCCGGAGCCTACTCAAACTCATGTCCATCGCGTTGGTGATGCCATCCAACCATCTTTTCCTCTGTTGTCCCCTTCTCCTCCTGCCTTCAGTCTTTCCCAGCATCAGGGTCTTTTCAAATGAGTCAGTTCTTTGCATCAGGTGGCCAAAGTATTGGAGTTTCAGCTTCAGCATCAGCCCTTCCAATGAATATTCAGGACTGATTTCCTTTAGGATGGACTGGTTGGATATCCTTGCTGTCCAAGGGATCCTCGAGAGTCTTCTCCAATACCACACTTCAAAAGCATCAATTCTTTGGTGCTCAGCCTGCTTTATAGTCCACCTCTCACATCCATACATGACTACTGGAGAAACCATAGCCTTGACTAGACGGACCTTTGTCGGCAAAGTAATGTCTCTGCTTTTTAATAAGCTGTCTAGGTTGGTCATAGCTTTTCTTCCAAGGAGCAAGCATCTTTTAATCTCATGGCTGCAGTCACCATCCACAGTGATTCTGGAGCCCAAGAAAATAAAGTCTATCACTGTTTCCCCATCTATTTCCCATGAAGTGATGGGACGGGATGCCATGATCTTAGTTTTCTGAATGTTGAGCTCTAAGCCAACTTTTTCACTCTCTTCTTTCACTTTTATCAAGAGGCTCTTTAGTTCTTCTTCGCTTTCTCCCATAAGGGTGGTGTCATTTGCATATCTGAGGTTATTGATATTTCTTCCGGCAAGCTTGATGCCAGCTTGTGCTTCATCCAGTCCAGCGTTTCTCCTGATGTACTCTGCATATAAGTTAATTAAGTAGAGTGACAATATACAGCCTTGACATACTCCCTTCCTGATTTGGAACCAGTGTATTGTTCCACGTCCAGTTCTACCTATTGCTTCTTGACAAGGTCCAAGTGCATGTCAAATTCTTGACTTCATACAGTGATATTCTAAATAGCATAAGCACACAATTTATATAGTAAATGAGAAAAGGATACATGGTAGAAAAACAGAGTCAGGAAGTGGAATGCCGAGTCCTAAGGGAGGTTTTACTGCCTAGAACTGGAAAGGTCTTGATGAGATTACATTTGAATGAAGGTTTGAAGAGGAATATCAATATCTACACTATCTACAGGAGGAATGGTCCATGCAGAGGGAACAACAAGTGCAAAGGTCCTAAAACAAGACTGGCCTCTTTTGTTCTGGAGACCCATATGCCTGGGGACAAGGCAGCACAGGAGGGAGTCCTAGGAGTTAAGGTCAGAGACGCAAGGAGAGATCAGTTTTTGTGGGTTTTCCAGGTCTTGGTTGAGGATTCCCCCCCCCCGCCTCCCGCCCACTCTGGTCAAGACTGACAGTCACTGAAGGGTTTGGGGAGAGACATGACATGGTATGTCTTACAGTGTGATTTGCAGAGAATATATTGTGGGGAGCAAGGGTGATAGTTAGACTGTTGCCTTAGCTGTGAGTAAGATGATGACAGATGATACCACGTTGGCGGCAGTGGAGGTGGTGAGGAGGGGTCAGAGCTTGCAGAAGATTGGGACAGCAGAATTTGCTAACAGGTTGAATGTGGGATATGATAGAAAGGAAGGATTAGAATGACTTGATGGAACCGGGCCAAGCAGATGAAAGCACTGGATTGGCATGAGATGAGATGGGGAAGACTGTGGTTTGTTGGGAGGCATATCAGCAGCTTTATGAGAATTATCCCTTTAAACATATGAAAACCCTCTGAGGTTATAATGCCTATTCAACAAGTGAGAAAACTGATATACAGAGAAGTTAAGAAACTGGGTAGCATTCAAATTGTTGAATGGATGATTTGAACACTGGTGCCTGACTCCATCTAATAATGTTTTGTTGTCTCATAGTAAACCTGGTTACAACACAGCTTTAAATGTTAAGTATCAATAATGTGAAAAACTGCATTGTAAGAATCTATAAGAGGTGGGGTACAGAGAAAGGAAAAGTTGAAACTCCAATTCTGAGTGTAGATAATGACTCCTGTCTCTCAATTATTACTAATGAAGAAAGCATACTGAGTAAGATTTTTCTCTGGTTAGTTAATTGTTAAATTTTTTTTTCAATTGCAAATTGATTCTTATTTATCTAAATTCAGCAGGGAGGTAATTGTTTTCCTCTTTTAAGTGGTTTTACTTTTATTTTTAATCATCGTGGCTAGAAATTTTCAGCATGATAAAGAACTTTTAAACTTAGTACTATATATTCACTCCATTGCCCTTCTATGAAATATTAAAGATAATTTGATAAGTATAACAAAGTTTAAGAATCTAACCAAGGTCACACTAAGAGGTAACCATGAATGATCTTTTAGTACATTTCCTTTTAATAAGTTTCCTTTTAGTACTCATATTTATAGATGTTATATATGGTAGACTTTATACTATGTATAACTTTTTCACTGACATGATATCATGACATTGTTCCCATGCTATTTTTCTTTTTTCTGGCCATGCTGTGCAGCTTGTGGGATCTCGGTTCCCTGACCAAAGATTGAACCCAGACTACGGCAGTGAAAGCGCCAAATCATAACCACTAGACTGCCAGGGAACTCTGTTTCCATGTTATTAAATTCTTTATAAATATAATATCAATTCTTAATTCTTCTACACATTTCCTTGCTATGGAACTAACCCACAACTTTGTAATATCTTTTTAAAAAGACTTTTTTGGCATTGTTGTGAATACTTTCCAAATACAACTGTTTGTGTTTGGAATGAAAACATATTATGGAGATGGTACAGTCAGTGATGTGGCAGTATTTGTTACTTTCTCTTTGAAATGGTCATCAGTTAGTGAGAAAGCTCCTCAGCTGATGGTCACTTCACTAGAGGTCTATGTTTCATGCTCTTTGAGAATTTGGTATTATTAATGTTCTCTTTCATGTCAATAAACTTTGTCAGAGACATCTGTTTAAAAGCAGACAAAGAAGTGGTGTGCCCCAGGCCAATATTTGTATTTTTGTTACAGTCTTCTTGGATCTTTTATAGGAAGTGATAAATATAAGCCTCTCCAAATAACAATGTGAACTTCAATTCTGTTTAAATTATTCTTCTTCTACTAGGTGGTATTTAAGTGTTTAATATTTTTCAGGGATTAAAACTGGGCTAATGGTGCAATCTGTGATGAGCATATTGAGATATATATAGATTTCAAGCTTTAAAGATTAAATTTTCTAAGTGCTCTGGAAATATTGTTGTGTGTATTCTTATATACAATGCACATACTCAAATAACGATCTCTGTTTATACCTGGACAGACACTTGTTTGGAATATAAAGTGACTGACAATTTAATAATCAATCTATAGTGATACTATTTGCCTATTTTATTTTTAACTAAAAATAAATTAAATATAAATGTCACCAATTTTCATGAAGTATTTGTGGTAGCTAATGCCTAAGTCTGTAATATCCAAAAAGTAAACCAAAATAAAGAGCTAGTCAATAGCACATTATATTTAAGAAAAACTTCCATATAATAAGTAGATGGCCAATCTTAAAAGTTATATATGAAAATAAAATATATCTAGAATTAAGATTCAGAGAAGGCAATGGCAACCCACTCCAGTACTCTTCCTGGAAAATCCCACGGATGGAGGAGCCTGGTGGGCTGCAATCCATGGGGTTGCGAACAGTCGGACATGACTGAGTGACTTCACTTTCATTTTTCACTTTCATGCATTGGAGAAGGAAATGGCAACCCACTCCAGTGTTCTTGCCTGGAGAATCCCAGGGATAGTGGAGCCTGGTGGGCTGCCATCTATGGGGCTGCACAGAGTCGGACACGACTGAAGCAACTTAGCAGCAGCAGCAGCAGCAGCAGAATTAAGATTATGCTGAGTAAATTTAATCTTTGATAACTTGACATTTTTTGAATTATAAAAGATATATGAAAATACCAATTGTTCTTGTACTGTGGAAATTTTGATGTTTACTAGGAAAACCTCAAGAATATGAGAGTTGTAGGACCTATAAACTTAATCTAATAAAAACTCCAGAAGACTGGAGTCAATAAATTCAAATAATGCAGAGTCATAAATAAGCTCCACCTTGTCTGACCTCTCATTCATGGACTTTTTTCCTCAACAGAACCTCAGTCACTCTTTCTTATGAGACTTTGTCTTGTAAAGATGACTAAATGCTAGGTTAATAAGGTTTGTGTCCAAAGATCCTGAAAGGAGTAACGTTACCAATATGGCAACATAAGTCATTCCTAACTTTTGTTTCTCCTCACAAGGACAGCTACTAACAACTCTTCACAGACAAAATAATCCTGAAAAAGTCCTAGCACATCGGGGATAGGCTGAAGCACTCCCTGCACCAGAATAACCAAGACACTGTTACAGAAGTATACCAGAGGAGGGACTACACAGTAGTGAAAATGCACCCCAGCCCAGGCTGGTACAGCACCACACTGAGAGATCTTTTCTGAGGTTATGATTCCTCCAGTAGAAAAGGAGAGTTGAAGTAGAGTCCTGCTCTCCCAGCACTGTGGATCACTTTGAGGGAACTCTGGTCTTATTCATGGGGTTGCAGGGGACTATGTGAGGCTTGACACTTGAGAATCTGATTGTGATGGAAAAGTGGGTAGGTAGGATCTTGCAACAGTCAGCACTCAGTTCAGTTCAGTCGCTCAGTTGTGTCCGACTCTTTGTGACCCCATGAATCGCAGCATGCCAGGCCTCCCTGTTCATCACCATCTCCCGGAGTTCACTCAGACTCAAGTCCGTCGAGTCCGTGATGCCATCCAGCCATCTCATCCTCGGTTGTCCCCTTCTCCTCCTGCCCCCAGTCCCTCCCAGCATCACAGTCTTTTCCAATGAGTCAACTCTTCTCATGAGGTGTCCAAAGTACTGGAGTTTCAGCTTTAGCATCATTCCTTCCAAAGAAATCCCAGGGCTGATCTCCTTCAGAATGGACTGGTTGGATCTCCTTGCAGTCCAAGGGACTCTCAAGAGTCTTCTCCTACACCACAGTTCAAAAGCATCAACTCTTCAGCGCTCAGCTTTCTTCACAGTCCAACTCTCACATCCATACATGACTACTGGAAAAGCCATAGCGTTGACCAGACGGACCTTAGTTGGCAAAGTAATGTCTCTGCTTTTGAATATGCCATCTAGGTTGGTCATAACTTTTCTTCCAAGGAGTAAGCGTCTTTTAATCAGCACTCAGATCTTGATAAACTGAGTTCTTACTTGCAGTACCCAAATAAGTAGTCAAAATCAACATGTTTGCTGATCAGGAAAGCCAAGACAGTGTAGCAGTATGACTAGGAAACTTGGCAAGGGAAGTTCTGCCTAATTCAGGTCCTTAAAGAGTGTTGCCAGCCCTGAAATTTGGTCAGGACCACAAAGAGAATTTTTGGCTTCAAAGCCAGTTCTCCAGTTTTTCCCAGACAGGGAAACTAATTTGTGGTCCTTCCCATTGCAAAACCCAGCCTTAAGCCTACGCAGCCAATGAACCTATTTAGAGTACATGGAAAGCTGCATAGCCTGACCAGCAGCCCTTTGTACAGTGGCACTTGATCAGTGAACATAGCCCACGGCATTCTCTATCTGGAGAGCAAAACCAGTGCCTCATCTGGCCAAAGAATTCAGCACACAAGCTTTGCTGATTTGTGTCTCCAAACAGTGAGCTGTGTGAACCCTAGGGCCCATTTTGCTGTCCTCCACGGCAGGGAAACTAATTTGTAGCCCTACCTACTGCTGATAATTGTATCTAATCTCAATATCTAGAAAACTTAAACGGAGAACCCAGGGAATGGCAAAGTCCATCCTACAGCCTTGCTTGGGCAGGAAACCAAGCCATCAGTCCTATCCAACTATTCTTCCCCAACAGCAAAAATGCCTCTCCTCACGTCAGAGCTTGAGAGAAACTTGCACCAAAATAGATTCTTATGGCAAGCATCATCTGCCCAGGGGCACTACTGGAAACCTGAACTGAAGAGACGGTCAGGAATTGTCTCTATGAAAATGAACCTAAAGTATAGGAGGAGGAGATTGCTTGCTCAATGTTCAAGTACCAACATAAGGAATCAGAAATCATGAAAAGTAAACAAGACACCAAAGAAAATTAATAAAGTTCCAGTAACTGACCATAAAGAAACGGAGATCTAAGAATTGTCAAAGAATTCAAAATAACCATGAAGTTTAGCAAACTACAAGAACACAAAAATAGATAATTAAATAAGAAAAACAACACATTAAAAAAGTTCAAAGAAATAGAAACCCTAGAGGTGAAAAAACAGTGACTGAACTGAGAAACTTAATAAAGAGATTAGAAAGCACATTCAACCACTCAGAAGAATCACTGATCTTGAGACAGAACATTTGAAATTCAGAGGAGCAAAAAGAAAAAAAAAAGCATGAAAAAGAATGAAGAAAAGCCAGTGGAACTCATAGGACACAACCAAACAAAACAATAGTCACAATATGAAAATTCCAGGAGAATAGAAAAAAGGACAGAAAATATATTTAAAGCAATAATGGCTGAAAACTTCTGAAAACTGGAGAGAAACATCCAGATCAATGAGACCCAATGAACTCCAAATAAATTGAACCCAAACAGGTGTGCACCAAGATACATTAAATTGTTAAAAGTCAAAGACAAAAAAAAAAAAAATTTGAAAACAACAGGA
>SJYQ01001594.1:599781-617790 GCA_006410935.1 Redunca redunca | reverse complement strand
ATATGGTTCCCTCACCTCATGGCAAATAGATGGGGAAACAATGGAAACAGTTGACAGATTTTGTTTTCTTGGGCTTCAAAATCACTGTGAAGATGGTGACTGTAGCCATGAAATTAAAAGACGCTTGCTCCTTGGAAGAAAAGCTATTGAGAAACTTAGACAGCATATTAAAAAGCAGACATTACTTCGCCAACAAAGGTCTGTCTAAAGCTACGGTTTTTTCAGTACTCATGTATGGATGTGAGAGTTGGACTATAAAGAAAGCTGAGTGCCAAAGAACTGATGCTTTTGAACTGTGGTGTTGGAGCAGACTCTTTAGAGTCCCTTGGACTGCAAGGAGATCTAACCAGTCCATCCTAAAGGAAATCAGTCCTGAATATTCACTGGAAGGACTGATGCTGAAACTGAAGCTCCAATACTTTGGCCACCTGCTATGAAGTACTGACTCATTGGAAAAGACCCTGATACTGGGGAAGACTGAAGGCAGGAGGAGAAGGGGACAACAGAGGATGAGATTTTGGATGGCATCACTGACTCAATGGACATGAGTTTGAGCAAGATCCAGGAGTTGTGATGGACAGGGAAGTCTGACATGCTGCAGTCCTTGGGGTTGCAAAAAGTCAGACACGACTGAACAACTGAACTGAATTATAAGATATTTTATGCAAGTCACATAGTGACCACAAGGGAAAAAACTTTAGTAATTATACAAAAGAACATAATAGGTAAAAGCAAACTGATACCAAAAGACATTAAAACACACACAAAAAAACAGTAGGATAAGAAGCAATGAATAATGGACATACAAACTAGCCTGAAATTTATGAATTGGCAATAGTAAATCCTTATCTATCAATAGCTATTTTAAATGTGAATGGATTAAATTCTCCAATCAAAAGACATAGCATGGCTAAATCAATTTCAAAAAGATCAATGATATGTTGGATACAAAACTCACTTTACCCCTAGATAAACAAAGACAGAGTGAAGGGAAGGAAAAAGATATTTCAACCAAACATAACCAAATTGTGGTGCTGAACTGTGTAGAGGTAGCTATACTTATCAGACAAAAGAGACTTTAAAAATGGTAACATTAGCAGTTTTATTTGTCTACATAATGCTAAAGGGGTCAATTCATCAAGAAAATTTTTAAAATGTAAATATTTTTGCATCCAACATTAGAATACATAAATATATAAAGCAAACAATAGTAGAGCTAAACAGAAATAAACAGCAATCCAATAATAGTTGAAGAATTCAATGCCCTACTCTAAACAACAGATCACTGAGGTAGAGGCTCAATAAGAAAACATCAGATTTGAATAACACTATAGGATTTCTCGGAGAAGGCAATGGCACCCCACTCCAGTACTCTTGCCTGGAAAACCCCACAGATGGAGGAGCCTGGTGGGCTACATACAGTCCATGGGGTTGCTAAGAGTAAGACACGACTGAGCGACTTCACTTTCACTTTTCACTTTCACTTTCACGCATTGGAGAGGGAAATAGCAACCCACTCCAGTATTCTTGCCTGGAGAATCCCAGGGAGTCTGGTGGGCTGCTGTCTATGGGGTTGCACAGAGTTGGACACGACTGAAGCAACTTAGCAGCAGCAGCAGCATAGGGTTTCTCAGGTGGTACTAGTGGTAATGAACCCTCCTGCTAAAGCAGGAGATGTAAGAGATGCATGTTCTGTCCCTGGGTCAGGAAGATCCCCTGGAGGAGGGCACAACAATGCATTTCAGTATTTTTGTCTGGAGAATCCCATGGACAGAAGAGCCTGGTGGACTATGGTCCATAGCGTCACAGAGAGTCAAACATGACTTAAGTGACTTAGCATGCACTCATAGACTAAATAGACCCAACACACATAGAAAGAACACTATCTGACAACATCAGAATGTATTTTTCCCCTCAAGTGCACATAGAACATTTTCTAGGATAGACCATGTGTTAGGCCACAAAGCAAGTCTTAGAAAGCTCAAGAAGTCTGAAATCATACCAAGTTATCTTCTCTGACCACAATCATTTGAAATTAGAAACCAGTAACAGGAGGAAAATAACAAAACTTACAAATAAATGAAAATTAAACAAAAAAGAAATCAAAGAGAAATTAAAAAGTATCCTGAGACAAATGAAAATGGGAACAGAGTATGCCAAAATTATGGGATGAAACAAAAGCAGTTGTAAGAGTAAGGTTCACAGAAATAAATACCTACATTAAGAAACAACAAATATCTCAAATAAATAATCTAACTCCACTCTTCAAGGAATTAACAAACAGACACCAAAGTGAGCAAAAGGAAGGAAATAATACAGATTATGGCAGAAATAAACTAACTACAGAATAGGAAAATAATAGAAAAGATAAAACTGAGTAGGTTCTTTAAAAAAATTAGCAAATTAATACACCTTTAGCAAGACTAACAAAGGAAAGACAGAGGACTCAAATGCACAAAACTGTAAATGAAAGGGGAGACATTACAGCTGATACCATGGAAATACACAGGAGCATAAAAAGCTACTGTGAACAACTTACATCAACAAACTAAACAACCTGGAAGAAATGAAAAAATTCTTTGAAACCATACCTACCAAGACTGAATCTGGAGAAAATAGAAAATCTGAACTGATCAATTACTAGTAAGGAGAATGAATCAATAATAAAAATCTCCCAATAAGGAAAAGCCTAAGACTCAAACTTATTTTAGGAGCCAGCACTACCCTGGTATGAAAGCTAAAAATGGACAGTAGGAGAAAAGAAAACTATAAGCCAATATCCATACTGAAGATAAATACAAAAATTCTCAATACTAGTAAAATGAATTCAGCAGCACATTAAAAGGATCATTCATTATGATCAAGTGGGATTTGGCCCTGGGATGTAAGGATAGTTTAACATAAACAAATCAATAAATGTCATACACACATTAACAGAATAAAAGAAAAAAAAAATCTTATGACGACCTTGATAGGTACAGAAAAAGCATTTGATATATTTCAACATGTGTTCATGATAAAACCTCTAACAAATTAGGTACAGAATGAACACACCTCAATGTAATAAAAATCATATGTGAAAAAACCCACAGTTAACATACTCAAACTTAGTGGTTAAAGACTGAAAGTTTTTCTTCTAGGATCAAGAACAAGACAAGGATACTCATTCTCACCACTCTTATTCAATGTAGTACTGAAATCCTAGCCAGAGCAAGCAGGCAAGAAAAAGAAATAAAACTTATCAGAATTGAAAAGGAAAAAGTAAAATGGTCTCTATTGGCATATGACATGATTTTATACATAGACATAAATACTTTGTCAAAAAAACTTAACCTAATAAATTCAATAAAGTTGCAGAATACAAAATTAGAACAGAAAACTCAGAAGTATCTTTATACTAATAAATACTCTGAAAAAGAAATTTAAAACTTAATTCCATTCCCAATAGAGTCAAACCCAAAATGTACTTAGGGATAAATTTGACCACAAGGTGAAATATCTCTATCCTGAAAACTAAAAGACATTGATGAAAAAAACTGAAGACAAAAATAAATGGAAAGGTATTTGTGTGTTCATGGATTAGAATAATTAAAACATTGGAACTACCACAAGCCATCTATAGAGTCAATGCAATCTCTATCAATATCTCAAAGAGATTTTTTTTTACAGAAGCAGAAAAAGCTGCAAAATTTTTATAGGATCATTAATAAAGACCTTTAAAGCCAAAAAAACCTTAACGATGGCAAAGACAAGGAAGTATCATAATTTNAAGCTGCAAAATTTTTATAGGATCATTAATAAAGACCTTTAAAGCCAAAAAAACCTTAACGATGGCAAAGACAAGGATGTTCAAAGACAAGGAAGTATCATAATTTCCGATTTCAAGCTATATTATAGAACTATAGTAATCCAAGAAGTATGTTACTGGCATAAAACAGACATATTTACCAGTAGAAGATAATTGCAAATCCAGGGAAAAACCCATTAATAGACAGTAAACTGATATTTGATAAGAAGCCTATAAAACTTAATGGAGAAACGAGTCTTTTCGATAAACCGTGCTGGGAAAAATAGATATTCACATATAAAACAATGAAACTTGACCCCTACCTTACACTGCTTACATAAATTAACTTCAAATGGATGTAAAAAACCTACATGCAAAACTGGAAAACTTAAAACTCCTAAAACACAGAAAATAATTTCCTTGATATGAGTCTTGACAGTGATTTTTTGGACTTAACACCCAAAGTATAAGCAACAAACTAAAAAACATATGGAACTACATCAAACTAAAAATCTCCTGCATAACAAAAGAAATCAACAAAATGAAAAGGTAACCTAATGAATGGGGAAAAATATTTGCAAAGTGTATCTGATAAAGTGTTAATATCCAAACTATATAAAGAATTCATACAGCTCAATAACAATAACAAAGCAAATAATATAATTTAAAAATTGACAAAGGACCTGAACAGAATACCTGTGTTATTCTTCCAAAAAAGGCATGTGAATGGCCAACAGGTAAATGAGGGATGATCAACATCACTAATAAAAGAAATGCAAATCAAAACCACAGTGATATATCACATCACACATATTAGAATGGCTAGCAACAAAAAGACAAGAAATAAAAACTGTTCTGGAGAATGTAGAGAAAAGGGAACCCTTCTGTACTGCTGACGGAAATGAAAATTGGTGTGGCAACTCAGGAAAACAGTATGGAAGTTCCTCCAAGAAAAGTAGCATGTGATCCAGCAATTAAACTTTTTGGTATTTATCCAAAAGAAATCAATATACTTACTTGAAAAGTTATCTGCATCTCTACGTTCACTGCAGCGTTCTTCACAATAGCCAAAACTTGGAAAGAATCTAAGTGTTCATCAACAGATGAGTAGATAAAGATGTGATACATATATATCAATACAATAAAGTATTATTCAGCAGTAAAAGAGAGAAAAAGTGTCTTGCCATTTCCAACAACACGGAGGGACTTTAGAGGCATTGTGCTAAATGAAATAAAGTCAGAGAAAGACAAACACTGTATACCATTTACATGTAGAATCTGGAAACAAACAAACACCAAAACAGCTCTTAGAAAAAGAGATCAGATTTGTTGTTTCCAGAAATGTGTGTGTGTCTGGGGGGAGGTGGGGAGGGAATTGGATGAAGGTGATAAAAGGGTACAGACTTCCAGATAAAAAATAAAAAATTACTAGAGGTTGTAGTGGTCCATGTGCAGGTTGGAAAAGAATTTCCAGACATGAGACAGAATGAAAGAAGCATAAAGTTTATTAGAGTGGGAGACACTGTTAGAACAGCCAGCTAGCTCAAGGGAGAACTGACACTGGAGGGGTGTCCTGAGTCCACTTTATACCCAGGGTACAAGGAGGGGGATAGGGGTCCTGCGGGTCATTTGCTGATTGGATGAGACATGTATATTGGGTGGGAGGCATGGAGAGTAAGGCAAACATTTTCTCCCTATGGGGTAGGAGAGGAGACAGGTTATACTGCTCAGGAGAACATGAAATCCATTAATAGTTACAACATGGGGGAGGGAAGGACAATAAAGGTCTGGTTTTTCCATTCCTGTATTCCAAGACCCTCCTTGGTTTTATCTGTTCTTTCATCCTTGGGTCACCAGAGATGTAATGTAAAACATGACAACTTCAGTTAAAACAGATGTATAGTATATTTGAAAGTTGTTAAGAGAGCAAGTTCTAAAGAGTTCTTATGATAAGAAATTTTTTTCTTCTTTAATTACCCATATGAGATGATGGATGTTAACCTATAATAATCATTCTACAATATATGTAAGTCAAATTGTTATGTTCTATATCTCACATTTATAGAGTACTGTATATTAGTTATATCTTAATAAAACTAGGGGGGAAATCCTTTGAGAAATTTAGGGCTATTTTTGATGCTATTATCAAACTACTGTCATATTTTCCCAGTTTTAGGATGCCGTTATTCAGTTCGGTTCAGTTGCTCAGTCGTGTCTAAGTACTGACTCGTGTGGCCTACAGTATGCCAGGCCTCCCTGTCCATCACAAACTCCCTGAGTTTACTCAAACTCATGTCTATCACGCTGGTGATGCCATGCAACCATCTCATCCTCTGTTGTCCCCTTCTCCTCCTGACTTCAATCTTTCCCAGCATCAGGGTCTTTTCTAATGAGTCAGTTCTTCATATCAGGTGGCCAAAGTATCAGAGTTTCAACTTTACCATCAGTCCTTCCAGTGAATATTCAGGCCTTATTTCCTTTAAGATGGACTGGTTGGATCTCCTTGCAGTCCAAGGGACTCTCAAGAGTCTGCTCCAACACCACAGTTCAAAAGCATCAATTCTTCGGTGCTCAGCTTTCTTCACATGCCAACTGTCACATCCATTCATGACTACTGGAAAAAACGTAGCTTTGACTAAACAAACCTTTGTTGGCAAAGTAATGTCTCTGTTTTTAAATATGCTATCTAGGTTGGTCATAACTTTTCTTCTAAGGAGTAAGCATCTTTTAATTTCATGGCTGCTGTCATCATCTGAAGTGATTTTGGAGCCCCCCAAAAATAAACTTTGTCACTGTTTCCACTGTTTCCCCATCTATTTCCCATTAAGTGATGGGACCAGATGCCATAACCTTCATTTTCTGAATGTTGAGCTTTAAGCCAACTTTTTCACTCTCTTCTTTCACTTTCATTAATGTAGTCTAGTTAATTATAATATTTCAGGAAGAGAAAACACTACCACATAAAAGTTATAACATTACTGATTTTAGAAACAGTAATGAGAGGGTAACAGGCAGGAAGGCCAGGGGTCTCTAAATGGAGGAAATAGGCTGCAAGTGTCAGACATTTTTATATTTCTCAAGTGGCAGGAGGAAACAAAGTACAAGTGTTGAGATTTTTTCCCCTTCTCTACACAAATTTAAAAAGAGGTTTCTATTAAAATTCTGTGTTGCCATGATGACACCTGGCTCCACCTGAACTTTTCTCAAATCTTGAGCTAACAAATGCATTTTTCTTATGGAAATATTTGTCTTAAGCTATGTTAACAAACTGTGTATTTACCCTAGACTTTGTCTTCAAGTTGGTTCCCCCTAAGACCCAGAACCGACGGGACAAAACAAACCAGTATGTTTTACTCATGCAAATGTTCTCTTAAGCTACTTTAATGAGACCTGTATTTGCTTGGAAATCTGTCTTTCTTCAAGATTCACAGCACTCACCTTGTGCCAATGTTATCTCAAAATGCATGTTGTGGGTGAGGGGCCTGGTCCATTCTCTGAGTTTGTAGACATTTCCTTTATCTAATTCAGTTCAGTTCAGTCCTCAGTCATGTCCGACTCTTTGTGAACCCATGAATCGCAGCACGCCAGGCCTCCCTGTCCATCACCAACTCCCGGAGTTCACTCAGACTCACATCTATCCAGTCAGTGATGCTATCCAGCCATCTCATCCTCAGTCGTCCCCTTCTTCTCCTGCCCCTAATCCCTCCCAGCATCACAGTCTTTTCCAATGAATCAACTCTTCGCATGAGGTGGCCAAAGTACTGGAGCTTCAGCTTTAGCATCATTCCTTCCAAAGAAATCCCAGGGCTGATCTCCTTCAGAATGGACTGGTTGGATCTCCTTGCAGTCCAAGGGACTCTCAAGAGTCTTCTCCAACACCACAGTTCAAAAGCATCAATTCTTCGGTGCTCAGCCTTCTTCACAGTCCAACTCTCACATCCATACATGACCACTGGAAAAACCATAGCCTTGACTAGACGGACCTTAGTCGGCAAAGTAATGTCTCTGCTTTTGAATATGCTATCTAGGTTGGTCATAACTTTTCTTCCAAGGAGTAAGCGTCTTTTAATTTCATGGCTGCAGTCACCATCTGCAGTGATTTTGGAGCCCCCCTAAAATAAAGTCTGACACTGTTCCACTGTTTCCCCATCTATTTCCCATGGAGTGATGGAACCAGATGCCATGATCTTTGTTTTCTGAACGTTGAGCTTTAAGCCAACTTTTTCACTCTCCTCTTATACTTTCATCAAGAGGCTTTTTAGTTCCTCTTCACTTTCTGCCATAAGGGTGGTGTCATTTGCATATCTGAGGTAATTGATATTTCTCCTGGCAATCTTGATTCCACCTTGTGTTTCTTCCAGTCCAGCGTTTCTCATGATGTACTCTGCATATAAGTTAAATAAGCACGGTGACAATATACAGCCTTGACATACTCCTTTTCCTATTTGGAACCAGTCTGTTGTTCCATGTCCAGTTCTAACTGTTGCTTCGTGACCTGCATATAGATTTCTCAAGAGGCAGGTCAGGTGCTCTGGTATTCCAAACTCTTTCAGAATTTTCCACAGTTTGTTGTGATCCACACAGTCAAAGGCTTTGGCACAGTCAATAAAGCAGAAGTAGATGTTTTTCTGGAACTCTCTTGCTTTTTCCATGATCCAGCGGATGTTGGCAATTTGATCTCTGGTTCCTCTGCCTTTTCTAAAACCAGCTTGAACATCAGGAAGTTCACGGTTCACGTATTGCTGAAGCCTGGCTTGGAGAATTTTGAGCATTACTTTACTAGCATGTGAGATGAGTGCAATTGTGCGGTAGTTTGAGCATTCTTTGGCATTGCCTTTCTTTGGGATTGGAATGAAAACTGACCTTTTCCAGTCCTGTGGCCATTGCTGAGTTTTCCAAATTTGCTGGCATATTGAGTGCAGCACTTTCACAGTATCATCTTTCAGGATTTGAAACAGCTCCACTGTAATTCCATCACCTCCACTAGCTTTGTTCGTAGTGATGCTTTCTAAGGCCCACTTAACTTCACATTCCAGGATGTCTGGCTCTAGATTAGTGATCACACCATCGTGATTATCCAGGTCATGAAGATCCTTTTTGTACAGTTCTTCTGTGTATTCTTGCCACCTCTTCTTAATATCTTCTACTTCTGTTGGGCCCATACCATATCTGTCCTTTATCGAGCCCATCTTTGCATGAAATGTTCCCTTGGTATCTCTAATTTTCTTGAAGAGATCTCTAGTCTTTCCCATTCTGTTCTTTTCCTCTATTTCTTTGCCTTGATCGCTGAAGAAGGCTTTCTTATCTCTTCTTGCTATTCTTTGGAACTCTGCATTCAGATGCTTATATCTTTCCTTTCCTCCTTGGCTTTTCGTTTCTCTTTTCACAGCTATTTGTAAGGCCTCCCCAGACAGCCATTTTGATTTTTTGCATTTCTTTTCCATGGCGATGGTGTTGATCCCTGTCTCCTGTACAATGTCACAGACCTCATTCCATAGTTCATCAGGCACTCTATCTATCAGATCTAGTCCCTTAAATCTATTTCTCACTTCCACTGTATAATCATAAGGGATTTGATTTAGGTCATACCTGAATGGTCTAGCAGTTTTCCCTGCTTTCTTCAATTTAAGTCTGAATTTGGTAATAAGGAGTTCATGATCTAAGCCACAGTCAGCTCCTGGTCTTGTTTTTGTTGACTGTATAGGGCTTCTCCATCTTTGGCTGCAGAGAATATAATCAATCTGATTTCAGTGTTGGCCATCTGGTGATGTCCATGTGTAGAGTCTTCTCTTGTGTTGTTGGAAGAGGGTGTTTGCTATGACCAGTGCATTTTCTTGGCAAAACTCTATTAGTCTTTGCCCTGCTTCATTCTGCATTCCAAGGCCAAATTTGCCTGTTACTCCAGGTGTTTCTTGACTTCCTACTTTATTAGTAGCTATATAACACCTGGCTAAAAACTAGCAGGGGGCACTTTTTGTGCCCCCTTCCAATGTCTATTTCAGAAGCTTTCTCTGTCTTTTATATTTTGATAAAATTTTATCACACAAAAGCTCTGAGTGATCAAGCCTTGTCTATGGCCCTGGACTGAATTCTTTTCTGGTGGCCAAGAGTCCCAGTGTCTTTCGTGGTTCAGCAACAACCTTTCAGTAACTGTGCACCTTAGTTTCAAAGATGTAACATGTGTACTTTTTGGCAGGCACTTATTGGCTTTAATACATTTAGGCTCTGTTCAGACACAGCTTAAAGGGGTTGCTTGTTGACTTGTTCCAACAGACGTACTCCATCTTACAGTTCTGTAAATCTATCAGAGATCCACAATAGTAACTGCAGTCTTATATGAACCCTTCTCATTTATGTGCCTTCCTTAATAATGCCTGAACAGGTTATTTTACTGGATACTTGAGATCGACAAAAAATTATTTGAAACTTAAAATTTACTTTGTTGTTCAGTTGCTAAGTCTTCTCAGACTTTTTGCAATATAGACATGGAACCCCATTCCAGTACTCTTGCCTGGAAAATCCCATGGATGGAGGAGCCTGGTGGGCTGCAGTCCATAGGGTTGCTGAGAGTCGGACACAACTGAGCAACTTGACTTTCACTTTTCACTTTTGTGCATTGGAGAAGGAAATGGCCACCTACTCCAGTGTTCTTGCCTGGAGGATCCCAGGGACAGGGGAGCCTGGTGGGCTGCTGCCTATGGGATTGCACAGAGTCAGAAACAACTGAAGCGACTTAGCAGCAGCAGACGTTCCTGTCCTTCACTATTTCCCAGTTTGCTCAAATTCATGACCATCTCATCTTCTGCCACCCCGTTCTCCTTTTGCCTTCAGTCTTTTCCAGCATCAGGGTCTTTTCCAATGAGTCGGGTCTTCACATCAGGTGGCCAAAGTATTGGAGCTTCAGCATCAGTCCTTCCAATGAGTATTCATGGTTGATTTCCTTTTGGATAGACTTTTTTGATCTCCTTGCTGTCCAAGGGACTCTCAAGAGTTTTCTCCAGCATCACAACTTGAAAATATCAATTCTTTGGCTTAGCTTTCTTTATGGTCCAACTCTCACATCTATAAATAACTACTGGGAAAACCATATGTATGGTTTTGACTATATGGACCTTTGTGGGCAAAGTGATGTCTCTGCTTTTTAATAATTTGTCTAGGTTTGTCACAGCTTTCCTTCCAAGGAGTGTCCTTTCATTTCACGGCTGTAATCAATGTCCACAGTGATTATGGAGCCCAAGAAAATAAAGTCTGTTACTGCTTCCACTTTTCCCCCTTCTATTTGCCATGAAGTGATGGGACCAGATGTCATGATCTTAGGTTTTTAATTAATAAAGCTGGATTGAAACATTAATATTAATTAATTTTAATGTTTTAATTTCAAGCCAGCTTTTTCCTTCTCCTCTCTCACATTCATCTTTTCCATTTTCTGCCATTAGTAGTATCATTTGCATATCTGACATTGTTGATATTTCTCCCAGCAATCTTGATTCCAGCTTGTGATTTATCCAGCCTAGCATTTTACATGATGTACTCTGCATGTAAGTTAAATAAGCAGAGTGACAACATACAGTCTTGATGTACTACTTTCCCAATTTGGAACCAGTCTGTTGTTCCATGTCTGGTTCTGTTGTTTCTTGACTTGTATAGGTTTCTCAGGAGACAGGTAAAGTAGTCTGGTATTCCCATTTTTTAAGAATTTTCCAGAGTTTGTTGTGATCCACACAGTCAAAGGCTTTAGCATAGTCAATGAAGCAGAAGTAGATATTTTTCTGGAATTCCCTTGCTTTCCCTTTGAATCAATGAATGCTGGCAATTTGATCTCTGGTTCTTTTCTAAACCTAGCTACTCATTCCTTTTATAGTTAACAGAGGTTTGAGACAGTTGTTGTGGATTGCTTGTAGTACTTTTTAAGCTTTGGATTGCAAATCCATTGCAACAGTGCTGCTCCTTATTGCTCTTCTACCTATGGACAGCCACCAATTATTAACCCTTTTCTTGCTAGTGGTAAAGCCCCTAGCTGGGCTTATTCAGAAAAACCTACCAGACTCTTGCCCTGTTCTACATCTTCTTTTTTTCTTAGTTTTCTTTCTGCCTCTGACCCATATGGTTTGCTTCTGTATCCTACATCTGGGGTTAATTGAGAGCAGTAAATGTTCACTTGCAACTGCTCAAAGCTCAGCTTGTATGGGATAGATGCTTTCTTTCCTAACTCCATGGGTCCTATCAATTGTTATTTTACTGTCTCTTCTGTTTTTATCTACTATTTCTCAAATCAATAAAAAGGGAGAATTGGAGGAAGTGCAGTTATCTTGTGAAACTCCTTTCAAATCCTCTAAAGTAGTAAGAATGGCTGAAATACTTTTTGAATGAGTTTTGGAAAGACATATATTGCCTAAACCAAGAACTGCTGGGAGACATTCTCTCATGATGGAAATCCTTTCTAATTCCTATTTCTTTCATAGTTGTTGGCTGTCTTTCACTTAAAACCAATACAAACAACAAAAAAATTAAACATGCATTTAAACACACACATACACGCACACACGCGCACACACACACACACTGTTGCCCTGTAACCTTGTATCTGCAAAAGCCCATAGAATTTTGCTTATAACAACATATGAGCTACATTGGGGTCCCACAATCACTCTTGACTGTTTGAGACCCATGTAGAAAACAGTTGTTTCCAGATCTTTGAAAGATGGAACAAGTTAATGTAGTATTATTGGATGGTTTCACGGTAGTGCTCAAACTGTAATTCCTTAAAACACTAGGGTTTCTTAGTTGAATAGATTCCAATAGAAATACAAGAAAACAAGAAATAATAAACAGCAGCCTTTTCCAGATTCTAGAGGGAAAAAATACATAGCCCTAATTTTCCCAATTTCAAGTTACTTCCACTTCTTTTAAAAAATAAAATCTTTAGTATTTGCTACTGTTACAGAATACAGTATTACAAAAAAGATAAAATGAATGAAGACCTTTCAAATCAACGTGAATGGGATAAAACTGATCACATCTAATTTAGTCATTTCTTATGCACTTATGTATCCATGCCTACTAGTAATGTGTACATTTATGGAGAGAGTGAGAGACTCAAGGGGAGTGAGGGTGAGGGAAAAGAGAGTTCCTGCTCATAAACATGATCTTAATTTCCAAAGATAGTAGAGATTTACTGTGGAAGTGCAGAGTGGAAAAAAAAAGAATGATGTCTCCCTTTTGCATTTTGAAATAGATTTTTGAACTTCAAGACAAAGGTAAAAGTAATAATGACTTTTGAATTGCAGGAGTTGGGTTTTGTCTTTTTCAGAAGCAGAAACTGAAGAGCTTGTAGTATAAAGTCCATGCCAAAAATATTGGTTCACTTTCCCCAATCTTGACAAAGATCCTTTCAGCTGGACTTGGGGAGATAAAAGTCAAGAAAAAACTAGATAAAGTGAACTAGATACAACTGTCTGAGATATAAGTTGGTTATGCTATATGTTAACCCTGTGGTTAGTTCCAAGTGGAGGCAGATGAATGAACCTTTTTTACCTTCCATTTAAGTTTGTTACTGAGTGGCAAGAAAGAACTATGATTACTTCTAAGGTGGGATTCAAGAAGCCAGCATAATTTGAGATTATTCTTATATCACATCAACTTGGTGCAGTAGCAGTGAAATAGAAATGGCAGTATGATGTGAATAGGCAGATTCGATTTGAGATACCTCCATAAGACATCTTCCTATGGCCCCTGAAAAGTTCAGGGAAAGTGTTAACATATCCTATGGTCTCAAGAGTGGAAGAGAAGTGGATGAAAACAGGATAATGGATTAGAAAAGTCTTCTTTATATGGAAAGAGGAATATAAACTTTGTGAAACAATGACTATGATCAATGGGATAGTGTATCTCAGTGAATGTCAACCTGGGAGGATGAGATGTCAGGGACAAAGGAGGGAAAAATTATCCATGAGTGACCAGATGCTGACCAATAGCTGACCTTCTCCCATCCATGCCACACTGTTCACAAATCCCCATGAAGTTGTATAAGAACCTAGAAAAGGAAGAGAGGAAAAAGAGCCTCCTAGATAGCTAATTTAAATTTGGAATAAACTAATTTTAACTAGAATTAACTAAAATCAGTTAGAATGGGGGTTTATGTTGATTTATAAAAACAAAACAAAACTATGAGGTATGATATTTTTGCATATTTCAAAGTTATGACCTGGTAGTTTATACTTGCTATATATACTTCACAACAAACTGGAAAATTCTTAAAGAGATAGGAATACCAGACCACCTTATCTGCCTCCTAAGAAATCTGCATGCAGGTCAAGAAGCAACAATTAGAACCTGACATGGAAGAGCAGACTGGTTCAGAATTGGGAAAGGAGTACATCAAGGCTGCATATTGTCACCCTGCTTACTTAACTTATATACAAAGCAAAATGCCGGACTGGAGGAAACACAAGCTGGAATCAAGATTCCCTCACATATGCAGATGACACCACCCTTCACCCTAGAGAAGAGGAACTGAAGAGACTCTTGATGAAGGTGAAAGAGGAGAGTGAACAAAACTGGCTTAAAACTCAACATTCAGAAAGCTAAGATCTTTGCATTTGGTCCCATCACTTCATGGCAAATAGATGGGTAAACAATGGAAACAGTGACGGACTTTATTTTCTTGGGCTCCAAAATCACTGCAGATAGTGACTGCAGCCATGAAATTAAAAGACGCTTACTCCTTGGAATAAAAGCTATGACAAACTTAGACAACATATTAAAAAGCAGAGACATTACTTTGCCCAACTAAGGTCTGTCTAGTCAAAGCTATGGTTTCTCCATTAGTCATGTATGGATGTGAGAGTTGGACCATAAAGAAAGCTGAGTGCCGAAGACTTAGTGCTTTTAAACTGGGTGTTGGAAAAGACTCTTGAGAGTCCCTTGGATTGCTAGGAGATCAAACCAGTCAATCCTAAAAGAAATGAGTCTTGAACATTCATTGGAAAGACCGATGCTGAAACTGAAGCTCCAATACTTTGGCTACCTCATGTGAAGAACTGACTCATTAGAAAAGACTCTGGTGCCAGGAAAGATTGAAGGCAGGAGGAGAAGGGAATGACAGGATGAGACCATTGGATGGCATTACCAGCATCGATGGACATGAGTTTGAGCATGCTCCGGGAGTTGTTGATAAACAGAGAAGCCTGGCATGCTACAGTCCATGGGGCTGCAAAGATTTGGACAAAACTGAGCAACTGAACTGAACATATATTTCTTCCTATTTCTGTTGTAGAATGCTGATTGGAAGTGATCCTATTTTGGGGTCTGGTAGAATCAGTTCTTTAAGATTTGTTTCTTGAACAGACATGTAAAGGAAAATTATGTACAATGAAAATCACTCAAAATCCTCTAAGTCAAGCATATAGGCCAATAGACAGGCGAGTTCTCATCCAATAAATCCCACACAGGCAGTTTTTCCATTAGGACTGGAGGATAGCTATTTCTTCAGGTGACACTGGGTTAAGCTGGTGTTTTGGATTTCCAGAAACTAGGGTGGAAGTCGCCCTCAATATGAGAGGCTTGGGAATTGAACATAGAGGAAGGGCAGACTCACTCCTCCCAGCTGCCATTCTGAGGCACTGGCTTATTCAGCAGAAGGCAGGCAGCTGTTCCCATGCTATTTAATTCTCTCTCCCACACGTATTCTCTCATGCCTACTCTCCATCTCCTTCTCCCTCAGCTTACTCCTGTATATTTGAATAAACTGCACATGGACTACTGGAATTTTATCCTTATTCCTGAAGTTTTGATTTTCAAGTTGTGGCTCCTGGTAGATGACCTCTGCGAACATCCTACCTGACTTGACAATTTTGGGTTGGATCCAGTGTCATTGAAACTCAGCCTCTTCCCTCCCAATCTTTAGTATCTATTCCCCATCTTATAAGGTTAAAACAATATGGGCTCTTTTATTCACTAAATACATGGTTTTTCACAGTGTGCTGACATTTTGAAAACTACATTTGATGTAATTCAACAATACAAGTGCCTGTAACAACAAACCTCAAGAATACATGGCTTCTAACTTCCCGTTGGCACTGTCATTGTCTTCAAAATGCAAACCTACTATTGATGGTAAATACTTTAAAAACTAGTCATATACACTTCATTGTGAGCTTAGATTCCACTTTTTTTTTTTTTTTAATTTAAAACTAAACTGTAGGCCTTCCCTGGTGGCTAAGTGGTAAAGAATCACTCTTGCCAGTGCAGGAGACATGGATTCAATCCCTGGTCCGGGAAGATCCCACATGCCACGGAGTAACTAAGCCTGTGTGCCACAACTGCTGAGTCTGAGTTCTAGAGCTGGGAAACCACAGCTACTGAGCCCATGCATTGCAACTACTGAAGCCCATATGTTCTAGAGCCTGTGTTCTGCGATAAGAGGAGCCTGTGCACCACAGTGAGAAGCCTGTGCAGCGCAGCTAGAGAGTAGCCCCTGCTCACCGCAACTAGAGAAAAGCCCCCTCAGCAATGGAGACCCAGCACAGCCCAGAATAAACTAAAACATTCTCAAAACCCCTGAACTTCTCAAAGAACTCTGAGTTAGGGAAAACAGTCATAGCATACAGAATTTTAGTGTTACTAATTGATTCTCATTAGTAGTAATGACTAATAAGTATAGGCACAATTACAGGCAGATGGAGGCTTCTGTGCAATTTCAATTTAGGAAGCTTTCTAAGGAAAGATATATTACAAAGTTAGGTATTAAAAGTAAATTTGCTTACAATGGGATAATTTAAAAAATTTTGCTTTTGTATATTAAAAGTTGACATACAAGGTAACACATTGCTAGGGCTTGCTCTAGAGTCTTAGAAGATATCCTAACAAATGAAGTGACCAGAAATATGTATTTTCAGAGTGGTAAATGCCACTCTGAGCACAATTTATTGAACATTTGCTACATTTTAGACATAGAATTACACACTTTATTATCTCCTATCTATTATGTTTCATATTATCATCCTATTTAGAAGTTAGAAAGGCAAAGCTCAGTGAGGGTAAGAAATTTGCCTAAGGTTATATGGTTAATAACTGAGAGCAAAAAAAAATCTAATAAGTCTGCTCTGTTTCAAATCCCTTATTTCCTATTTATAATACTTATTTAAAATTTAATTACATAATTTAAAACATTAATGTTGTGTAATTTGCACTTAAACATGAAGACAGAAATATTTCCTTCCTTCTTCTCCCATCCTTACCACCTGCTTTACATGTAAATTAAATCATGACCATAGATACATGCTTGAAAAGCCAATTCTTTGACAAACACTAGACTTGTGCCTAAATTCTGGGAACAATTACGTTTTGGAGTAGGTTCTGGGTAAAAATCAGGTTAGGCACAGCATTTTAAAACCCCAGTAGAGCTATTAATACTCAGGTATATGACGACATTCCACTCAATGATTTGCTGAAAACTGTTCTTAAAACTTTCAAGAATTGTCCTGGAATTACATATTGTGAACAAAGAATTTGTGTAAATATTGGCTTCAGACTCGTGTTTGTAATTCACCTGAGCCCTAGCTCTGAGTCTTGTAGATACAACAAGCACTGCTTTTTTTTTTTTTTTTCTGTGCTTCAATTAATGTCTGCTTAGGTTATTGATTTTTTTGCCTGCAGCCTGGAGCTTGATATTTAGTATGCCTGGCTAATATAGGCATTACGACTAGGAAATCTTCAGGTTCCAAGAACAGGGTAGCTTTTGTTTGGTGGATTTACAATTTTTCAGGCTTCTGGGTATGTTAAATCAGAGGTAAAAAGGAAACAAAAAAGCTTCCCTAATGTACATATATAAGTGTGTACAGATAAACTGGGAAAGGTTATGTGTGTTCAGATGTGGTTTTTCTTGCCATGATGATCCCACCCCTAAGCCCCTCACCGCTGGAGAGTTGACTCTCCTTCAAGGGTATGTCTTAGTTTATTTGCTGTTTTGAATCCTCTGGCTATGAGATCCTTTTGTCTTTACCCTCAGTTTCATGGTAGATCTTCTACACTATGCCATAACTTGGTTCACATCAACTTGACTTAACTTTAATATTTCACAGATCAAGTATCTAATTATATGCTTTCTTGCTTCCTATGGTCTCTCACTGCTGGTCTCCTGTCAACACCAGTTTTTAAACTGAATTCCTTTGGCAGCCATGCTCCTGAAATATATATATATATGTACATAAATATATATATAT
>SJYQ01001594.1:585585-599416 GCA_006410935.1 Redunca redunca | reverse complement strand
AAAGGAGATATGAAGAGAATTTTTATTCCTCATTTATAGAAATATTATCACTGTAATGTTTAGGAATAATATAGACACTTTTGCCCCTTAGGGTAAGATAGTGATTATTCTTTAGGTATGGAGGAGGGAAATCACACTTTTACATAAAGTCTTTTTTTCTTTTATTTAATGCTTACTAATAAATTTTTCTCAGAGGCAGAACATAAAGCAAGCACTGTTGAAAGAGGGTGAGAGTCTTATTATATTACTCTAGTATCTGTTTTTATTTTGTTATATTATTCCAGGAAATGGTGTTACTGATTGAGAGCCAAGAAGTGATTAAAAACATATATGCCCTACAAAGTCATGTATTTTTTTCAGTCTTTTCCAGAAAATTGCTTGCATTTTGCTGAGTACTTAAACCTAATCATTGCTAATATCACGTGATAAGATGGCATTTAGAAGATAAAATGTGAGATAACTTCCATTTAGTGCAGTTCAATCAAACCATTCTTAGGTGCCTAAAGTGTGGCCGAAAATCTGCTTGTTTACCATTGAGAATATGAACATGTCTAACATATGCCTCTTTCAAGAGCACATTATCTATTAATGATGAAATAAAATGTTGACAAGATAGGAGGGAAGGTATGAAAGAAAAGAGACACAGTGGAATAATTGTCTCTGAGAAACTCCAGTGAAGATTATCTTTAAGAAGAAAAGTATTAATTATCACTGTTCAATAAATTGTGAGACAGACACCAGAATAATTCATCTGTGGTCTCTACAAAGTTATTATCTCAAAGGAAAGACTTGGGAGAGAGGAAAGCCTTATAATCTGGTATTAGGAGACCTATCTGTGAATCTTGGCTCTGTTGTGTGACTTAGTTTTTGTATCTGATAATATTACATTTTTGATAGCATTTGTTATAGTAATGAGATTATTATATAATGGTTTGATAACAGAAGCCCTCAAAAATATTGCTTATTAGTTAGAGCATTATTAATAGTAACTAGGCTGCTAGTTACTAGATATTATGATCATCTCCTGACTTCTTGATCTCAAAGTAGCCAGGAGATGATCATGATATAGAGCCATTTATTCTTCCCTAAAATCCCATGAGGCATGAAATAGTAAGTAATTGGATATTCTTGGAAAGATTTTCAAAATATTCATGGAGCAAAGTAATTTTGTAGAGCAATGGTTCTCAAAGTGTGGTCCCTAGAGCAATTGCATCAACATCATCTGAAAACTTGATCAAAATACAAATCTTAGGGCCCCATTCCAGATCTTTGGAATAAAAAAATCTGGGAGTGGTGACCATTGATATGTGCTGTAGTAAAGTCTTCAGGTGTTTCTGAAGCATGATGAGAACCACTGTTGGGGAGAATGTTGACATCAGTATCATGTCTCATGAGACAAGTCAGTTATGACCAAGTTTTCACAAAACACTTCTTATTACTGAGTCTGTATTTATAATTATACCTCAATTTCCTCTCATATGGAAACTTTCAAAGCCATTCCTAATAACAAAATTTTCCTTTTCATTTATTTAAAAATTAGTCACTAGGAAAGAAGAGGAAAAATAATTGAACTGGTAAAATTTAGAATAGACTGGGACATAGAGAACTTTTCTGTGGCAATCACTTGAAGGTGAGAATAGTTTCTCGTTTCTCCTGATCATAATGTTCTTGTTATTATTTTTTCATTCGCTGATTTTTCTTTTTAATATCTTATGGAAAATAACTGTCAGGTCCAAAATTCTTTTTTTGTTTTCATTTGGTAGGGAAAATGAGAAATATTTATAAACCTACCAGATGGGGGCTGCTTGAGGATTTGAACCCCTTTTAATACACTTTTGCATCCATAGTATCTACCAGTTTGCCTTACACATGCAAGTGTTTCATAAGTACTTGTTAAAGTTGCCTTAAAATTATTATAATAGTACAAAGCCAAGAGTGACTGATGCCCTAGATGAAATAAAGACAAAAATAATCTAAGACTTCATAAAAGAGAGATTACTTCCAGCTGGAAGACTAAGAAATATTTCACAATAAAGATGGAATTTAAGCTAATCTCTTGAAGAATGAGTAAAATCTAGACCTGCCTGCATGGAGAAGTTGGCAGGAATAGGGAATTCTAGGCAGAGTGAATAGGATTTTGCAATACACACAGAAAGGAAGCACAGGATAATTCTATGTTATAGAACAATTACGGAAAACAGCTTGATAAAAATATCTGAAGCCTGACATTGACCAATAACAAACTTGGAGTCTGAACATTGTTCTATGAGTAGTATGCAGATATTTTAGGTTTTAGAACAGGAAGTGAGTGCTTAGAGCTATGTTTGAAGATTAATTGATCAAGTGTATACTAGACTGAAGATGGAGTTGTTGAATGTGCAAAAAACAGGGCAATCTTGGTTTAAGAGAATTAAGGAAGCTCAATGAACAACTTTTAGTGTGTTTGATGAGGTATGATGATCAAAAAAAAATGGTGGAGAAATGTCCTTTATGTTTAAACCTGGGTCATTAGGAGAAAAGTGACAGAAGCTGAGGAGTTTTAAATTTTGGACATCATGAACTGGCATTGCCTTCAGACCAGACAGGTAAAGAAGTCTAGAAAGCAGTTAAATATTAAGTAAATATTAAGTGTGACAGCTTTATAAAGAAGTCAGGTTGGACACAGATATGAGAGCTATCTATTTAGAAATGATTATTATATTGACTATGATTTTTCCAAGGAGCAAGTGCAGTAAAAGTCAGAGACACAGTTTTGGAGAATATCTACATAGTGTGGAAGAAGAAGTAACAAAGAAAATACCTGGATGTGTCAAATAAGCAGATATAAAAGAGGATGAAGGATGAGAGACACTCATCTGAGGGTCTGAGATGATTATGAAGTCATTAATGATATCAACCAATCTGGTAGAAAGAAAATTAGAAACCAAGTTCCATACTATTTAGAGGGGATGAACAATGAAGGAATAAAGGCAGACATGAAAAGTTGTCTTTTAAGATAACTAGCTAGAGAGTGATATTGATAGCATGGTGGTATATGATGTCCCTCTTTTTTGTCCCCTATTTTAAGAACAAAAATTCAACATTTATACATGAAGAATAGGGCCTCTTTGGGAGTTGTGGGATCCACCACCACACACCAAGGACCTAGGGAAAGTCTTGCCCACTGTGCATTGAATAAGCAGACAGACATTGGTACTGGCTATGGAACCAACAGGAACCTATGAACTTCCCTCAGCCTCTCTTAGCTGTGTTAGAGGTATACCTGGAGAGGGTTGATCAGGGAAGACACCCACAGATGACAGTCCCTTTGTGGCAGGGGTCCCCATCCTCCCTGGGATCTAATGCCTGATGATCTGAGGTGGTGCTGAAGTGATAGAAATAAAGAGAATAATAAATGTAATGCCATCTTCCCTCACAGCACAAGTCTGTGGAAAAACTGTCTTCCATCGTCCCTGGTGCCAAAAAGTTTGGGGACCACTGCTCTGTAGGACTCCATGACTTCAGCTTAGAAATTCCAGCACTCCACTGGAGTAAAATCTGAACAAGTTTGGATGCATTAGAGAAGGAAACTGCCAGTGCTGTGCCTCTCCCAAGGTAGCATGACACAGGACTAAAGTAGCTCTTGGCAACCTTTACCACAGGGAAAAGGAGAGTAATGAGTGAGTGCCTGACTTCTCCACCTGTGTTGATGCCATGGAAAAACCCATTTATCCTCTGTGAGATCAAGAGTATTGAGGTGGAACCTTCATGACCGGAGGAGGAAAGAGATTGGGAAAAAGGCAGATAATATATCAGAAAGTATTCAAGGATGTGGTTCCTGCTGATCACATTCTAAACTTCAGGCAGGAAGCCTGCCTATGATCTGCTAAAAAAAAAAAAAAAAAAAAAAAAAAACACCTTACCTGAGAATCACCCCACTGGCCCATGTTGCACTTCTATACATTAAAAACGAAAGATCAGAAAGAGAAATTAAAGGAACAATCTCATTTAGCACCACATCAAGAAGAATAAAATACCTAGGAATAAACAACCTAAGGAGGCAGAAGACCTGTCCTCTGGAAACTAAGATGCTGATGAAAGAAATCTAAGATGACACAAACAGATGGAAAGATATACCAATGTTCTTAGATTGGAAGAATCAATACTGTCAAAATGAATATACTACCCAAGGCGATCTACAAATTCAATGTAATCCCTATCAAACTACCAATGGCATTTTTCACACACACACATCCTAAAATTTATATGAAAACACAAAAGACCCCAAATAGCCAAAGTAATCTTAAGAAAAACAGAGCTGGGAGGAATCAGGATCCCTGCTTTCAGACTATACTACACAACTATAGTAATCAAAACATTGTGGTACTGGCACAAAGGTAGACTTATAGATCATTGCAACAGGATAGAAAGCCCAGAAATAACCCCATGCACCTATGGTTAATTAAAATACAACAAAGGAAATAAGAACATAAAATGGAGAAATGACAGTGATTCTGGGAAAACTGGACAGCTACACATAAAAAAACGAAGTTAGAACATTCTTTGGCACCATACAAAAATAAACTCAAAATGGATTATAGACCTAAACGTAAGACCAGATTCTACAAAACTCTTAGAAAAACGCAAACAAGACACTCTGAAATAAATCACAGCAATATATTTTTCAATTCCTCTCCTAGAATAAGGGAAATAAAAGCAAAAATAAACAAATGGGACTTAATTAAACGCAAAAGCTTTTGCACAGCAAAGGAAGCGATTAACAAAACAAAAAAGACAACCCAAAGAATGGGAATAAATACTGGCAAACTCTGTGACCAACAAGGTATTAGCCTACAAAATTTACAAACAGTTCATGCAATGCAGTATAAAAAAGACCTAAATAGATATTTTTCCAAAGAAGACACCCAGATGGCAAACAGGCACATGAAAAGATGCTCAACATTAATAATTATTAGAGGTATGCAAATCTTATATGAGATATCACCTCACACCAGTCAGAATGGCCATTGCAAAAAAATATGCAAACAATAAATGATGGACAGGGTGTAGAGAAAAAGGAACTCCATCACTGTCAGTGGGGATGTAAATTGGTACAGCCACTAAGGAAAACAGTATGGAGGTTCCTTAAAAAGACTAAAAATACACCTATCATAAGATCCAGCAATCCCCCTTCTGGGCATATATCTAGAGTAAAAAGTGGCTTTAAAGAATACATGTACTCAAATGTTCATTGTAGCTCTGTTCACAATAGCCAAGACATGGGAACAACATAAATGTGTATCAAGAGTTGAATGGATAAAGAAGATGAGGTACATCTATATAAAGGAATATTACCCAGTCATTAAAACAAAAGAAATAACGCCATTTGCAGCAACATGGATGGACCTGGAGATTATCATACTAAGTACAGTAAATCACACAGAGAAAGACAAATATATGATATCACAATGCAGAAACTTAAATGATAGAAACTCATTTACAAAGCAGAAAACAGACTCATAGACTTTGAGAATAAACTTATGGTTACCAGGGCAGAAAGTTGGTGGGAAGGGATAGATCGAGAGTTTGGGATTGACATGTACATGATGCTGCTGCTGCTAAGTCGCTTCAGTCGTGTCCAACTCTGTGCAACCCCATAGACAGCAGCCCACCATACTGCTGCATTTAAAATAGATAACTAACTGGGACCTACTGTATAGTACAGGGAACTCTGCTTAATATTCTATAATAACCTAAATGGGAAAACAATTAGAATTTGAAAAAGAATACATTCATGCATATGTTTCTCTGAATCACTTTGCTGTACACTGAAAATAACACAGCACTGTTAATCAACTATACTTCAAAATTTAATAAAATTTAAAAATCATACCAGGTATCTTTCCTAACCATGATAGTATTAAACTAGAAGTCAACAACATGAGGAAGCTAGAAAATCTACAAACTAAACAACACAGTCCTGAACAATGGTTCAAAGAAGAAATCAAAAAGGAATTAAAAAAAAAATCAAAGCAAACGAAAATGCTTCTAGTTCCTAGAAGTTTACAGTGATAAATGCATATATTAAGAAAGATCTCAAACAACCTAACTATATCTCAAAGCAGAACAGAACCCAAAGTTAGCAAAAAGAAGGAAATAACAAAGGTCAGAGTGGAAATAAGTAAAATAAAGACCAGAAAAACAACAGAAAATGAAATTATGAGCTTTATTTTTTAAAAGAGTAACAAAATTGATTAACCTTTATCTACACTAGTAAGTGGAGAAGGCAATGGCACCCCACTCCAGTACTCTTGCCTGGAAAATCCTGTGGACAGAGGAGCCTGGTAGGCCGCAGTCCATGGGGTCGCTAAGAATCAGACACGACTGAGTGAATTCCCTTGCACTTTTCACTTTCATGCACTGGAAAAGGAAATGGCAACCCACTCCAGTATTCTTGCCTGGAGAATCCCAGGGATGGCGGAGCCTGGTGGGCTGCCATCTATGGGGTTGCACAGAGTCAGACACGACTGAAGCGACTTAGCAGTAGACTGGTAAGAAAAACAGAAAATTCCAACAAATAAGAAATAGGGGATATTAAAGTGGATAAAAAATAATGGATTGTAAGAGTCTGAAAAATTACACACCAACAAATCGGATAATCTAGAAGAAATGGATAAATTCCTAGAAACATACAATCTTACCAAGACTGAATCATGAAGAAATAAAAAATCTAAACAGACCAATAATGAGTGAGAAGATACAATCAGTAATCACTAAAATCTTCCAACAAGGGAAATCCCAGGGACAGATGGTTTCACAGATGAATTCCACAAATATTTAAAGAAGAATTAATACCAAGTTCTAAGAACATCTAGAAAAGCTGAAGAGTAAATAATCTTAAAGTAATTGTTTGAAAAAACTTTTGTGAGAAAACCATCTTCCAAGATTAAAGATGGTATTCAGATTAGGTAAAAATACATTGCTACATAACTGTAATGACTCAATTTCTTCTTTTACTTCAGCACTTACTATACTAGAATCATAGTTGCATGGATCTTTAGATATAAACTACTCTTGGGTGCATGCTAAGTTGCTTTAGTCATGTCTGTCTCTGTGAGAGTCTATGGACTGTAGCCTGTCAGGCTTCTCTGTCCATGGGATTCTCCAGGCAAGAAGACTGGAGTGGGTGGCCATGCCCTCCTCCAGGGGATCTTCCTGACCTGGGGGTCAAACCTGCATCTTTTATGTCTCCTGCCTTTTCAGGTGGATTCTTTACCACTAGCACCACCTGGGAAACCCATAATCTAGTCTTAGTCTATTACTATTTATTCAATACAGTATTATGTGTCATAGTTGAACAGGTTATATTTCATCTTTACATGTCTCCAATTCATCTATGACCAGGAAGAACACAATAACAGATTTAATACACTGACATTGATAGTACTCTTAGATCTTGAGAGAACAAATGCCTTTTCTTTTCTTTTCTTTATTATAAGGAACCAACTAAGTTCAAGTCCACACTCTGTGGAAGGCAGAGGGAATCCTCTTTAGTTTGTATTTTAATGTAGGCAAGTACTTAATGCTGTTAGTCTGATTTAGTGAATTTAAATTGCTGGTTAGCATTTTTAACATGTATATATTCATGAACACTCTTGTCTCTATTAAAGTTACTTAAAATTTTTATATATAAATGTTATATAAAAATTTTTTTAAAAAGACAGCATTATTCCAATACCAAAGCCAGATAAAGACAATATAAGGAAAGAAAAGTATAGCCCAATATCTCTGATGAATATAAATACAAAAATCTCAAAAAAATATTAGCAACCTGAATTCAGCAGCACATTAAAGGGACTTTCCATCATAATCAAGTCAGATTTATCTCTAAGACTCTAGGTTAACATATACATATGAATAAACATGATATACTACATAATAGAATGAAAAATAAAAGTTATATGATCATCTCAATGGATGCAGAAAAAATACCATTTGACAAAATATAACATCCTTTCACAACAAAAATCAACAAATTGGATGTAGAAGGAACATATTTTGACATAATAAAGATCACATATGATAAGCTAATATTATAATATTAGCCAAAAATAACACAAGGGTGTCCACTCTTACCATTCTAATTCAACATAATACTGAAAGCCATAGCTAGAGTGATTAGGCAAGACAAAGAAAAGCATCCAAATCAGAAAAAAAAATAATTATTATTTGTAGATATGATATTGTTTATAGAAAATTCTAAAGATTCAATTAAAAAACTATACAATGTAATCAATGAATTTAGTAAAGTGGCAGAATATAAAATCAACATAGTTTATACAAATGAAAATTATTTCTCTAACAAAATATCTGAAAAATAAGTTTTAAAAAATCCCTTTCACAATATCAGAAAAAGAAAATACTGAGTAGTAAATTAACCAAGAAATACAAGATCTATACTATGAAAACTATAAGAGCTTGCTTAATAAAGGTATTTGAGGAAGACACAAATAAATGGGAAAATATCCTATTTTCATGGATTGGAAGAATACTGTTAAAATGTCCATAGTACCCAAAGCAATCTACAGTTTCAATACAACCTTTATCCAAATTCAAATGGCATTTTCCACAGAAACAGGAAAAAATCCTAAAATTTGCATGGAACCACAAAAGATCACAAATAGCCAAACCAGTCCTTAGAATGAACAAAGGTGAATGGATCATGCAGATTTCTAACTATATTACAAAGCTATACTAATTAAAATCTTATGGTACTATCATAAAAATAGATAATAGATGAATGGAATAGACTAGAGAGCCCAGAACCATATAGTACTTAACATTTACAGTCAACTAATATTTGACAAGAGAGACAAGAATACCCAATGAGGAAAGGATAGTGTCTTCAGTAAACAATGTTAGGAAAACTGGATAATAAATGCAGAACAATGGCTCAGATGGTAAAGCATCTGCCTGAAATGCAGGAGACCCTGGTTCAATCCCTGGATTGGGAAGACCCCCTGGAGAAGGAAATAGCAACCCACTCCAGTACTCTTGCTTGGAAAATCCGTGGATGAGGAGCCTGGTTGGCTATACAGTCCATGGGGTCTCAAAGAGTCAGACACGACTGAGCAGCCTCACTTAACTTTGACTAATGAAAGTGAACCCCTATCTTATACTACTCATGGAAATTAACTTGAAATGTATTAAAGACTTAAACATAAGATATAAAACTATAAAACTCCTACAGAAAACAAGGGAAAAATCTCTTCGATATTAGTCTTAGCAACTATTCTTTGAATATATCATAAAAGCAAAGGCAACAAAAGCAAAACAAATTGAGACTACATAGAACTAAAAAGCTTTTGCACAACAAAGGAAACAATCCACAAAATGGAAACCCAATCTGAGGAATGGGAGACAACAATGCAAATCATGTATCTGATAAATAATTAATTTTCCAAAAAAATAGGCTGACTCATGTTGATGTTTGGCAGAAACCAACACAATATTGTAAACCAATTATCCTTCAATTAAAAATAAATTTAAAAAATTTTGTTGGAATATAGTTGATTTACAATGCTGTGTTAGTTTCATGTGTATAGCAATGTGAAATAGTTATACATATATCCATTCTTTTCCCATATAGGTTATTACAGAATATTGAGTATATAGTTCCCTTCATTATACAGCAAGTCCTTGTTAGTTACCTATTTTATATATAGTAGTGTATACGTATTAATTCCAATCTCCTAATTTATCATTTCCCTCCACATTTCCCCTTTGATAACCATAAGTTTGATTTTGAGATCTGTGAGTCTGTTTTTATTTGGTAAATAAGTTCATTTATATCATTTTTACATTATATTCTATAAGTTAAGTCTACTATTATTTTAATTTTTGAGGACCTACTTCCTCTGTACTGATGTAGCAGCTTTATTTTTTATTTTCTCTCATTTACCTTTCAGTGCTATACTGATCTCTTTACATATAGGAACAGTTTTGAACCATTCTGTATATCAAAGCATTTATATTTATACAAATATATTATTTATACTCAGTGTATTCTACCACTGAAATATATTCATAATTATAAATTTCTGCTTGATATGTTATTCAAATGTCATTTAAAAATTAAAATCAATGTACAATGTGAGTCTAACAAAATTAAACAATGGAGTCCCTCCCATTTGCAAATAGGTCTTATTGTTTCATACAGCACTTTCAGTGCGAGTCTTTAGGTTTTCTGCCTGCTATATTCCCAAATCACTGTTGGGTTGACAATCCTCAGGACAAAATCTAAAATATGGTATCCAATTCTAACATGAAAGTGAATTTCTAGTTTAGATTTTAAAATTTTTTATGTCATCCCTTGAGATTAAATACAACTGAGATGATATGTGATCATAGCTAGGAGTTGCAGCTTCAGATCTTTCTGTTTGTTGATGCTTGTGGAAGGTGAGATGAAAATTACTGATGCTGTTGAAATTCAGGTATATTGCATTTCTACTCTTTGTCTGACTGGGCCACCTAGCTACTGGAGGCAAATTTTGTTTTCTTTAAGTCTTTGAGAGTTTATCTTTACAAATCTAGAAGATTCTAAAGTAGCTGCATGGTGAAATAGGTTATATTTGTCCCTGTTATTGCTTTAAGCATATCAAATCTTATATTCTTAACACTTGAAATTCAAATATAAAGTCAAATATCACCTCAAGATATAGACCAATTAAATCTATTTAAAAGCATCTTTTAATAAGTAAAATTATTCTTAGAGGAAAAATATATACAAAGAACTCATACAACTCAACGACAAAGAAACAATCTGATTTAAAGATGGACAGAGAATCTGAATAAGTAGTTTTCCATAAATATATACACATGGCCAACAGTTACATGAGAAGATGCCTAACATCACTAACCAAAAAAAAAACAAAAAACAAAAAAAATGGAACCAAAGCCAGGGTGATATATCACCTCACATCTGTTAAAATGGCTATCATTAAGAAGCCAATAGATAACAAATGTTGACAAGGATGTGGAGAAAAGCTGTACACTCTTAGTAGGAATGTTAAATGATTCAGCCATTATGGAAAACAGTACAGTGGTTTCTCATAAAATTAACAATAGAGCTACCATTTAATACTGCAATCCCTCTCCAGGTATACATCAAAGAAATAAAAACAGGATACAGAAAGATGTCTGCACTTCCACGTGTATTGCAGTATGCACAGTGACGAAGATATGGAAACAACCTCAGTGTCCATCCATGGATAAATGGATAAAAAGATAATGAAATATTATTCAGGCATGAGAAAGAAAGACATCCTGCCATTTGCGACAACACTGAGGGAACCTGAGGGCATTAGCTAACTGAGATAAATCAGACAGAGGAAGATTTTTCTTATATCTGGAATCCAAAAAAGTATGAACTCAGAGTAAAATGTGGTTACCAGAGGTTAGGGCGTGAGGGAATTGGGAGATGTTGGTTATAGGTTACAAAATTTCAGTTAGAAGATAAATCAGTTCTGAAGACCCAATGCACATGGCAACAATTACAGACAGCAATACTATATTATTCACTTGAAAATTGCTAAGAGACTAGATATTCAATGATCCTACCAAAGAAATATGATAATTATGTGTGATTAGCTAATGCTTGGCAGTAATCATATTGTAATATATAAATGTACCAAATTAACATGTGATAGGAAAGCCTTCTTAAGTGAACAATGCAAAGAAATAGAGGAAAACAATAGAATGGGAAAGACTAGATTTACCTTCTAGAAAATTGGAGACACTAAGTTCATGCAAAGAGGGGCACAATAAAGGACAGAAATGGCAAGGACCTAACAGAAGCAGAAGAGATTAAGAAGATGTAGCAATAATATGCAGAAGAACTGTATAAAAAAGGTCTTAATGACCCAGATAACCATGATGGTGTGGTCACTCACCTAAAGCCAGACATGCTGGAGTGTGAAGTCCAGTGGGCTTTAGGAAGCATTATCATGAACAAAGTTAGTGGAGGTAATGGAATTCCAGCTGAACTATTTCAAATCCTAAAAGATGATGCTGTTAAAATGCTATACTCAATAAGTCAACAAATTTGGAAAACTCAGCAGTGACCACAGGACTGGAAAATGTCAGTTTTTATTCCAATCCCAAAGAAGGACAATGTCAAAGAATGTTCAAACTACCTCACGATTGCACTCTTTTCACTTGCTAACAAGGTAGTGCTCAAAGTCCTTCAAGCTAGGCAGAGAACTTCCAGATGTACATGCTCAGTTTAGAAAAGGCAGAGGAACCAGAGATCAAATTGTCAAGATCTGCTGGATCATAGAAAAAGCAGGGGATTTCAAAAAAAATCATCTGCTTCATTGACTCCACTAAAGCCTCCGACTGTGTAGATCACAACAAACTGTGGAAAATTCTTCAAGAGTTGGGAATACCACACCACCTTACCTGCCTCCCGAGAAATCTATATCCAGGACAAGAAGCAACATTTAGAACCAGACATGGAATAACAAACTGGCTCAAAATTGGGAAAGAAGTATGTCAAAGCAGTATGTCATCACCCTGCTTATTTAACATCTATGCAGATTACATCATGGATAATGCCTGGCTGGATGAAGCACAAGCTGGAATCAAGATTGCCAGGAGAAATATCAACAACCTCATATATGCAGATGATACCACTCTAAAGGCAGAAAGTAAAGGGCAACTAAAGATCTTCTTGATGAGCATGAGAGGGGAGAGTGCAACAGCTGGCCTCAGACTCAATATTAAAAAACAAGATCATGGTTTCTGTTCCCATCACTTCAAGGCAAATAGAGGAGGAAAAAGTGGAAACCATGACAGATTTTATTTTCTTGGGTGGCTCTAAAATCACTGCAGACAGTGACTGCAGCTACAAAATGAAAATATGCTTGCTCCTTAGAAGGAAAGCTATGAAAAACCTAGACAGCATATTAAAAAGCAGAGACACCACTTTGCCAACAAAGGTCTGTATAGGCAAAGCTATGGTTTTTCTAGTAGTCATGTATGGATGTGAGAGCTGGACTGTGAAGAAAGCTGAGCACCAAAGAATTGATGCTTTTGAACTGTGGTGTTGGAGAAGATTCTTGAGAGTCCCTTGGACAGCAAGGAGATCAAACCAGTCAATCCTAAAGGAAATCAGTCCTGAATATTCATTGGAAGGACTAATGCTGAAGCTCCAAACTTGGCCACCTGATGCAAAGAGCTGACTCATTGAAAAGACCCTGGTGCTGGGAAAGATTGAGGGCAGGAGGATAAGTGGGTGACAGAGGATGAGATGGTTGGATGGCATCACCAACTCAATGCACACAAGTTTGAGAAATTCCAGGAGATAGTGAAGGACAGAGAAGCCCGGTGTGCTGCAGTTCACGGGGTCAAAGTGTCGGACGTGACTTAATCACAGAACAAGAATACCTTCAGTTCAGTTGCTCAGTTGTGTCCGACTCTTTGCGACTCCATGAATCGTAGCACGCCAGGCGTCCCTGTCCATCACCAACTCCCGGAGTCACTCAGACTCGCGTCCATCAAGTCAGTAATACCATCTAGCCATCTCATCCTCGGTCGTCCCCTTCTCCTCCTGCCCCCAACCCCTCCCAGCATCAAAGTCTTTTTCCAATGAGTCAACTCTTCACATGAGGTGGCCAAAGTATTGGAGTTTCAGCTTTAGCATCATTCCTTCCTAAGAAATCCCAGGGCTGATCTCCTTCAGAATGGACTGGTTGGATCTCTTTGCAGTCCAAGGGACTCTCAAGAGTCTTCTCCAACACCACAGTTCAAAAGCATCAATTCTTCAGTGCTCAGCCTTCTTCACAGTCCAACT
>SJYQ01001594.1:516452-573327 GCA_006410935.1 Redunca redunca | reverse complement strand
AATTTTCCATAGTTTATTGTGATCCACACAGTCAAAGGCTTTGGCATAGTCAAGAAAGCAGAAATAGATGTTTTTCTGGAACTCTCTTGCTTTTTCCAGCGGCTGTTGGCAATTTGATCTCTGGTTCCTCTGCCTTTTCTAAAACCAGCTTGAACATCTGGAAGTTCACAGTTCATCTATTACTGAAGCCTGGCTTGGAGAATTTTGAGCATTACCTTACTAGCATGTGAGATGAGTGCAATTGTGCGGTAGTTTGAGCATTCTTTGGCATTGCCTTTCTTTGGGATTGGAATGAAAAATGACCTTTTCCATTCCTGTGGCCACTGCTGAGTTTTCCAAATTTGCTGACATATTGAGTGCAGCGCTTTCACAGCATCATCTTTCAGGATTTGAAACAGCTCAACTGGAATTGCATCACCTCCACTAGCTTTGTTTGTAGTGATGCTCTCTAAGGCCCACTTGACTGCTATTTCCTACTCCAGGGGATCATCCTGACCCAAGGGTCAAAGCCGTGTCCCTGTGTCTCCTGCATTGGCAGGGGGTTCTTTCCCAGTATATGCCCCCTGGAGACCTGAAAACCCTCCTCAGCGCATGGTGAACAATCTACAGATTACCGTCTCCTAAGAAGAGGCACTGTAGAAAGTCCAAATCAGTGCTTTCTGTATCTTAAATCCTCATGGACTAAGCAAACACTCAAAATGAGACAAGCATTTTTGGGGCGTGTATGCTTCTGATAACAAGGGCATTCATGTGCTCCTACATGGATGTATAGAACCTGGCCCACCACAAGCAGAGACCAGGAACCAAAGAGAGCCATTAAGAGCACCAAGCTGAAAGCCACAACTCTGACCTGAGTCAAACTGTAGGAATATCCGAATAGAGGTAATGGAGGCCTAGGACCAGGCTAATCTCTGCTTGAACAAGGGATGAAAAGGTATCATTGAAGGCAACTGGTTGGCAAGGCATTGCCTTCCTACATTCTTGGCATCTGTTTCGCAGGACTGATTTATTCCTTTCATTTGATGGACCCCAAGATTCTGGAAGGCAGTAATTATTATCATTCTTTTATTTTCAAAATACCCCTATGCTTGGCATGTTACCAGATGCTTAATAATTAGGGTAAGCATATGACCCAGTTTACCTTGGGAAAGCCTGATTTATACATTTAATTCCCACATAATTATTAATAGCATTTCCATTTCACTCTCAAAAGTTAACACAGCTTAGATAATCAATTACATATCTTTCCTATTAATAGCAGTAGCTGAATGAACAAATTTTGCCTATCCATATATCTCTGTATTCTACATCTGATTTATGTTCCCTGTCTTTTTAGTATTTTCCTCTACAAATAAATAAGTGAAGGAAGTATTATATTCTATTAGGTATAGGCCTTTTGTATTTTTATTTTAATTTATTTTTCCTTTTTATTGAATTGAGACAAAGCAGTGGAAGGTTGCATAATATGTTACTTAATAGAAAACAGTGTACCTTTAAATATATTTAACCTTCATGAGAGTTAGCATAATTATAAAAGAAAAAGCCATTTCAAAGAAAGTATGGGAGAGGCAATTTTCAACTGACTGTAGTAAAGGCATCTACTATCAAAGTGAAAATCATTCAGTCATGTCCAACTCTTTGCGACCCCACGGACTATACAATCCATGGAATTCTCCAGGCGAGAATACTAGTGTGGGTAGCCTTTCCATTCTCCAGGGGATCTTCCCAACCCAAGGATCAAACCCAGGTCTCCTACATTGCAGGTGGATTCTTTACCAGCTGAGCCACAGGGGAAGCCCTTCACTAAAAATTGGGCAAAAACTACCCTGCTTCCTTGATCACGTCGCCACTTATTTGAACCATCTGTGGGTAGTTATTGTTTCAGATTATTTTATCAATACAACAACACTTGATAATATACTATTATAACCACCAGATAGATTCAAATATAATAGGAGGCTTCCAAACTTTGTTTTAAAAAGGACTGTGATATTTCAAATTAGCTCCAAATTGGAAATGTTCACAATTTCATGGAAGCAACTCAGAAATACTGTAAGAATTCTATTTGCTGATACACTTAAACATTACTGCTATCAATTCTGTTTCTGTTTTCTCATCCATTCATTTTGCAAGATATAATTCAGTTCAGTTAAAAATTCTGTAGGTATTTTATCCTCTTTCACATAATTTATCTCATTGAATTCCAACCAACCAGAATATTACCTTCCTTTGCTGCAATGACACATTCAACTACTAGTAACTAAAGGTATTATTTGGACTCTTTATAACTCTTGGAAGTTTCTGCTAATGCAAGAAAAATTAGAACCCATTTTAAGGGCTTATTGTTACTATTTTTCAAAAATATCATAGAAACATCAGTGTTAGTAAAGATCGGGCTTCTCCCTCCCCACCAGCTCTCACCCTATCCTTTAGCTTGGCTCATTCTGCATGGTGCTTCTTATCACATTTACATCATTTAATTGCAAACAAAAATTATATTAGTTTCAGTGGGATTAAGACCAAAAATATTAATCTGAATTAGTCTTCACCTTCTCTTTATCTTTTTCCTCCGAAAATGTCAAGGGCAGCTCCATTGTTTATCTAATTTGTGGGTGAGTTATGAGGTTGAACGTAATAAATTTTATACTTTAAATTCTTAAATGAGCATAACTACACAAGTATGGTTTATAAACATCCATATATTTTAGCCATACTAAGTACTCACTGGATAACTGCTAACATTTCAATGGACAAGAAATGTTTTTATATGGCAAGTCCAATTTAAATTTCAAAAAATCACCGAGGATAAAATTTGGTAGAACTATTTTTATTAATATTTAAAACATATGTTTGCTACATCTAAAATGGTGTTGTGCTCATCTGCTTTAAATTCCTGTTTTAAAATCCTTGGCATATGGATGTCTGGAAAATCTGTAGGTTTAAACCATCTATTTTCTCATTATTTCTTTATCCTACCAAGTTTAAAAGATAATATGTCACACCACTGCCTTTATAAGCTATTCTTGACCACATATTTTGGGTGCACTCTTAGAACATATTATACTAGAAGCTGGAAACTGGTGACTGATTTTCACTATAGATATAGGATAACATAATTTAGAGAAACTGATTTATCAGTAGCTGATTATCTCCATGTTGGAAAGGTTTTTACTTCCTGATATTTTTTAGTAAATCTGTTTTGAAAACAAAGCAACAGCCAATAACTACTTTAAAAGCCTGACCTGCTACAAAAAAGGAATAATGTCTAGAATATTTGATTGATCATGCAAATTACAATGANAATGTCTCTAAGAATATTTGATTGATCATGCAAATTACAATGAACCTAGTAGATTTAGTTGGCCCAAGTGGTGCTTAAATGTTAAACATTCTATAGTAATCATTTGATTATTCACCCTTTTTTTTTGTTCTCAATTTGATACTGCTTTGCCTGATTGAAAATTATTTTCTAGTCTAATAGTAGATTCTGCAAACAGATAAGTAATTAGCTTGCTACCCTTATAAGCATAACCAGTGACATTTTATTGACAGAAAAAAGCATAGGCCAGCAGAAGTTATTATCTGAGTTCCAGTCTGTTGATCCAACAATGTAATATGTGACTATGCATGTGAGCATCTTTGTGGGAGTGGGTTTTGAACTTTTATATAACCCTCAACAAAGCTCAAGACCCCAAAATGCTTGAGAACAAGTACACCACACTTCATCACAGAGGCACCCTCCATTCAACAGCCTGCGTACCTCCACCATCCACCCAAGGCTTCACTGATTCACCATATATGTATTGAACATCTATACTGTATCAGCCCATTGGGGAAAATAATGATTAAGTACAGACTCTGTACTTTTGTAGCTTATAGACTCTCAAAGTGGACAGGAACAGAAATTATTACAAAATGTGATAAAACCTGTGACTGATGATAGAGGTATCTTCAAAATGCTGAGAAACTATTCAAATAAGATCAGAGCTGATCATGTGGAAGAGTGGAGGTTTCACAGAGAATATGGCATTGACCTGTATTTGGATAGGTAAAAATGAAGACAAGAAGATTCTGAGCTTCGGGAACAGGATAGGAAAATGGTAGAATAGAGGTGTGAAAAATTTGAGGAAGAGCAAAAGTGGCTGGAGTGTAGTATAAGAGGGTGCAGTAGATAATTAGACCAGAAGTAGGAAAGGACTCAGTGTAAAGGGATTTACATGGCAGGTTAAGTAACTCATTAAGTAAGATAGTTGTTCTCAATACGAGGGTTCATATATCCTTTCTAGTGACCCTGGAAGAAGTCTAAATACTATCATCAATATTTCAAAAATTCTATGAAGACAGATATTTGTACAAGATAAAGATGTTTAGTTTTGTGCTGAGATTTTATTTAAAAGGCACTGTTAATTAATGTATTTAGGGAATCAAAATGTTTCAAAACAGAGTTCATGAAAGAAGAGTAAAGATATCTTTGACAAAGTTTGAAAAATGTTGCTACTGAATCATTGAAGTTGGATTCTAGATTTAAGAATTTGTGTACACTTGGATGTGGAGATCAAGGGACAGTAGATGAATGAAATCAATCCCATCTTCTTATCCTAATCATAGATAGATACTCTCCTCTAAATAGACATTCCATTCATTTAGGGAATAAAAAAGGTATTCAACAGATAACCTCTATAACCCACTCCTGGAGATTAGGGCTGGGTGTATCAATTTAGTGCAGTATTGTTATTGTTGTTTTTTACTCACTAAGCTGTTACTGACTCTTTTGCAACCCCATGGACTGTAGACCACCAGGCTCCCCTGTCCATGAGATTTCCAGGCAAGAATATTGGAGTGGGTTGCCATTTCTTTTATTGGGAGAGTGTAAAACAAAAAAGGAATCCTTGGTGAACGCAAATATTGAAGGGCTAAGTGGACATGACAGCTATAAATACAATGTGTGATCCTTGATAGATCCTAAAGTGAGCAGGGTGAGGAGCTACAGAAGACATTATTAGGCAATAGGGCAAGTCAAAATACAGATTACGTATTATATAATAAAATTGTTGTTGTTTAGTCGCCAAGTCATGTCCAACTCTTTTGCGACCCCATGATCTATAGCCTGCCAGGCTCCTTTGTCCATGTGAGTTTCCTAGGCAAGAATACTGGAGTGGGTTGCCATTTCCTTCTCCAGGGGATTCTTCCCAACCCAGGAATCAAACTCGCATCTCCTGCACCGGCAGGCAGATTCTTTACTACTGAGTACCCAGGGGAGCCCATATAATAAAATTACACAGTGTTAAATTTCCCTAGAGTAATTGTTTTCAGGAGATATAGGTATGTGTATGGAGGTTGGGTGAGGAAAGAGTTAAATTAGGAAAATGTGAATTATTAATAATTGGTGAATCTAAATGAAAGGTATGTGAATAGTGATTACTATATACTATTCCTGCAACTTTTCTGCAAGTTTAGAGTATTCAAAATCAAAAGGGAACAAAAAGGTAGATCTAGAAAAAAAATAAACTGGTAAAAGAGAAAAGTTGGCATGGAACTCAAGAAAGACAAGCACTGGATTAGAGTATTGGTATGAAGTTAGCCACCACTCACTTCAGCTTTTGGAAGAACATTTGTCTCAAAGAAAGAAGAGAGGAATAGTTTAAAGGGAAGATACCATTTGTAAGATACTATCTGAAGACTGATATGTTATAAGTTAGTAAAGGAAGGAGACTTTGAAAGGAGATCAGTTATATTATTTTAGCTAGTAAGCCTAGGAGTTAATGCTTAAAAGCAAATACATAATTTGAAGGAGGACTGTACAAAAACTGTCTCTAAGAACTATTTTAACCAAAATGCATTTGTTAAAGGCAAAAATCTCTTGAAATTTTTCCATGATGACTTTTTATTTCAATTACTTGCAGCCATTGCAGAGTTCATTAGTTAGTATTTCCTACAAATCTTTTGAAAGAAGCCATTTTTTAGAGAAGATTTTTTCACCTTCTGAATGGTGATAATATATATCACCATTATAATATATATAAAAATTATAATTAGCATCTTTTGAGTACTTATTATCTTCTATGTACCAGGCAAAGAGCTTTGGCTGCATAGCCAGGTTTGACTCTTACAGAAATTCTATTTGGAGACATAAATTTTATTGATTTCTCAAAATTTTTGCCAATTTTACAAGGGAACTAAACATGTGAGATGTAATTACATGTCTAAGGTCATTTAATTGAAGGCCATGGAATCAGGACTCAAATCAAAGCTCTCTGATTCTAAAGTTGTATTTTAAAACATAGGATATTTATTTTGAGAAAAATTAATATCCTAAATAATATTACCAAGTTTTCACTAATTTCATAGTTTCAATGACTTATTGATACTTATATAAATCAGATTGATTATATTCTTGGTAGCTGAAGATGGAGACACCATATAAAGTCAGCAAAAACAAGACCTGGAGCTGACTGTGGCTCAGATTATGAACTCCTGTAGAGAAATACATTAGACCATTCAGGTATGATCAAAATCAAATACCTTATGATTACACAGTGGAGCTGATGAATAGATTCAAGGGACTGGGTCTCATAGACCGAGTGCTTGAAAAACTATGGATGGAGGTGTATAACGTTGTACAGGAGGTGGTGACCAAAACCATTCCAAGAAAAAGAAATGCAAGAAGCCAAAGTGGTTGTCTGAGGAGGTCTTACAAGTAGCTGAGAAAATAGAAGTAAAAAGCAAAGGAGAAAGGGAAAGATATACCTAACTGAATGCAGAGTTCCAGAGAATAGCTGGGAGGGATAAAAAAAAAAGCCTTCCTAAATGAACAATGACATAGAGGAAATAGAGAAAAACAATACAATAGGAAAGACTAGAGATACCTGCAAGAAAATTACAGATACCAAGGGAATATTTCATGCAAAGATGAGCACAACAAAGGACAAAAACAGCAAGGACCTAACAGAAGTAAAAGAGATTAAGAAGAAGTGGCAAGAATATACAGAACTGTACAAAAAGATCTTAATGACCAGGATAACCATGATGGTGTGGTCACTCCCCTAGAGCCAGACATCCTTGGAGTATAAAGTCAAGTAGGCTTTAGGAAGCTTTACTATCAACAAAGCTAGTGGAGATGATGGAATTCCAGCTGAGCTATTTCAAAACCTAAAAGATGATGCTACGAAAGTGCTGCATTCAGTATGCCAGCAAATTTACAAAATTCATCAGGGGCCACAGGACTGGAAAAGGTGTTTTCATTCCAATCCCAAAGATAGTCAATGCCGAAGAACATTTATACTACCTTAAAACTGCACTCATTTCACATGTTAGCAAGGTAATGCTCAAAATCCTTCAAGTTAGACTTTAAGAGTACATGAACTGATAATGTCCAGATGTTCAAGCTGGATTCAGAAAAGGCAGAGAAACCAGAGATCAAATTGCCAGCATCTGCTTAATGATAGAAAAAGCAAGGAAATTCCAAAAAAAGTCTACTTCTGCTTCATTGACTGCACTAAAGCTTTTGATTGTGTAAATCACAACAAACTGTGGGAAATTCTTCAAGATTTGGGAATACCAGAGCACCTTACCTGTCTTCAGAGAAACCTGTATTCAAGACATGAAGCAAGTTAGAACAGGACATGGAACAACATACTGGTGCAAGATTGGGAAACGAGTACATTGAGGCTGTATATCATCACCCTGCTTGTTTAACTTCTATGCAGAGTACATCATGCAAAATGCCCGGTTGGATGAAGCACAAGCTGGAATCAAGATAGCCAGGAGAAATATCAAAAATCTCATATATGCAGAAGATACCCCTCTAATGGCAGAAAGCAAAGAACAAAAAAGCCTCCTGAGGGTGAAAGAGGAGAGTGAAAAACTGGCTTAAAACTCAACATTCAAAAAACTAAGATCACGGCATCTGGTTCCATCACTTCATGGCAAATAGATGGGAAACAGTGGAAACAGTGACAGATTTTATTTTCTTAGGCTCCAAAATCACTACAGATGGTGACTGCAGCCATGAAATTAAGATATTTGCTCCATGGAAGAAAAGCTATGACAAACCTAGACAGTGTATTAAAAAGCAGAGATCACTTTGCCAACAAAGGCCAGTAGAGTCAAAGCTATGATTTTTCCAGTAGTCACGCATGGATGTGAGAGGTGTACCATAAAAAAGGCCGAGGGCCAAAGTATTGATGCTTTCAACATGTGGTGCTGGAGAAGACTGTTGAGGGTCCCTTGGAAAGCAAGGAGATCAAACCAGTCAGTCTTAATGGAAACCAACCCTGTATGTTCATTGGAAGGACTGATGCTGAAGCTCCAATACTTTGGCTACATGATGCTTAGAGCTGACCCACTGGAAAAGACCCCGATGCTAGGTAAGATTGAGGGCAAGAGGATAAGGGGGCAACAGAGGATGAGATGGTTGGATGGCATCACCATTTCAATGCACAAGAGTTTTAGCAACCTCTGGGAGATAGTGAAGGACAGGGAAGCCTGGCGTGCTGCAGTTCATGGGGTCACAAGGAGTCAGACAGACTTAGTGACTGAACAACAACAAATAGACCTTAAACCTCAATGTAATAGGTTTATAAGTTTCCCTCCCCCCTTTTTTCCTAACTTGAAACATTTTGCAAAATCGATTTTCTATTCATTCATACCCATTGATCTGGGAAATTGGTTTGCCTCTGTATGACTGACTGCAACTGACAAGACATGTTGGTGCCACATCTTGAGGGAGGAGGGAATGAGAGAAATCTACAGATCCTGGCAAATGCCACGCCTTGGAATCATGTAGAAAACTTCCCTATTTCTCCTTCCTTCTCCTACTCCAGAAAACAAAGAGCCACCAATACCAAAGTCTAACTGGCCTCCTCCTCACTCTCACCCTTGTTTATCAAGGATTCTTTCAAAGAAATACATCTTTAAAAATGAAGCCCTTGTTGTGAAAGCATCATACCATGTCTTAAAAAAAGAAACAAGAACACACCACTTGAGAATTCATTCTTCCTACTGAACATGAGTATTCCTAAGAATTCACATAAAAAAGAGGCCTAGACTAAAACCTTGGCACGATTCTTGCCCAAACCAAATAAAACCAGGAGATGATGCCCAAGGCCAGCAGTTCTGGTAAGGAATGATGAGTTACTTCTTGAGGATACAAGACCTCAGAGTTCTGTTCTTTTAGAAGAGACCTAACACTGATTATAGAAAAGCCTAATTGAAAGATGAATAATCTTTATGTGATCATAGGTAAATATTTTTTCAATGGGAAACAGAGTTTAATGGAGTGATACTTTCCATAAATTCAGCAGAAATACATCAAGAGGCAACAAATAATTACCAGTGAAAAATCAGGGTCAAACATTGTCTGCTGGTTGAACAAACACACATGTTTCAATTTCTTGTATGAAAAATAGGTTTTTTCAATTTCTTGTATGAAGGCTTTTGCAATTTCTTGTATGAAAATACTCATATAAGAGTAGTTTCAATTTCTTATATAAACTGCTATACCTGCTCAATTAGGCCTTATTTCAGGCTTTCAGAAATAGTCAGTGATAGGCACTGAGTGGTAGAGAATCTGCCTGCAATGCAGCAGACACGTGTTTAATCCCTGATCTGGGAAGATCCCCTGGAGAAGGAAATATCAACCCATTACAGTATTCTTACCTAGAAAATCCCATCGACAGAAGAGTCTGATGGGTTACAGTCCATGGGGTCACAAGGTGTCAGACATGACTTAGCAACTAAACAACAACAAAGCATTGAGTGAAATGATAAATCAGCCATTGCTGATGGATGGACCAGAGGAAATAGAACGTCGAAGAAATGGTGGGGCGAGGCAGGGTAGGAGAGCAATGATTTAGAAGCCTTACCCTAGAGAGACCCAGGAGATTACAGTTGTATTGATTTGACAATGCATAACTGATCCAAAAGTGAGTATTTGGTTTAATTAGGTTTCTCCTAGTTCAAATAAAACTTACTAAACGTTTGAACAAATACACTTAAAAAAAACCTAAGTGAGGCAATCATCTTGGAAAACAGCCTTGAGGGTCCTCAAAAGATTAAACAGAGTCACTATATGATTCAGCAACTTTAATACTTTTAGTTGTATATCTAAGAGAAATGAAAATATAGGCCCACACAAAAATTGGTACACAGACATTTGTAGCAGCATTTTTCTTAATAGCCAAAATGTGGAAACAACCCAGACGTGCATCTGGTGAACAGATAAAATATGGTATATATTATACACTGAAATTAAAAGGAACCAATTATTGATACACGCTACAACACGATGAACCTTGAAACCATTATGCCAAGTGAAAGAAGCTTGTCACAGAACACCACGTATTTCATGACTCCATTTACATGAAATGTCCACAAGAGGCAAATCTCTAGAGAAATACTAGTGGTTGTCTAGAACTAGAGAGATAGGGCTGGAGGGTGACAGCTAATGGAAATGGGTTTTTTGGGGGTATGATAAAAATGTTCTAAAATTAATTGTGAAGAAGGTTGTACCAACTCAGAATTACTGAAAAATCATTGAGTTATACATCTTAAATGAGTGAGTTGTGTAATAGGTAAATTATCTCTTAATAAAACTGTTACTAGGGAAAAAAATTCACCTAATTTAGCTATTTAGCAAAATATTTTGCTAACTATTTAGCAAAATAAAATAAAATAAAAACAAGAATCATTTCCCTTTTGTCTTCTTTCCTGTTATACTGGTGGCTGTTTGTGAGGATGCAGGCTTCAGATCCATTTTTTTAAACCAAGTTGATCTCACGGCAGTGGATCTTGGAAAAATAGTTTAGATGTGCAGCATACAGCATCTATGATTGGGGAACAGCAAGAAATAAAATAGAAAATATAGGACTTGCAACAAGGTAACCTGCAGTTAAGACTTGACCTTGCCATTAACTATCTGGTTGACCTTGAAAAGGTAAACTAAACTGTTAGCCTCAGTTTTACTATTGTACAATTTAATTGCACAGCAATGAGAAGGACCTTACATAACTGTAGACCAAAAAAATAGTTTCTTTCATTCACTAATCACTATGTTGGGGTTATAACTAGGGACTTGCAGACCCTCGGGGAGGCTGATAGAAGTTAGCTCTGGATCAGCTTTGAGAACAGATGGGAAAGCACTTGATCCTGATGAAAAATTTAAGGAATGAACCTCTCAGGAAAGGTAGTGCCTTGGCTGGTTCTTGAACATGGAGGATTTAGGCAAGCAAAAGGGTGCAGTGGTAGAGCTGAGGTCTGAAGGAGAAGCTAGACAAATGCTCAGAAGTGCATATAAGCATTATGTTCAAGGAATTGCAGGTAGTCAGACATGATGAACAGTGGTTCTCAAACAATGATGCCCAGACCTTTAACATCAACATCACACAGAAACTTGCTATGGATGCAGATCTTAGTTCACACCACAGACCTGTTGAATCAGAAGATGATTCTTGGGAAGGAGCCCAGCAATTTGTGTTCTAATAAGGTGGTTGTGATGCCTGGTTAGACTTGAGAGCCACTGGACTAGAGCCTTGGGTTCTAGTAGCAAGAGATGTGTTTGCCTACCTTTGCTGCATATTTGCACAGTTTACAAAGGCAGTTTTATAGGTCAATTTATAAGCTGTATAAGTTACTTTAGGCTATTTATTAGGAAATACAGAAAAGGCTAAAGAAAAATGTAATCTCATTATCTAGACATACATATTGTTAGTATTTGGTGAATTAAATAGAGTTTCTTTTGTAACATTGGGTCATAATGTACTTTTTTGTATTCCATTTTTGTTAATTTAATATTTTATGAGTATTTCTCCATGGATTTTGAATTCTATCACTCCTAAAAACTCATGGAAAATATTTTTAATGACTGCAAAGTATTTCATCATGTGAGTAGACCATAATTTAATTTACTAGTTATTGTTGTTGGAGATTTAGATTGTTTCAATAACTTTTATAAATAATACAACGATGAAAAATATTTTCCATAAATATTTTTTCTTCACTTTTACTTCCTATGGTAGATTTTTAGAGGTAGAGTTCTATGCTGAGTACCTATTCTTTGTATCTCTCCCTCTTCTGGTAACAGGCCCACCTTCTCTGGCTACCAGATTGTCAAATGTCCTTGATTAGGCCAATTATGATGCCCCATACCTCTAACCACACAGGCCATCCAGATATGTGACAGGCTGGACCAATCAGCTTAATGAGTATTTTGCAGGGAAGCCATTCCCCTCCCCCTCTCAAGAGTAGAAAGAAACCAAGTCAGCCACAGAAAGCAATGACATTAATTTGTAGAGAGCAGAGATGAGACTCTGAGAGCATCCAAATTCTCAATGTTTTCTAACTTACTTACTCTTCCAAAATAAAAATCACTTAAAAAGTCTAGTTCAAGCTAGATATATTAGTCCTGAGTGATACATAGGGCCTTGAAGGGTATGAGTACAATTGCATTAAAGCTATTCCTAATTCTGAGAACACTGACCAACTTTATAGTATCTAGCCTTCCTATTTGGAAGCATTTGATGTTTCTCCAGTTATTAGGATTTTCTTTTATAATTTGCAGTAAAATTTTGTAATTTTCTTCGTTTAGAAGCAATAATTCCTTATAAAGTATATTCTTAAACATGTTATTTTGGGTCACCTTTGAGCTTCTCTCTTGTTTAGATTTCTAGAGTTGCTGTAACTAATGACCACAAACTTAAAACGATACAAATTTATCATCTTACTGTTTTGGAGGTTAGAGTCCCAAAGGCGTCTCAATGGGCTGAAATCGGGTGTCAGTGGGGATGTGTTCCCTCCAGAGGCCTCTTGTCTTTCCAGCTCCCTCAGTTTGAGCTATTTGTTGGCTACTGGCCCCGATCCATAGCCAAAGCCAGGAATGGCCATCGAGTCCTTCGCAGGGCGTCTTTCCTCTGCTCCTGAGTCTTCTGCCGCCTTCTCCCCTATTTAAAGTTTCATGTGTTTAATTGGGCCCACCTGGAAATCTCCTTACTTTAAGGTCAGCTGATTAGCAGCCTTATTCTATCTGCAACCTTAATTCTCCCTTGCCAGGTAACTTAGCATATTCATAGGTTCTGAAGACTGGAATGCAGATCTCTTTGGGGGATTATTATTGTACCTACTGTACCCTTCATATACATATCAAGTGGCTACTGTTTTTTGTTTTTGTTTTTTTAATTTTTATTTTAACTTTAGTTTACTTTACATTACTGTATTGGTTTTGCCAAACATTGACATTAATTCACCACGAGTGTACATGCGTTCCCAAACACGAATCCCCTCCCATCTCCCACCCCATACCATCTCTCTGGGTCCTCTCCTTGGCTACTGTTTTTATACACATATGTATGTTTGTATGCGAGTGTATTATATATAATATATATGTAATTTTTCTGCTTTCACAGCAAAACTCCCCAAGCAATTGTATGTCTGTATTTTCTCTTGAATGTATTGCAATTATTGTTTCAGCTTTGCTATTCTTTAGAAATTTATTCAAGGTTATCAATTACTTACATTCTGCCAAAACCAGGGGTTTATTCATTGTTCTCATCAGGGGACGCTTACTGACATTCATAAAGTCTCCATGTCTTGGCACAATGAAAGCTTGTCTTTTTTGCTCCTAACACAGTGAAATGAAGGTTTTAATATGGGACAACTGGGATCCACATTGTCATTATATGACTCAAACCCTTTCCAAATAATAATTGCATCCTTCCCCAGAGCCCCAGAGTCCTCCCCAGTCCTCTGTATAAGCTGGCAGATGAGGGAAGAGGTAAGAAAAGTGTGCATAGTTTGCTTTTTTCACAGGAGCTAGTGCAAGAAGAGTGTACATGATGGTCATGATGTGCAAAAAACGTCCACACCCTGTTTGGCATGATTCAGTCCCCACCCACCATCTCACTGCCAGACATGGTGGAAACTGCATCTAGCTGTGTGGTCAGGAGGAAAGAAAGACAGACGGGGGTCAGGGAGCACATGGTATTGTGTCTGATGCTCACCTGTCCTGTGCATTTGGTGCGATTGGTAACAGCCTTCCTGGGCCTTCACTGGGCTTCCCTGAAAGCTCAGTTGGTAAAGAATCTGCCTGCAGTGCAGGAGACCCTGGTTTGATTCCTGGGTCGGGAAGATACTCTGGAGAAGGGATAGGCTACCCACTCCAGTATTCTTGGGCTTCCCTTGTGGCTCAGCTGGTGAAGAATCGACCTGCAACGTGGGAGACCTGGCTTTGATCCTGGGCTGGGAAGATCCCCTGGAGAGTGGAATGGCTACCCACTCCAGTGGCCTTCTTTATTTCCCTGAGACCAACTCAGATAGTGTCTGGAAACTTCAGCCAATTTCAAAACCAATATAATTTGCACCAAATACAGGGCATGTGAGATGATTTAATTCTGTACTTATTTTTCTCTCCCCAAACTTTTCCTTCTCCTATTTTCCATTTATCTTTAGTAGTGTTCTGGCCTTCCTTACTACTGACTATTTTTTTACTTTTCCCCTAACTGCGGCAATAGTCTGTCATTTCCTACACAACCTTTGGAATCCATGCTCCATTGTGAACATGGATTACCCCCCACCTTCACACTTTTTATTCCCTCAAATAATTTCCTCTCTTTTTTGATAAAAGAACTTAAATATGGACATTTCTCTGTGAGTTTCTCCAGTGGGCAATAAACATTTCCCTTAGTTCACATAAAAATGCTGGAAGATGAAGCTGGCATTTTTTAATAAGAATTCTGATGGTTTTTTCAAGCTCAATCCTTGGTACTTTTATTCCAAGCTTTGGCCATATAGAATTTAATACTTACCACTACCATTAAAAACACTGAAAGACAAATAGTATTTGTTTATATACTTGCCAACATTTAGAATAAAGATTTACATATATTCATTTAATCTGCAAAAGAACAATTTCTTCTCCCCTTAATTTTGAAGAAAAAGCTCTCTTCCTTTAACATACCAAACTTTATTCTGTTCAGCCTCACAGGTATTATCTGAAGGTCTTTGCTATTATTATTTTTTAGAATTTTAATATTTGATCTGTCACAATCCCTTTTCATAATGACAATGACTACCATGTCTTGCATGCCAATTATGGGCCAAATTTTAAGTGCCTTATGAGAACTGTCATATGTAATACTCCAAGACATTGGTACTTTTTACCTGTATTTTACAGAGTAGAAAAGAGGCATAGAAATATTTAAGAAGTTGTCTTAGGGCATGTAGTTTCACAAGTGGAAGGGAAAGATCCATAACAGAGACCCAGCCGACAGGTGAACTCCAGCCCCTGTGGTTGTTGTTACAGTTTGCCAGTTGATGGTGCCTTTCTCATTTGGTACTCGACTTCTCCCTTATGCTGACTGCTCTGCCTAGATGCTTGTTCCTCTTCTTTATATCATGCATCCTGTCCCTAGCTAATTTTTGTGCTTGATCTCTTTTATCTACTTTATAAAATGCTAATACATTAAAAATAGAAACAAGGTGGGGATTTTTGTATGTATTATTTTTAAAATAATCATGTCCACATATTTTCTTTTTTTAGTTCTACACTTATGGGATTTTAATGGTAAAATTAGAATCAAGTTTATGTGCAATCTAGAGAAATGGTATTCAGTTCAGTTCAGTTGCTTAGTTGTGTCTGATTCTTTGCAACCCCATGAATTGCAGCACACCAGGCCTCCCTGTCCATCACCAACTCCCGGAGTTCACTCAGACTCACGTCCATCGAGTCAGTGATGCCATCCAGCCATCTCATCCTGGGTCGTCCCCTTCTCCTCCTGCCCCCAATCCCTCCCAGCATCAGAGTCTTTTCCAATGAGTCAACTCTTCGCATGAGGTGGCCAAAGTACTGGAGTTTCAGCTTCAGCATCATTCCCTCCAAAGAAATCCCAGGGCTGATCTCCTTCAGGATGGACTGGTTGGATCTCCTTGCAGTCCAAGGGACTCTCAAGAGTCTTCTCCAACACCACAGTTCAAAAGCATCAATTCTTCGACACTCAGCTTTCTTCACAAAATGGTATAGATGGTCCTATTTGCAAAGCAGAAATAAAGACACAGATATAGAGAACAAATGTATGGATAGCAGAGGGGAAAGGGAAGGAGGGATGAACTGGGAAATTGGGACTGACACTTATACACTATTGATATTATATATAAAATAGATAACTAATGAGAATGTACTTATAGCACAGGGAACTCTACTTAATGCTCTGCGGTGGCCTGAGTGGGAAGAAAGTCCAAAAGGGAGAGGATGCAAGTGTACGCATGGCTGATTCATTTTGCTGTATGGTAGAAACTAATACACTGTAAAACAGTTGTACTCCAATAAAAATTAATTAGGAAAAGAATTAGGGTTTGATTTTCATGAGGTCATCAATTAGCTACATTTAAAACACCACATTTTTATGCTAAATTTTTCTAAATAAGATAAATTCAGGCATGTCAGAATGAGATACAATCTCATACCAGTCCAGTTCTACAGATGTTTACAACAGGAACAAATGAGGGTAATTTTTGAAAAAGAATTTAAATTCAAAGTTCAACATTAATAATGGTGTGATAAATAAAAACATGATAAAACCCAACACACAAATGTCCATATCTGGGCAAGGTTACTAATCCATGAACTTCTCGCCTGGGTTCAAGGAGGCAATGATCACAAAAATTGTTCCATCATCTCTTAACTAAACAAACTGTTAATAGTCACCTCTGTAGTCATGAGACTGTACACAAGTCATGGTGAAATGAATAGAATAAAATAGGCTTTGAGGTAACCTGATCCAGAAAATTTCCTGGCTTTTCTCTAAATCCACATGCAATAAATTCTGGTAATTTTAATTTAGCCAATTTATGTGCCAAGATGAAAACCAATAAAGATATCTCTTCCAGTATCATTTTGGAGAAAAGTCTTCATGTTTATTGATAGTAGAAGAAAATTCAAAAGACTGAGGTTATGTTGAAATTTTCATTAATGAAATATTCTAAAAATGTTTGTTAGGCTTTAGTTATAAGGAAAGTAGATTACATTCTTATTTGAATACCAGTGTTGACCTTAACCCAATAACACTTGTCAACTTTGAAAGTGAAGAGTGTAAAACTGCCTGGATTTCCATGGTGATTTAACTTTGCTGACCCTTTTCATCAGTTCTTATTTTTGAGGATTTGTGGTTCAAAGAAAAGTCTACAGTTTAGCCCTTTACAAAGTAGCATTTGCTCAGATCTGTGTGAATTGCACCAAATATTAGCCTAGCTTTACTGGATCTCTTGTTTCCTAAAGAATCTGCAGCTACTTAGCAAACGTTTCCTAAAGTCTGATTTGATTCTCCTAGTTTCCCTGATGTATCATCTACATATCTATAAACTACTTAAATCTTTTCAACAAAAGCTGTAAGAATACATACAAAATCAAGGGTAGAAAGAGACAATTACGCAAATAAACATAATCTCACCTTTAGTCCCTCTCCCTGTTAATAAATCACAAGTTTGCTCTCCCTTTTTTCAGAATATTTTAAAAATCAAATCATTGTGTTGGGTCACCAGACTGTGTTACTGTAACAAGATCATCCAAAGCATATAAATGATTCTATAATTTTTATTCTACTCTTCCTACCTCTAGATGTTTTCTGTCTGCATAAGTTTATATTAGGTCACATAACATTTGAATTTTTTTAAATGTACCTTTAAAAAACCTAACTTTCATTTACAAAAGTTGAAGAAGTACCATGAGATCTTAAGTTTCATTCCTTGTAACATCTAAGTCTGTCCTGCTGACCAGAAAAGCAGCAGTGTAACGGAGATATTTTCTAGCATCAGTCATGAAGGTTTGGAATTAGAAGGGAGGTGGGTCATTTGTGCAACATTCTTCCCCTGGGTCTGATGCTGGTTAATTTAAGGCTTAGAGCTAATGGGTCTTATCACCTCCTATGACACAGAATTGGCCAGAGGCCCAGACCAAGAACGTTTAATTGGATGAATGATTATTGATTCTGAAGACAATATAAATCAAAGGATTTAAAGAATGGGGCTGTTAATGTTCATCACGACTGGCATCTTTGGTAAATTTAATAATTCCCATCCTACCAACACTGGCAGACCATGTTAATCTTGGAGAGGGTTTCAGTGTAAGAAAAGGTTCAGACTAGTATGATCACCAAGCTGTGCAGCTCGGACTCCAGACAAGGTTGATGTAACATTATCTGGGAGCCACCAGATGTCGTACATACATTGTTCTTATTTGATTCCTCCAACTATATGTAGTAAGCACCAGAAAGAAAAAGCGTCTTCAGTTGTTAAAAGGGTAAGAGAATTCTGTCCAGAGCAGTGTTGAGTGCACTGATAAAATTCGCTTCCTCTATCTCTGTACATACAGTTTATTAAAAAAACTTCTGCCTCATTCATGGGAAGCATTTTAAGTTAATATGAAACAAAATAATCATTTTTATGGTGATTCAATTTTCCTGAACACATTTAAAATAGCTTTTCTTTTAAGCTAAGGAAAGGGTTAGTCACTCAGTTGTGTCCCACTCTTTGCGATCCCATGGACTGTAGCCTGCCAGGCTCCTCTGTCCATGGGATTCTCCAGGCAAGAGTACTGGAGTGGGGTGCCAGTTCCCTCTTCAGGGGATCTTCCCAACCCAGGTATTAAACCCAGGTCTCCTACATGGCAGGCCTCAGATTCCTTACCATCCGAGCCACCAGGGAAGCCCTCAAGCTAACTCCTTACTTATTTTTCATTCATTCAACATACAACTCCTCACTGAGTGTTTCCTATATGATCATTGAGTGTTTCCTATATAATTATCGCCAGGGCTTCCCTGGTAGCTCAGATGGTAAAGAATCTGCCTGCCATGCAGGAGACCTGGGCTCGAGCCCTGGGTTGGGAAAATCCCCTGGAGTAGGGCATGGCAATCCACTCGAGTATTCTTGCCTGGAAAATCCCCATGGACAGAGGTGTCTGGCAGGCTACAGTCCCTGGGGTTGCAAAGAGTCGGACATGACTGAGCAACTAAGTACCGCATATATTTCAGTGTCAATATATAATCATCACTAGCTTGGTGCTGGGAGAAGGCAATGGCACCCCACTCCAGTACTCTTGCCTGGAAAATGCCATGGACCGAGGAGCCTGGTGGGCTGCAGTCCATGGGGTCGCTAAGAGTCAGACATGACTGAGCGACTCCACTTTCACTTTCATGCATTGGAGAAGGAAATGGCACCCCACTCCAGTGTTCTTGCCTGGAGAATCCCAGGGACAGGGGAGCCTGGTGGGCTGCTGTCTATGGGGTCACACAGAGTCGGACACGATTGAAGTGACTTAGCAGTAGCAGCAGCAGCTCGGTGCTGGGGATGCAGAACTAAGTAAGACTTCCTTTGTTCTCAAGGATCAGACAGTCCATCAGGAGGCAAATGAATGGAACACAGCTACTGTGGGGTCTCAGATTCGACTCTCTAAAAGCAGGTGCTGATATGGGAGTTTGGGGTGCAAGATGTTTATTATTTGTGATGAACACCTGTGCAAGAATAGGGGGTGGAAACAGGCTTGGGCAGGGGAAAAAGTCAAACTGATGCTCATCTGTCAAAGTGTTGACCAACATGGCTGAACATTCTGGAGCAAATATTAATCGCCCATAAGAGCTGTTCCATGCCAGACTGGGTCTTTAAATCTCTTACTCTGCTCAGTGGCTGGATATAGGGGTACTCTTGGAAGGGCATGACCTTAGAGAAGGTCTTCTCTATCCACTGAAGACTTTCTGATGACCACCATCCCTGTAAGCTGGGAAGGAAGTTCTTTTTTCAGGGAAATATAAGTGCTACATCCCTGTGTTGACCACACATGGGATGCTCTGGGGCCTTGGAGGAAGGTTAGTTGAGTGTTAGGGGCCAGTTCATAGAGGTTTAAAATGAGGCCATGATGAATCTTAAAAGCAATAATGATAATAACAGCTAAGATTTATTGAGCAATTACTATATGTCAGGTATAATAGTAAATTTTATACATGGATTGTCTCATTTAAAATTTATCCCACGCCTGGGAGATGGATATGTAACTATCAAAAAGTATAGCAGATGAATGATTAAGTAATGTTCCCAAGTTGGATTCACAGTTGAATTCAATTCCTCAATCAATTCAATCTGATTCAATACAACTCAATTCAATTCAAACCTGTATGACTTTAAGACCCAATGAGTATAAGCATATACACCAAGGAGTGTGGGCTGGGCTGTTACATTGGGAAAATAGTGCATAAAGACATGAATGACCTATCAAAGTTCCAAATGTAGAACGTGATTTGAATAAGTATTTGTTGAACAAGGTAGGAAAGGAGGGAGGGTAGAAGAGAGGGATGAAGGAAGGAAAGGAAAAAGTAGACAAGTGTATTTAAAGAACTGTTAAATGGATATGATTAGATATTATTAGATAATTGAATCATAATGAATATGATTAGATAACTGAATTCCAAGTGCTGTTAAGAATCTCCCAAATTTTCCTAAAAAGAATTGAATGAGTATTAGGCATGTTGTTCTTTGTGTTCTCTGTATGGGAAGACACTTCTTCTGAGATTACTTCCTCTAATTTGCCATTTTTAAACCTATACATGTGATTTCTCCAGAGCATATCAGAGGTACTCTGTGTTGGGATTACTTACAGATGTCTTTACACCTTTCCTGTGACCTTAGGGACCTCATGATTCATGTCTTGGAAAGATGTTCAGACTGCCTACTGAATTTCACTTCTCAGAATCTGATGTTCATGCTGTTTTGATTTTCAGCTCTGTGTCTCTTTCCCAGCTCTCTCCCTTTCTATACTGTTTTTTTATTCAGCCCAACTCATCTACAATCCAGGGGTACTTGTGTCTCTTCCTCAGTGAGAAAGCTTCATGGAAATGTGTTCACATAAGATACAGTAAATTCTCAGTAATATTGGAGAGTTGTATTCTTGGTCATCCAGTCTACCATAAGCATATAATGTTGTTAAAGATTATTAAAAAACTACCATGTGATGCTACTTATGATAACTGATACTATTATGACACTTTGTCTTTTAACCTTATATAAGGGTTTCAAGATCTTGTCAATTAGCTTTTTCTACTTTCTGGCTGTATTTTAACTTATGTGTCTCTATTTTAAAGCCAGTGTGTTATAGTTTCTGGAGTTGAAGACAACACCATGTACAAAAAGAGCCTCATATCTAAGATCCTATCATGGAAAAGAGTAATAGAAGAGGTAAGTGACAATGTATTTGTTTCTTACATGAGTTTGGAAGAGATGACATGTCAGAAAATCAGTTGCAATGGTGCTGGCAGTAAGCCTCTGGAGCTCAAACATCCAGCAGTGTTTTAAATTTCCACCAGAAGTTCATTTTTAAAAACATAAGAATCTTAATAAAAAAAGAAGCTAATGCCTCTATGAAAAGCTTACACCCCAGGTCCAATCTAGGCCCTGCAGATGTTTGATTTTCGGTTGAGTACTGGTGAGCAGAATTGACCCTCGTGTGATGTCCAAGGCCAGAGCAGAAGTTTTACCTGAAATGATACAGAAAGTAGGACCAGAGCAGCGAGAACTGGAAGAAGCATGGGCTTAGTATCAAATCCAAGGTTAAATAAGGGATAGTAAACAAGAAATAGAGGTGATCCAGTACATATCTGAACATCCTGCTGACCAGAACAGGGAAGCAGGATGAGAGGTTCAGACAACAAATTAATAAAGGCACGGTTTGGGAACACCTCTTAACTAATTCAGGGCAGGGCTGGGTTAACTCCTTCCCTGATGGCTCAGACGGTAGAGAATCTGCCTGCAATGCAGCATCCCTGGGATGGGACAATCCCCTGAAGAAGGGAATGGCTACCCTAATTAATTAATTAACCACCTATTAACTGGGCACCTGCTATGATACAAAGGCATTCTTAGGGTGAGGGCATAAATATGAGTAAAAAACGGCTTCTGAGAAACTTACACTCTAATGACCCTAAGTAAACTACAGTTAATTAATTTAATGTAATTTAATTTGATGTAAATTAATGTATAAAAAAGGGCTTCCATGGTGGCTCAGTCAGTAAAGAGTCTGCTTGCAATGCAGGAGACCTGGGTTTGATTCCTGGGTTGGAAAGATCGCCTGGAGAAGGAGCTGGCAACCCACTCCGGTATTCTTGCCTGGAGAATCCCATGGACAGAGGAGCCTAGCGGGCTACAGTCCATGGGGTCGCAAGAGTCGGACACGACTTAGCAGCTAAACCACAAAACACAATGTATAAAAAAGAGCTCTAGTAGGGGTATCCAAATAAATTTTTACAAATGCTTTGGAAAACAGGTACTTTGTTTAAATTGTTCTCATTGGTAACAGTACCCTGAATTGAGTTGAATTTTGAAGAATGCATTAGAATTTGCTAGGTCTAAGTGTAAAATTTTGCCCAATAGCATAAATGAAAGTAAAGGCACAGGCACAAAAAGCAGCATGGTATTGAGAAATAGAAAGTTCTTCAGGTTCTGGAAAGGGTGACAAAGTATTACTTGCACAGATATAAAGGTAAGTAGGACCTTGAACATAGAAATGCAGTGTGCCATCCTAAGATTTGGGACTAACTCCTGTAGGAATTGGGTAACTATGCACGCTTCTCTGCATGAATCTTTGTGGATCCTGATGATTTCTATTCTGGATTGAACAACTTCGTCAAGCTCCCTTTGGGGCTTTTGGATCTTTATACGTAGACCTTTTACTAAATGAAAAGTAAAAATGAAGACCTTTGCTTTTTGGTGCCTCCAACTAAGTGTCATTAAAGGTCACTACAAATAGTTGAGAGACTGCGTACTTTGATTATTCACTCTTCCAGGTTTAATTTTAAAATCCAGTTTTTCTGAAGAGAAATTAGATGTTTTTTATAAATATATATATAGTAAAACGTCAGGAGCATAATCGTGGGAAGTTTTCACTTGGACAGAAACCACAAGTTCATAGTCTACTGTAATTTTGTAGGAAGAAGAACAAGAGCTAAACTTGGCTGTTACACATTCTTTCTCTACATTTAGAAGAATGAGAACCATCAAAGTACATGGGGTGGCCTGTGAGATTTTGTTGATTTAGCTAAATTTCAGTCTATCCCTTTGTACTTTGTTTATCTTTAAAGCTAATTTGTATTTTTACTGTTTTATTAGATATTTTATGCAGTTAGGTTTATTTTTTTTTTTAACATTTACCTTAGAGCAAAAATTCAATAGATAATTCTGATGTAAGTGAATAATACCAACTAATAGATATAAATTTCATGACAAATAATAAAAATTGCTGAATTCATATAGAAGTGGAAAGTCTCAGCAAATCTCCATCCTTTAATTTCTTTAAGTGAAAAATAAAAGTTTCCATCTTAAGCTCACCATCTAATGCCTTCCCCTTCCTTCTTACTGCTTTCAATGCTAATGGCCTCCCAATTCCTAGATTTTAATAATGGATCATTTTCTCAAAATCGACCTCTAACAGGTGACATGTCTTTTTTCTTGGAGGAAAGGAAGAGGGAAACCAAAGCAAATGAAAACTTCTGCTTGCTCTGTGAAAGCACCAACATTCTCCAAATAAGAATATTACCATATGTTGAAAAGACCATGGTTTTCAGAACCGCATCTGGGTTCAAAAGTGGGCTCTGATACTTGTGTGACCAAGCTTGTGACCTAGGTTAATTTACTTTTTCCTATTTTTAATTATTTATTGAAGGTTAATTGCTTTACAATGTTGTGTTGGTTTCTGCCATACAATAATGCAAGTCAATTGTGTATATATATATATATCCTCTCCCCTTCTTCTTGAGCCTGCCTCTCCATTCCCATTCCACTCCTCCAGGTCATCACAGAGAGCCAGGCTAGGTTCCCTGTGCTATACAGCAGCTTCAATTTACTTTTTCAATAATAAAATGAGGAATAATAATGCATACATCATAGAGTTGTTTTGAAGATTAAAGAGAAGACAGGCGTGGTCACATATAGCATAGTGAGCATCATCTGTTGTAAACAGAAGTCATCCGATACACCCCCTGGGTATCCATGCTGCTGCCAAATTATGCCTCATGGCTTCTGGAAGCCACTGTCTTTCTAGAGATCTAAACCATGAAACTTTCCTAAAATAGTTACTGAAAATAAGAGTGCAATGAATTCTTTATGATTGCTTACATTGAGTGGTATGGGAGAACTTTCCAGTATAAGAAGCACTCTTTCCCATAGCTGTGTGGTTGAGATAACCCTAGTCACTCCATTTATCTATCAAAGGGGTGGTCCTGGTGGTCATAAACCCCAATCAAAATATTTCTTGCTTTAGCCAAAGAGATTGGTTAAGAAATGGGCATGGGATCTCAGTTACGATTGTTCCCTAACTTTTCACCATAAATAATAGTGAAACTGTTTCTTTCCACTGGGCTCAATAAATTGACAGGATATGAGTCAGGGTTTGTCTTCAGCTAACTCAAGTACCACAAGAACTGCCCGAAGAAGGAAAAAAGAGAGAGAGAGAATCTTATAGGATCAGCTGAATTCCTGAATACAAATATTCCAGAAGCCATTTTTCTCTCTAGATTTCTTCACTATATTCTTACACTCTTTGAAATGGGTTTCTGTTATTTGCCATACAAAGAATTCTGAAAATATACTGTTTGGATTCCAGAAGAAGTTACTTTGATATATCAAAAATCTCAATCAGACATTTTACACATTTATAATTTTCTAAGGACAATTTTATGTTGGAAAAAGATATATGTATATAAATACTGAATTTCCCCATTTTTAGGTTCTTAGTATTAATGGCTGGACTAAAATTTGTAGAGTGGGATCAGACTTTCTTGCATTCGGGTCAGCATATTAATATTGAGGTTAGATGACTAATTCTCATATTCAAATACACCTCAGAAGCAGAAGAGGCCACTTGGGTTAAGAATCCCAAGAAAGTCAACACTATCACCAAAACCAAAACCATAGACATGCTGAGAATATCCAAAGGTGTTAATCAGGGCAAGTGCTTGACTAAGCTGCTGGATACAAGCCCCTGACAGCGTTCCTTGAATCTCTGCAGTATCTGCAGTGTGGTTCTCTACACCTCACCACTCTCCAGTGACAAGGGATTTAGTACAATTGAGATGAGAGAAAAAGTAACTTTAACAACAAAAAAGTAATAGAGGAAAATGACTGCTTACAATGATATAGAAGACTAAAAATTCGTTCATGACTAAAACGTCATGAAACACAGGAACTCAATCTTCTTTGGAAATTAACCAGCACCTACAGCATGTTAGCAAATCATTCAGTGTTCATTTATTCCTCTCTTCAACAGATAACAAGTTCCCATTAAAAACTTGCTACTCATAGAATCAAGCTTCTATGTTACTTACAGAATCAATCAGTGGGGATACACCACTGTACAAATGCAGATAAAAACTACAATGAGACATCACCTCACACCAGTCAGAATCACCATCATTAAAAATGTCTACAAATAACAAATGCTGGAGAGGGTGTGGAACCCTCCTACATTGTTGGTGGGAATGTAAATTGGTCCCGCCATTATGGAGAACACTATGGAGTTTCCATAAAAAACTAAAAAATGGAGTTGTCATATGATCCAGCAATTCCACTCCTGAGCATATATTGGGACAAAGCTGTAATTTAAAAAGATATATACACCCCTATGTTCGTAGCAGCACTACTCACACAATAGCCAAGACATGGCAACAACCTAAATATTCATCACTGATGGACAGATAAAGAAGATGTGGTACAGATATACAATGGAATACTACTCCACTATAAAAAGGAACAAAATAATGTCATTTGGATGGACCTAGAGGTTTTGATACTAAGCAAAGTAAGTCAGAAATATAGAGACAAATACTATATGATATCACTTTTAAGTAGAATCTAAAATATGACCCAAAATGAACTTATCTATGAGAAAAAAAAAACAGACTTGGAGACGTTGATAACAAATTTGTGGTTGCCAAGGAAGAGGAGGGATGGGGGAGGGACAGATTGGGAGTTGGGATTAGCACATGCAAACTCTCAATATATAGAAGTTCCAACTGTATAGCAACTGTATTCCAATATCCTGGAATAAACTATAATGGAAACAAAAAAAAACAATAATCAGCTAATACAGAGAAGCAATGTAAATAAGGTATGTGATAAATTTTCTTAGATATTTTTGTTTCTTAGAATGCCACCCCCTTCTTTCTGCAAATTGTGTTGTAATTGATAGTGAATCTTCCAGGGCTGTCAGTCTCCCCACTTAATCAGCAGTAGACAGAATACGTTCAACTCCCATACATGGTAGACCCACTGTATGTCTATGCTCACAGGTCATGGAGATTCCTCCCTATACGCAAAAAAGGTGGCAAGAAATTGCCACATGCATATGGCACATATCTCCTCTGTTCATACACACTCCATTGTCTTCTTAGAATTCACTTAAAAAATATACTATCAAAGATTGAGAATTTCAAGGCAGTTAACAGCAGAGCATGAGATGAAGCATGGGATGACCTCACAGGTTGCACACCCATAAGCCTAGTCCTATCTATATCTTACATTTCATTAAGGCTCTCTCTTTTGTTCAAAGTTCAAGATGAAACTGCCAGGATTCTCACATAGAGAAGGAGACTCACAGTATTTCCCAAACAGTTTTCCGCTACTTGACTATGTTCTCTTCCTCTTTCATTTTTGCTTGCCTCACTCTTGCATTTGCCTTGGAAACTTTCAAATCTTTTCAGTCTTTCCTTAAATTGTAGGGTGCTATCCTCATTCCCACATCCAACCCCACCAGAACCCGAGCACCAGTGGAGTGGACCCTTCTATCCATATCAATCATCAGATGTCTTTGCCATTAGCTTTCCCCGTTAACTTAATTAACTACCTAAGAGAATTTGCTGTCATTTGTCAAGTTTTCTTCAGCCTATTACCTCTTCACTTCAATTCAGTTCAGTCGCTCAGTAGTGTCTGACTCTTTGTGACCCCATGAACCACAGCACGCCAGGCCTCTCTGTCTATCACCAACTCTCAGAGTCCACCCAAACCCATGTCCATTGAGTCGGTGATGCCATCCAACCATCTCATCCTCTGTCGTCCCCTTCTCCTCCTGCCCCCAATCCCTCCCAGCATCAGGGTCTTTTCCAATGAGTCAACTCTTCACATGAGGTGGCCAAATACTGGAGTTTCAGCCTCAGCATCAGTCCTTCCAATGAACACCCAGGGCTGATCTCCTTTCGGATGGACTGGTTGGATCTCCTTGCAGTCCAAGGGACTCTCAAGAGTCTTCTCCAACACTACAGTTCAAAAGCATCAATTCTTCGGCGCTCAGCTTTCATCACGGTCCAACTCTCACATCCATACATGACCACTGGAAAAACCATAGCCTTGACTAGACGGGCCTTAGTCGGCAGGGTAATGTCTCTGCTTTTGAATATGCTGTCTAGGTTGGTCATAACTTTCCTTCCAAGGAGTAAGCGTCATTTAATTTCATGGCTGCAATCACCATCTGCAGTGATTTTGGAACCTCATTACTTCTGTGCAAACATATTTTTACTCTTTTCAACATTTTTGAAAATGTGATACAACTTAAAATCAATATGCACCTGTAACAGGGTTTCAGGTATGTTAAAATGTGAGGGTGGGGGAATGTGTAAAATACAACCCTCTAACTATTTGCAAACGTTTGGCGGCCTTCGAAAGAAATAATGAAAAGAGAACACATGGCATCTACCCCATGCTCCTGAGGAGGAGTTTATACGTAGCGTTATGACAATACTTACCATTCAGAATCACATTTACACCATATGTGCTTTTGCTGCTCTCCTGCTTGTACTCTGAGGACACAGTCTGTGTCACATGCAGATGGACACCCCATCACCACCTGCAGGGCTAATCCTGGGCAACTAAGAGAAGGTATTCAGCACTTATATCCTGAAAGAATGAAGGTCTATTTCTTATTCCTGGGGTTACAATTTTAACTGAGCTTTCAAAAATGCATTTTAATATTTACAAGGCATTTTTCAGAGACTGCTCCAAAATTTTTGGTTGATTTATGTGGGAAACCACATTTAGGATTCTAAATGGTTGAAGAATACATGGACACAGTATTTATGCCTTGTTTGTACATACACCTTTAATCCCTCAAATCTCTGAAAATAGTTTTTTTCCAACATCAGTATTAGACAAAAGACTGATGGCTACAGAGTGAAATTGCTCCCCCAGGGCTACCCTGTGCCTTTTTCTGGACACTGCTCAGTGCACGTGTGTCCCCATCTGTAGCAATATTTTCTCCTAACTTTCAAGGTCATTGCCAGGGCACCAGTATGCAAAAGCTAAGTTGACATAGAAGAAGCCTCTATCATTCTACCACACCCATCCCCTTATATTTATTTTATGGAATTTTAGAGTCCTTGAGAAGGCAATGGCAACCCACTCCAGTACTCTTGCCTGGCAAATCCCATGGATGGAGGAGCCTGGTAGGCTGCAGTCCATGGGGTCGCTGAGAGTTGGAAATGACTGAGTGACTTCACTTTCACTTTCCACTTTCATGCATTGGAGAAGGAAATGGCAACCCACTCCAGTGTTCTTGCCTGGAGAATCCCAGGGACAGGGGAGCCTGGTGGGCTGCCGTCTCTGGGGTTGCACAAGAGTTGGACACGACTGAAACGACTTAGCAGCAGCAGCAGCAGCAGCAGAGCCCTTGAATTGGGAACAGATTTGAAGATCATCTAGCCTAATTCTTTCTTAATACAAGAATCCAGTGTATATCACCCCTGACAAGTTTATAAAAATTTGTCTTTGAGTTCCAGGCTCCAAATCAAGATGTGAAAGTGTGTGCCCTGGAGTAGGAAAGAATGTGTTTCTGTTTTATACTCAGAACGCTTCTTCAAGGGTGGCATTTCTCAGTCACCACTAGAAGCTACATGCCTTTTGATTTCATAAGACCTCAGCTTTCAGAATGCATTACATTTTAAATCATATTTTTCTTTTAAGAATTCAGAGATTTTTTTTAATTACCTGACCCTAAATGGCAATAGTTATAGTTCTGACTACAGCTATGAATTTCTTTTATTTATAAATGTGCACCTATACCTAAGATCAGGGTATTTGAATGTAAACCCTTATTTGCTTATTATTTAATAAATATTATTTCACCTGCAAATAAAGTGAGGATCTATTAGGTACTAGATGCTTTTCCTAGGCCCTGGAAATAAGGTGATGGTCTCAGAGTTATGGCTCCTGCCTTCAGAAAGTTTCTAGTTTTGAAGGTAGAAAAGTAATTAAATAACTAATCTTGATGGACTTGTAGGAGTTTTCTGATGTGAGAAGAACTGTAGGAAAATATGTTAGGAATGCCTACCTGGTTAGTTTTCCTGTACAATGAATCTTTCTACTGATACCTGAATAAGTAGGAATTATCAAGATGAAGAAAACAAGGAACCCATATTTGATGGTCCAATGACCAGAGATATCATGGTAAATAAATTAAAGGAAGTAAAAAAAAATTAATATGGCTGGGGTATGAATAAAGAGGGTCATCCAATGAGACTGGAGAGATAAGTATGGGCCAGACTGTGGAGGGTTTTGTCAGTTCAGTGAGGGGTTTGCCACTTAGAGCGCAGGGAAATGGGAGCTACTGAAGTTTTTAAGCAAGGAGACTATAGATGATTGGCTGTGTAAGACATCACATGGAGGCTGTGGTGGGCTTGAGCCAGCTCACACTGACCCAAGAATGCCAGTTGTTAAATGTTCAGGAATTTTGTTAACTGGTTGTTAAACTGTGGGTGGTTTGACATAGAACATGGTGGAAAAATTTACATGTTGGAAATTGGCAACCACCACAAGTGAGGGTTTTGAGTTTTGTTGTTGTTTTGGAAAGCTGGTTTACCAGCGCTCCACTGGATAGACGTAAGCAAGACTGGAGACAAGGGGAAGCGTGATGGCCTGGACCAGGGTGGCAGCAGTAGGAGTGGAAATACACGGTTAGCTCCGAGAAATATTTAGGGACAGTCTGTCCTTGTAGCAGTAGATACAGAGATAAAAGAAAGGCATAGCAGGCACCAGGGTCATTTCCAATGTGTCAGTGGACCTCTAAATTGACATCCTTTAAGTAGCTCCAGTGTGAAAGCAAAGGTCAAACTCTTTGGACATTCCATTCTACATCCAGTCATGCCATTTGTTTCTTAAGAAAACATGTATTTAAAAATCTTACATAAGTTATTCTGAACCAGTTAATAACACTGTACTTCAATTTTGATCATACGATCTGTAAAATAAAGCAAAAACCTCTTTCTCTCCAGAGGCTTGTTTCGCTCATCTGCCATTTATTGCTGATGTTCTCCAAGCCCTCTCAAAGACAACAGGAATGCCAAACATGGAAGGCAACTTGGACATGAAACTCTATGTCCTCATGTGATGCTGCAAAGATGACTTTTCTCCAGTGTAATGGTGGAGCAGATGTTACAATCCTGTGAAAGTTTTATTTGTAATTTTATGAGATTAGCCCACCAAAAAAAAAAATCCATATGGTATCTTCTTTTGGTTTTCAGCAAGAATTACATATATTATGGAGAGGTAAGAAGCAGAAGAGAGACTATTATTTATTTTGGCTGATTCAGTTGCTAAGCAGACTCATTATTTATGTCCTGGCTCGAAAGTAGCACATTTTAAATGCAGATCAGAATACTTTTTTTTTTTTCCTTGTGTCAGATTACAAGGTTGAATCACTTCACCAAAAGTTACCATTTCTGTTACTGAAAAGCCATATCTTGTCAGTTTTATGCTCCAAAGATGATTCTGTTTAGATAGAGAAAAGTGTCAGGAATGAAGCTTTCTGACAGCAGGGTGAAACTCTCTCACATTGAAAGAATTCTCTCACCAGAAGTGTTTGCAATCTCCCTGAGATTTTCCCTTCCTCCTAAAACCTGTTTGAAGATAAAGCGGAGTGTAACCTGTGCCCTGTCAACTTCCTGCCGAGTGTTAACTCAGAAACCTCCAGGTCACAGAGTACATCATGTAACAAGTTCCTGGTGCTCAGGAATGAGTTCCAGATCACTTTCCTTAGGACTGATCATCTATCGCCGAGGCCATTGTAACTTCTGAAATCTTCAGAAGGTGGTATCTAGCTTCATGATTAAAGAATGTTGAAACAAGGTACAGTGTGATTCCTTGTCAGCAAATTCACCTCAACTCCCCCAGACAAGGAAGATATGAGTGGCTTATGAAAATGCAATAGAATTTTTTTAAAAATCGAGTATGAGAACACTCTTGATATCCAGGGTGTGTTGTTATTGTAGTTATGGTCATTATTTTTAAGATATAAAAATACTACTTTCTTTCTTAAAATTTTTACTTTTAAGATATAAGGATAAATCCAAATCATTACATATTATTTTTAGTTCAGTTAAAAAAAATCCTCTCATTGCACATTACTTGTGGATATTGGGGGCTGCAGTGATGAAAACAACAGATAAATTTCTTGCATTCTAGGAATAAATGATTGAATGAAAACATGACAGAAGGCAGGAAGTTGAATCAAATCTTTACTGAAGATTCCTTCCAGCTTTTAAAAACTATTTTAAGATAATTTTGGTCTTAGTAAGAGTTGCAAAGATGGTCCAGAGAGTTCCTTATTCCCTTAAGGTTAACATCTTATACTTTGCCCAGTAAAATGATCAAAACTAGGATATTAACATTGGTACAATCAATACTAGTTACCAATCTGTAGATTTTACTTGCATTTCCCCATTTTCCCCTAATGTCTTTTTGCTGTTCTGTGTCTAAGCCTGGATATCATGCTGCAGTCAGTTGTCACATTTCCTCAGTCTCCTCCCATCTGTGACAGTCTGCTCTGTCTTGCCTTCTGTTTCATGACCTTCTGACCTTTCATGACCTTTCAACACTTGTGAACCATTTTGGTCACAAGCCTTGTAATATATCCCTAAGTTTGGGTTTGTCTGTGTTTTCTCATGACTAGACTATGCTTGTGGATTTTGGAGAAGAAAACACAGAGATGTGTTCTCATGATCTGAGAAGGTACATGTTATCAGTTGTTTTATTATGAGTGATAGCCTACAAGGATTTGCTACTGTAAAGTTACTAAATTTCCCTTTCCAAACTCTATTCTTCAGAATTCAACACTAAGTCCAAACCACACTTAAGGGAACTGGGGATTAATTTCCACCACCTAGAGAGGAGTATCAAAGAATTTGTTAAAATTCAAAGAATAACAAAAATAACAAAGAATTTGTTAAAACTATGGAACAACTATGTTGAAGGAGGTAATTTGAGGCTATGAAGATTTCCTGTTTCTCATTAATTTAGCCTTGATCCCTGAATCTTGCCTGCAAAACTTATTACTGTAGTCTTCTTACTGTGATCTAGGAGTGATCTCCTGCTTCTCTCATTCATTCAACATTTATTAACTAGAGTTCTTCAGACCTCCAGTTCATTTGTTTTTTGTTTGGTCACTATTTGTATCAGTGTGGATTCATGAATATGTACTTTATTCTTTGGGTTAGAAAACAATCTTACTATTATTTATTTCATTGTTCAAATTGTGTAAGCCTTGGCTAGTTCATTTTTGGTTGAACATTCCACTGTTTGCACCTGAGGGTTGGCATGGTTAATTTTTTCTCTGTATGACACAGTGGAATTTCCTTCTGTGAGAGGCAATTCTGTATGAAATATGTGAGCTTTAGAAAGAAAACTGAAGCTAAGAAATTATTCTCACTGACTTTGAGAATGATTCACATGTACATTTACAAAAATCAACTGCACTTTGGTGAGGGAAGCAGTAACCCTAGCATGGAAAAATAATGAAAACATACATTATTTGGGGTTTGTTAATGAACTAGTAAGAATAACCATGCATTTCTTTAAGCAAAACACCATACCATGAAGACAAGTGTCAATCCTTAAAAGTTTTCTCTGAGCCTGCTAAAATGTCAGATAAGTGAAGTGAAGTGAAGTTGCTCAGTCGTGTCCGACTCTTTGCGACCCCTGCCTTCCAGGTTCCACCATCCATGGGATTTTCCAGGCAAGAATATTGCAGTAGGTTGCCATTTCTTTCTCCAGGAGATCTTCAGCTAATCACTACTTACTGAACGTTATCTCATCTGAAGTTCATTTTGGCATGGGGAAAATTAGAAATGCACATTTGTTGAATAAATAATGACATAATTCCTCCACTGAAGAACTGTAATGTTCATCGGTGAAAAAAGATGAAAAACTTTGAGGCAATTAAATCAGAGCAAAACATTACATATGGGCTTCACAGGTGGCTCAGTAGTAAAGAATCTGCCAGACAAATGCAACAGATTCAGAAGACGTGCATTCAATCCCTTGGTGGGGAGGATCGCCTGGGGGAGGAAATGGCAACTCACTCCAGTATTCTTACCTGGAAAATCCCATGGATAGAGAAGCCTGGCAGGCTAAAGTCTATGGGGTTGCAAAGAGTCAGACAGGACTGACCCACTGAGAATGCATACACAAATTACTTATACATAAATTTACATTTTATGTAATAGATAGTAAGGGATGCTTCTAATTAGAGACTTTGCTTTTTGTTGTTGTGGTAATTAAGCTTTTAGAGGTTTAAATTGTGGTCTACATTAAAAACTGAAATGGTTATGAGTTTAGGCTGATTAACCTATTGTAAGAAGGCAGACAATATGTTGAATGTCATAATCATTTTTTCTTGTTAACTGGCACCCTAATTTAAAATTGCTGTGAATTAGATTCCTAGCTTCCATCTAATCTAATCTAATATATTACATTTAAGAGATCTCTGAATGACTTTGTAATTTAAGAATATTGTTGGTAAATACTCAGTTAAGACCAAAGTGTTTCAAAGGAAAATTGTTAAGATTCTTCAGTGTATTTCCTTACTCTAAAATGACCTTATCCATCATAGTGTAGAATGGACTATTATTCCATAGGGACCTTCTCCAGTGTCCAAATTCACTTGAGTATACAAAGCTTCGTGAAGATGTGTGTGCTAACAGATGCTGGGCTTACTCATAACTCACTCATCCACTCTGCATAGCCAGCATACATCCTTTGCAATAATAGGTTCAGGGTCAGCTAAGATACACAGACATAAACGCCATGTACCTGTGGGGTCACTCAGGAATACTTAACATGACAAATTTAAATGGGAGAATGCCAAGTATGTAGTGTTCCTTCAGGCAGTACTTAGAATATTTTTCAATATAAAATTTAATTTTGTTGTCAGATCACCAGTCTTCTTTGGTCTTTATGTTTTAGTGTCGTGAAATCCAGTGGTCAGGATTCTGTACCTTTAGGAGCATTTGACCTTGAATGGAGAATTACAAGCCCTTCTTCAGTATTAGAGTAAGATGTCTGTTGGGATGTAGGACTTCAGCAGAAATGAGCTTTTAAAAACAAAGCTTCAGGCAGCTGTCTCTACATCCATGGGTATGTTTGATGGAGTCAAGCTTGTGGAGAAGAAGGAAGAATGTATGGGAGTTTCCCTACTAGGGCCTTTGAGAATGTACTTCCCCCACATCTAGCAGTATATATTACAGTGTAATATAATGTGGTATAATAAATTTAATCTTATCAACTATAATGTCTGGGCCAAAAATTATTATATTTTAGAATACAGCATCATAAAGATAAGCATCAGGATTGTAGAAACTGTAGGTAGGATTAGAAAAACATGACGGGAGGAAACTGATTTCTAGGATTCATTATTGGGAGGGACTAGAAATCACTTACATAAAATTATATATTGGTTTTATCATTATACGTGAGTGGTTTTCCTCTTGTTATATACAGATTTAATCTCCCTCACACTCCTTAGTCAAATGTAACACTTCAAGTGGGTTGGTGGATTATTTCACTTTTCCTTATCTCCTTACCTGACAATACTACTTTTTATTTGCATGTGTATACACATACACCGCCCCCCATACATTCAGTTCAGTTCAGCCGCTGAGTCGTGTCCAACTCTTTGTGATCCCATGAATCGCAGCATGCCAGACCTCCTTGTCCATCACCAACTCCCGGAGTTCACTCAGACTCGCGTCCATCGAGTCAGTGATGCCATCCAGCCATCTCATCCTCTATCGTCCCCTTCTCCTCCTGCCCCCAATTCCTCCCTGCATCAGTCTTTTCCAGTGAGTCAACTCTTTGCACGAGGTGCCCAAAGTACTGGAGTTTCAGCTTCAGCATCATTCCCTCCAAAGAAATCCCAGGGCTGATCTCCTTCAGAATGGACTGGTTGGATCTCCTTGCAGTCCAAGGGACTCTCCAGAGTCTTCTCCAACACCACATTTCAAAAGCGTCAATTCTTTGGTGCTCAGCCTTCTTCACAGTCCAGCTCTCACATCCATACATGACCACAGGAAAAACCATAGCCTTGACTAGATGGACTTTGTTGGCAAAGTAATGTCTCTGCTTTTGAATATGCTGTCTAGGTTGGTCATAACTTTTCTTCCAAGGAGTAAGCATCTTTTAATTTCATGGCTGCAGTCACCATCTGCAGTGATTTATATATATATATATATATATATATATATGTATGTATATATATATACATACATATAAACACATTTGTTGTTTAGTTGCTAAGTCATGTCCAACTGTTTTGCAACCCCATGGACTGTAGCCCACCAGGCTCCCCTGTCCATGGGATTCTCCAGGCAAGAATACTGGAGTGGGTTGCCATTGCTTTCTCCAGGCCATCTTCCTGACCCAGGGACCAAACCCACATCTCCTGCAGGGCTGGCAGATTCTTTGCTACTGAGCCACGGGGGAAGTCCCATAAACACACATATATTTATATAAATTCTTAAGTTTAGTTATTAGACTATCATTATAATCATCATGTTATTACTTCTGGCTATTCTTATCCAGAACAGTAATGGGTGAGAAAATAAATGAAAGGATTTTTTTTTTTAAAACTTCCAGTCTTATATATTAGATGACAGACCTGTTAGAGAAGGGAAATTAGAAAATGTTACTTACTTAGTAACTTTTAAAGTCCTTTTAAACTCCATTTTAATATAAGAAATATCTTCTGGCTTTGGTGGTCATAAAAAGGTCCTCTCAAAATAGAAAAATCAAAACAAATATAAACAGATAATTCTACCACCATCAACAATGAGAGAATTACTATTAACAGCTCTTTTTTCTTTATTGCAAATGCTGGTTTGAGAGGTCTGGCTTCTAAGAAGTCTGCTTATCTAATGAAGTAGCTCTACATAAATTGAGACTTAACATTACCCAGAAATTTGGCTAAGATTCATCACTGACACACATCTTATTACTCTTAGATGAAATTTTAAGGAAGCAGACATTCGCCTGTTTCTGATCATGTAGCCTCAACTCTGTGTAGTCACATTTAGAGAAGTTTAAATTACAAATCTTATTTAGAATGTGAGCGCCACTCTGATAAGAAGCTCATAAATAAGAGCATGAAATACATTTAAAGATTACAAGCCTTACAAAGTAGATTCAGGAACATATCTTTACAGTGTGAGTTACATATGGGAAGGTTCTCTTTAAGAATTATTACTATATTTGAAAATCAATATTATTTCTCTTGTAGTGAAATAAATGTGAACCCACAATTTAACATTCCAAGTCAAACAACCCACTTATTATTCCATCCCCCAAATTCGGCTGCAAAATTATTTAGTTGGCATTTTAGAAGTTTAAAAATAGGATCATATTTTATATAATTATCTGTGACAATGGAAAAATAAGAATAACATGTTCATTAAGTTTTACTTTTAAAGACTGATGATACTATATTTTTCATCAAATTTAATATTGCTACATGCATTTAATTCTAGTGTCCTCCCTCCAAAAATATCAGTTAAGAAAAAGTACCTCTTTCAAGGAAAGGCTTAAAAATAGGTTTCAGTTTGTAATTAGTTCATCACTCGCGTAATGTATTATTTCATTGTGTGTTAATGAAATATTCAATTAACATATGTGAAAATTAATTAAAAATAAAACACAGGCTTAAAACTGCTTAACTTCATACCCTTAACAATGGACCATGTAACTTTACCTGAGCAAATGTTTCTCTGAAACATTTCATGGGTTCTTTAAGCCTTTTGTTAACTGCCTGCTATTACCACTACAACTTGTATATATATATATATGATCACCAGCTTTCTAATTTCTCTCACCTTCCTCCAGTTTTCTTTTCCTTCTGTGGTATCTTGCACAGTTAATCCAGACTAATTTCAATTTTATTCTCGTCATGTCATTGTCTTACTCATAGATCTTCAATGGTCCCTCCTTTACTTTATTTTTCTTAATGAATAGTGTACAAACTATTATTAGCTCTTAAAAGCTTTACATATCCAAATGCAACATGATTTTTGAAATTAAATCTTACATTACTCTTTTACATTTTTCTTCAGCTATTGTGTCTTGTTTGCTGTCTCGTGAAGGAGAAATACTTATTGCTGGTTCTATAACTTTTTTCTCAGTTACACTTTTATTAGAATTTATGTCCCTCTTCTCAGTTTGCATTACCTTTAAAAATAGTTACCTTTCCAATAACTTTTGTTTCTGGATCCCATTCAACTCCCACCTTGTTTCTGATCATTTCAAACTCCACTAACCTCTCCTCTCAAGCACTTATCATATTATATCCATCTCTTACACTTAATTTCATGATTACTTTTTGGCATATACTATGTCTTTGGAAGGAATGATGCTAAGGCTGAAACTCCAGTACTTTGGCCACATCATGAGAAGAGTTGACTCATTGGAAAAGACTCTGATGCTGGGAGGGATTGGGGGCAGGAGGAGAAGGGGACGACCCAGGATGAGATGGCTGGATGGCATCACTGACTCGATGGACGTGAGTCTGAGTGAACTCTGGGAGTTGGTGATGGACAGGGAGGCCTGCTGTGCTGCGATTCATGGGGTCGCAAAGAGTTGGACACAACTGAGCGACTGAACTGAACTGATGTCTTTTCAATGTGATATAGTTTAGCTCTTGGGCTGTCATTTAACAAATTTTTCAGAGTCCAGTAGGCTGGAGAATTTGTATTTTAACCTTTGGAATAGTATGCATAAAAAAGGTGCTGATTTTAGAATAGCTGATCCTAAGATTTGACTCTTTTTTATTGTGGTAATTCTATTTTTGTTTTTATTTTTTTTTAATTTTTGTTTTTACTTTATTTTGCTTTACAATACTGTGTTGGTTTTGTCATACATTGACATGAATCAGCCATGGGTGTACATGAGTTCCCAATCCTGAACCCCCCTCCTACTATTACTAGCTGTGCCAGGGCTATTTATAACTTCTTTCAGTCTCAGTTCACCATCTCTAAGCATGAATGAGACCACTCCTTTATAGGATTGTAGCAATGACAGTCATACTCAGGTAAGGCACTTAGTACTCAATAAATGTTCTTCCCCCACCTTGTACCATGTACGATAGCATTCCTTGGTAATTATTTATCCAAAGCATGGAAGAGGCATTCACATGTCTGCTTGGCCCTCCCTTTAATTAGTAATTTAAGGGTGTATCAAAATCCAAGTACAGGAAGAGGTTTGAGAGCTACATGGCCCTCTGGAAAATTCTTTGCGGATGGTATCCCTGAAGCATTTTACCAGCATCAGCTACATTCTAGGCTCAGTTTCATGTCAATAGGATTAGGTTACCAAAAACAAAATCTTGGAACAAGCCAGTCATCAGGATGCTAACAAAGCTGCCTCAAAGTCAGCTCCATTGAGGTAGTCACATGCAGGAGACAGACGACAGTGTGAATGTGGCCCAAGAGCTCTTCTAATTGTACACGAGGTTGACTAGGCAGCAAAGTCAGAGCAATGTCATATAATCATACAGGGGAAAACCTTCAGACAGAGCACAGTAAGAGAGAGATTTGGAAGGTATGAGCAATGAAGATGGAAGAATTCATATTTAACTACTTAGACTTAGCTAGTCCTGGCCAATGGGAAGGAGCCCGAATCACATTAGATTGTTAACAACAACAAAAGCTGCGTGTGAAAATAATAATTGTTAATATAGAAAGTTATATAAAAAACTGGAGGACTTGCATTGATCTTTAAAATCACGCTTATGTATGTAAAAGTACTATAATAAATGTATCATATTCAGGAAAGTATCTGTGGTAAGGGTGTATAATCTAAAGAACATTTAAATTATTTATTTATAATAATGCTCATGTAAATATATTTGAACTTTGAATTTCATTTGTCCAGTAAAGATTAAAAGGATGTGAGAGCACAGTATGCATTCACATATAAATAACATTGAAAAATCTGGTCTGGCCACAGTGCTTTCATATCAGAGAATATAATCCCCTACTTGAAAAAAAAGGAGAAGGATGTGAATTTCCAGGGTGCTTCTGTCAAAGTGTCATTTCTCTTTACTTTAAAAAATGTTAAATTGTTCCTAATATGTTTTCAAAATATTTATGTACCAGGAGTGACTACTCTTCAGAATGCTTGGGAACTACTTCAGAAGGCATTAATCATTACTGTTGATAGAAGTTGTTACATTATTATTGCTAAATAATGTATCTCATTTATATAAATCTGTAATTCTTTTAAAGGATTGAAAAGGCAAGAATACCTTTCTGCTTTCAGAGACTTTGATGACATGAAATGCATAGTGTTCAAAATTCTGAGTACCTTTTTATCATTTTTTGAAACCCACTTTTCTTACTTAAGAACATTCAGAAGGGTGCACAGGATCAGACAGTGATTCCTGCTCTACAACCCAAGCAAGGATAAACTATATAAACATTTGTTTCTCTTTTTCTTTAATAAGTTTAAATAATGATTTTCAGACTTCACTTTAGAATCAAAAGCCAGTGGTAAATCAGCTAAATAGCTTGGCCAACTCCCTGAGCAAGAATCAGTTAAATCAGTTTTATGTAGTGTTGAAAACACAGCTGATTGAAAAGTGAGTGGTTCTTATTTTCAACTGGCTGACTGGACCTCACCAGAGATGCAGGCTTAGAGAAGACCCTGGGAGCCTCTTCTTGACTTCTCACCATTTGCTATTGCAGTGGTACTGCAGGGGAGAGGGTGAGGCTCAATCACACTGACCCATAAAGCAGAGGCAATAACGTTTGCATATTTTATATACTCCTTACGCTGACCCTATCTACTGTTATCACTGGACTAGGGTAGAAAGATGATCCATCAGGTCTCAGGAAGAACTCACATGGGTACGTGTGTTTTGTTTTTTGTTTTATCTGTAACTACAACTTCGAGGACATAAATTGCAATGTCAATCCAATTGTCTTAAACTGTATCATAGTGAGTGGAAAGTGGACAGGAAGCAGGAAAGGTCAAACCTTCTATTTAGACAAGACTTGGCCTAAAGAAAGTTGGGACAGGAAGTTCTATTTAAATTAACTGGGGATCACTCTAGACTGAGGTTTATTGTCATCACTGTGCTACTTTAGTTGCTTCTCATTTTGTCTTAAGAAAAAATAGTACTCTATAATGAGCCCTGAGACCTTTGCTTACACACATGAACTAATAAATTCCAAAATAAAGAAATGTCTTTAACTATGGGGGTCTATAAACCCAGTTAACAATGAAAGAGATGGCAAGTCTCCCCAGAGGCCCAAGCCACACATGGGAAAGCAATGGGTCCTTATATTTTATTTTTCTGAAAATGTTTTCTTATCCTAAAATAGATATATGTATATTTATATAGCTACACATAGAGTATAAGTGTATATTTATACACATATATACCAATACACTTCATTAGAGAACATGAGGTCAGTTTCTGTCTGTACCCTTAAGATATTTAAATACACTCTGTTCGTTTCATTAAAATTAAACCTTAATTACTCAACCCTCCTGTTCTTGGGTTGGATCCTGGTTCCTGTATCTTTAAACCCATCAGAAAAGCCAGGAATCGGGATTGAAGAAGCCAAAGACTTTATTGTCGAGATAGAGAAATTCTTAAGAGCTGAGTGAAAGATGTAAGATGTGCTAAGAGCTTAGCATACTATCCAGAAGAAAGGATCAGCATGTGGTCAGAGCCAAACCTCACTGGTGCTAAGTCAAAGATGTTTAGAAAAAACATTTCAAAAAGCAAAAGAAAGCAGCTGTTCCAGCAGTGTGTGTTGGGTGGCAGCACCAGGGGATGGCAGATGATGCAATGGTGATTAGTAGAAGTTATGTAGGTTGAATAAAGCTGAGAAAAGTAACATCAGTGAACAGATCTATAGGCAAATGCCCTAACTTTTCTGAGTCCCAGTTTCTTCATCAGTACTAGGAAAAGTAGTGATTGGGATAATAAAAATATCTACATCACAGGATTATTACATCAAAAGATATTCACATAAAAAATGAAAACTGTTGAGTAAACCGAATTCTTCCTGTTAGCTCTACAACATAAAGTTTTCAAAAATCAGCGTCTCTCTTGATATTCCATGCCTGTCCACCTACCTATGGTTTATGTTGACTGTATTACCTTATTGATACATTGGATTGTGTGTTATGTACAATGACGGACTTAATTTTCTTGGACTCCAAAATCACTCTGGGCAGTGACCACAGCCACGAAATCCAAAGATGCTTGCTTCTTGGAAGAAAAGCTATGACAAACTTGTTATTCAGTTGTCAATCATGTCTAACTCTTTGTGACCCCAGGGACTGCAGCACACTAGGCTTCCCTGTGTTCACCATCTCCTGGGCTTGTTCAAACTCATGTCCACTGAGTCAGTGATGCCATCCAACCATCTCAACCTCTGATGTCCCCTTCTCCTCCTGCCTTCAATCTTTCCCAGCATCGAGGTCTTTTCCAATGAGTTGGCTCTTTGCATCAGGTGGCCAAACTATTGGAGTTTCAGCTTCCAATGAATATTCAGGACTGATTTCCTTTAGGATGGACTGGTTGGATCTCCTTGCAGTCCAAGGGACTCTCGAGTCTTCTCCAACACCACACTTCAAAAGCATCAATTCTTCGGCTCTCATTATAGTCCAACTCTCACATCCATACATAACTATTGGAAAAACCATTGCTTTGACNCTCAAGAGTCTTCTCCAACACCACACTTCAAAAGCATCAATTCTTCGGCTCTCATTATAGTCCAACTCTCACATCCATACATAACTATTGGAAAAACCATTGCTTTGACTAGATGGACCTTTGTTGGCAAAGTAATGTCTCTGCTTTTTAATATGCTGTCTAGGTTTGTCATAACTTTTCTTCCAAGGAGTCTTTTAATTTCATGGCTGCAGTCACCATCTGCAGTGATTTTGGAGCCCAAGAAAATAAACTCTGTCACTGTTTCCACTGTTTCCCCATATGTTTGCCATGAAGTGATCGGACCAGGTGCCATGATCTTTGGTTTTTGAATGCTGAGTTTTAGACTTAGACATCATATTAAACAGCAGAGACATCACTTTGCCAACAAAGGTCCATATAGTCAAAGCTATTGTTTTTCCAGTAGTCATGTACAAGTGAGAGAGCTGGGCTGTAGAGAAGGCTGAGAGCCAAAGAATTGATGCTTTTGAACTGTGGTGTTGGAGAAGACTCTTGAGAGTCCCTTGGATGGCAAGGAGATCAAACCAGTCAATTCTAAAGGAAATCAACCCTGAATATTCACTCGAAGGACTGATGCTGAAGCTCCAATCTTTAGCCTCCTGATGTGAAGAGCCAACTCATTAGAAAAGACTCTGATGCTGGGAAGGATTGAGGTTAGGAGGAGAGGGGGATGACAGAGGATGAGATGGCTGGATAGCATCACTGACTTCACTGACTCAATGGATATGAGTTTGACATACTCCAGGAGATGGCAAAGGACAGAGAAGCTTGGAGTGCTACAGTTCATGGAGTTGCAGTCAGACACAACTTAGTGAATGAACCATAAATAGTGTTAAGGATGCATTAGTGGCCATGGAAGCTAAGATTTTTAAGAATGATAAACTCTCAGTGGAGAAGTTACTGAAGTTTAATATAACATATTAACTATTTGGACCAGATACTGACTCAATTTGGAAATAATAGATATAGATGTTCCAAGACAGCATGAGCCTTGTCTATGTGATTCCAAGTACAGCTAATAAGTTGTGAGGAACTTTCAGAGGGAAGAGTTCTGTGGATGGCGGAACTTCCACAAGTCTCTTGTGATTGTTTAAGGATTTATTGAAGCAATAAAAATAAGTACAATAAAATAATTAGAAATTGGGCAAATCCTCTTTCGTAATTTAGATAGTGTATTATTAAATTCTCAAAGGTTACAAAAAGGAAAAGATGCCTACAAGGGAACAAAAGAATGCTTTTGTTTTTGAAATCCTGTGAATAATATATTTATGAAAATTAAGTTAGATATAAATGAATTAGTTTTTAAAAATCTTGAAAAGCCTGTGTGAGAATGACAGAAGAAATTAAAACATTCAAGAAGATGGTGGAAAAACTCAGAAGAGCAATGGTTTTTAGGAGATTTGGTCGTTGACCACATTTTGCATTAAACTGCTTCTAGGCAAAGGGGCTTTAGATAAAGCAGACTGAAGTAAAAAAGTCTAGATCTACTTGATCCAAAAAAAGAGTTGTCATTTCACACCATAAGAGATTTTCTGGATTTGTCAGATCTGCTTCAGACTGCAATCACTAATGACTAATGTGAATGTAGCATGATGAAGTAAAAGCAATGATCCTCTAAGTACACTCATTACCATATATGGGATGAGCTTCTTGTAAAGTAGTTGTTACTTGGGGTCTTTTTAAAAGATCCAAGTTTCTACTGGGATTTATCATTTATATTCATTCATGGAACATAAATGCTGGAGAAATGGACCTTGAAACATATGGAGTTTTGCTGAAACCACAGAAACTTCAAATATATTAGTCTAAACAGTCTGAGGGCTTCCCAGGTGGAGCTAGGGGTAAAAGAATCTGCCTGCAGGAGATGCAAGAGATGTGGGTTCATACCTGGTCCGGAAGATCTCCTGGACTAGGAAATGGCAAAACACCAGTATTCTTGCCTAGAAAATCCATGGATAGAGGAGCCTGGCTACAGTCCATGGGGCTGAGTTGAAATGAAAGAGTTGAACATGACTGAATGAGCACAGGGAGGGTAGACACAGGTGTGAATGAATGACCAGGACAAGCTATGTTCTGGAACTCTACTGCCTGGATGGAAACCTGCTTAGGATTAGCTTAAAAATGATGATAACTGAGCTGTATGTAAATTGAGAATTTCTGCAAAAAAGTCTGAACAGTATATTAGAATATCATCCAACTAACTTTGATCTTTCCCAAGGCAAGAATTAATGGAGTAAACCCTTCATTGGTTAATGGGACACAGCGTTACAATGGCATAAGGCATCAGGAAGTTTTAAATGGCTTAGCTGTTTACCCAGAGGAGTTTGTAGGTCCCCTAGAAAGCCAGCTTTTTGTAGACACATGAATCTGTAATACAGGGAAACCAAACTGTATTTTTAACTACGGTGAATCCAAAGAAGACCTATTGTCCCAGAGACGCCTGGGTTTCTTGTCGTTGTTGACAACAGGCCAATTACAACACACAGTTGTAGTGTGAGACCTAATATTTAACTTCTTAATTGGAAAAGCCTCCTTGGTATGTCACATATTTGGGAAACATCTAAAGTACGGGATAGAGGAGATTTGTGATCTCAGCTGGTCAGAAATGACTGCTTCAGAAATACTCTGTCAGAAAGCACAGTGAGTACTGGTAGCCCTCACTTTGCATGGTGACCCCTGTGCATTCCAAAATAGTCTCCTTGTTCTATATGGTTTCACTGTGCAAATGTAGCAAACAGTACTCACATGTATGAGTTTCCATTAACATAATATCAGGCAAAGTGGTAACTACTGGTAGTTACTCCAGGACTTAGTCACAGGTAGGTGACAATATAATTTGTTATTCAAACTGGGATGGGTTTGAAAGTGAAAGTGGGCTCTATTAATTATCACGTTGGGACAACAGGCATAATTCAGCACTGTTCCAAGCAAAATATATGGTCACTGTGATCCTAGGTTTCTAAACAGGTGAGACCAAGGATGAATGGGGAAGAAGTGGTAGACACCAGTGGTACCAAGAGCTCTGTGCAGACACAAGGCATGGTCTTGAGAGGATTATGGAGAGTGTTAGCCTATTAAGTTGTTGATTCCTTGACTTATATCATGTTGTGGCTCCAAAGGCAGGTCTTGACTGCTCTGTATTGAATTGGTAGCCCAACGCTACTAGCATTGGCAAGGGTTTCAGGGTGAACAGAGGTCAAGCCTGAGCTTGACTACCTTCCCCAGTACTGTAGGATGTGGTATTCGGCAATGAAAGTGGTGAGGCAAAATGGATTTGCCTTTCTAGGTACATGGTACTAATAAACCAGCATATTTGGTATATGAAAACAATCAATAAATATGCAGAAAATGAAATACAAGATGCTGTCATAAAACTTCCTTGACAAATGGCCATCTAGATTCTGCTAGAGCTCTATAGCACATCACATGTGGCAGAAAACAAACTTCAGAGTCAATTTCATTGCTAGACAACTGTAGTTGTTTAGTATTCTTTCTTAGATGATGTCTATCTGAAATTTGTCTTTCTATACTTTCTTTCCTTTTCTGTCTTCTGAATTAATAAAGAACACATTTCTTTCATTTCTTGGTACTCTCTCCTTGAACCCTTATTTTACTCTAGGGGAAAAAAAAAACCATTGCTCCCACCATTTATCATATGATTTGTTCTAGCTACTTAGAAGAAAAGTATACTAGAAATATCTTGGGAAGACACATGAAATTCTCTTGCTTTGTGTCAGAATTAACAGATAAGTCACACTATTTGCTTTCTCTATGATATAGAGCATTAACGTCTTGATTCATGAGCTGAACTTATTACTGATGATAAATTTTAGTGCCCTGTTCTGTTAGCTATTATCTTTGCTTTTTCCCATTTATCACTTTTTAATCTACTTTGTGAACAGTCAGATCTGCCACTAGAATTTCAAGGAACTATTAAATAAAACTGTTTTCTAAGAAAATATACTGTCTCCGTTATTGTAGAGTCATTTTGCTTAAAAAAGATTTACAATATTCCTGCACCATCCTCCTGTCCCTAATCCATTGCTGCTTCGTGTTGTTAAGCTAAGCTTCAGTGGATATATTAATTCTTTTAAATCAGTCATTATTTCCATAGGTTTTTTTTTTTTTTTTTTTAAGTACATCCTAAATGTGCAAACTTGGCATATATGTTGCCAAGTTTCCAGCAGGGAAATAAAGCCGCTTAAATCTGGATAACTTTTTAAAAAAAGTGGTGTGTGTAAACCACAAACTTCTCATATGATGAGAAGGAAGCTAATAAGAACTTAGATTTGCTAGGCAATAGTAGAACTCGTTTATAAAGGGCCTCAAGGGCCAAGACATATTTTTGTGGATTTTATCTCATGTGGTTTTTAAAAAACTGAAGGTTTTTAAAGAAAGAAAAGTCAGAGTGCCAGCTACACTATGAAGATGTTTTCTAGAATCGATTTTTGATTTTTGAAAGGCAAACTGATATGACAAAATGAAGGGAGGCCTTCCAGTCCAGTGGTCAGAATTGGCTTGGGACAGCTCTCTTCAACATGCACAAAGGGAGGCCACTGTGCTCTGTGGCTGTCTTTGACATTAGCCATTCTTGGTGATTTCTGCTCTTTACAGTTTATTCTCTTATTCCAGTTCTGAACCAACAAATTTTCGTTACGCACTGTCTAGGTGTTCACAGCAGGACGCTTAGCTCAGTATTTCAGAAAGAAAAAGAATGTGAAGTCGCTCAGTTGTGTCTGACTCTTTGCGACCCCATGCACCGTAGCCTACCAGGCTCTTCAGCCCATGGAATTTTCCAGGCAAGAGTACTGGAGTGGGTTGCCATTTTCTTCAGAAGCAGAGCATAAAAGAACAACTGTTTTTAGATTTAGGTGATTTGAGAGCTGGATGTTAGCTGTGAACTTGAATCAAATCAGGAAAATGTATTATTCCAGAGGCTGGGTTTTTTTAGTACTTCTCAAGAAATACTCATTTCATGATACTTCATCATTAACTCTGGATGTTTCTCCCCAAACACGTTAACTGTAAACCTAAGCATTTTAAAATTACTCTGTTTTTTAAGATACACATATTTACCTCTAAGACAGTAAAGAACTTGAATTTGCCCCTAGGTCAGCAGTTGGGCTCTAATTGCTGACATTAGGTGAATACCAACCAGCTAAATCACAGTGGCTCCACAATGTTTTAAGGAGCCGTGTCTGCACAGTATATGGCCTCAAGTGCAAAACAGAAGGCTGCTTATACAAACAGTAGTGTGCACGTGCAAATTCCTTTTTGGGTTGAGAGCTGCTTATTTTGTACAGATAATTACCAGGCTGCATTCCCACTAAATATATTCTGCTGCCTTAAATTGGGGGCTTAATTGTGAAAACTGATCCTTTGAAGATATGAAACTCTTTGAAGGTTGCTTTCCTGACTGCAACATTTTATGGGTTCTGTCTATAAATTGAGCTGTGCGGGATGACTGGGCTGATGGATTCTATAGACTGAGATCCAGCGGTATCACATTACCATTTTCTACCAGAATACCCTCTTTGGCACAAAGACCCATGGGCTGTAGGTTGATGGTGACCTTAACTCTCAAGCAAGTCAGGTCTCTGCTACTGGACATTCTCCCCATTTGGACAGTGCCTCATTGTCACCAATTGGAAAACGTGTTTCTATCAGGATAAAACATATGGAGGTGAAGGCACTACTTAACACTGAGTGCTGTGTGCTAAGTCGCTTCAGTTGTGACCTGTGACCCCATGGACTGTAGCCTGCCAGGCTCTTCTGTCCAAGGGATTCTCCAGGCAAGAATACTGGAGTGGGTTGCCATGCCCTCCTCCAGGGGATCTTCCCAGTCCAGGGATTGAAACCACAACCCTTACATCTACCTGTGTTGGTAGGTGGGTTCTTTACCACTAGCATTACTTAACACTAATGAATGATTGTTTATCACATTTCAGCTTTGAGCACTGGGGAAGAAATGGCATTATCAAATCCAAGGCATATACTTTCTCTGTATATCATTTCTGAGGGAGAAAATGACTGCCAAGATTAATATTAGGTTGCCAGATCTTTCCACAGTCCCGCATTAAAATTTACTTGACATGTAGGTGCCGAGAGCATCTACACAGGCAGGCATACTCTGCAAAGTTATCTTTCAGAATCTAGGTTCAGAGAGTCACTGGAGATTTTCTATGTGTGTTTTTATTTATTTCCTTCTCTATTCTGCTGATTTTGTCCTGCAGAATCAACATGTGATCCTGAAAATGACAGTGCTAACCTGGCTGGGAAAATATTTTTAAAATACCAACAAAAAAAAAAACCCAGCATGTGACTGTGACCAGCATGCAAGGTAGGCGTGAATACTTGTGGTTTGCACTCTAAATCCAGGCTGTTGCTAGGAGCTACTCTGTAACTTTGCCTCAAACATTTCCACCAAGAGAACCTTCTTCGTTGCCACATACCAAGCCATTCAATCTGCTGTGGTTTGGCCTGGAAGCCCACATCTGTGCCATGTTGTGAAGGTAGGTCACACTGTGGTTTTAAAAGACTGCTTTTAATATATTTTGCCTATGAATTGATGCAACTCTCCTGAAGGGAAATTCAGCATTATCCATTAGAGGACTTAAAAATGTCTATACTTCATGACTCAGGAGTTTAGCTTCCTGGAATTTATCAGAAGAAAAAAAAAAAAAACAAAACAGTGTGTTAAGATTTATGCTATAGTTCTTCAAAGTGTTAGCTATAATTTAATAATTGAAAAGTACCATGCTACAAAATGAAAGACTGTTCATATAAACTCCACAGAATAATTGTAAATCAACTATATCTTAATAAAAATAAATAAATAAGCAAAAATAAAATATATTTCATAGAGGAGAATGGTATATGGCCATTAAAAACTAGTATGACTTGGAAATGGATATCAGGAGATGTTTATAATTGTTTAAAATGGAAAGAATAGTTTTGGAAAGTATGACCGCTTTGAAACTACTTTTTGTAAAAAATAAAGGAGGTAACTATATAATAATGAGCACTGTCACATTACAAAATGTGTGTGTGTGTGATGTTATAGGTTATTATCATCATACATTATCATAATTACCTCTAGATGTTTTGTATTTTATTTTTTGCAATCTTTGGTATTTTCAAAAAACTAATAATCACCATATAATAATAGTATTCCCAAGCGGCACTAGTGATAAAGAATCCACCTGTCAGTGCAGGAGCTGCAGAAGATGCAGGCTCAATCCCTGGGTCAGGAAGATCCCCTGGAGGAGGGCATAGCAACCCACTCCAGAATTCCTGCCTGAAGAATCCCATGGACAGAGGAGCCTGGTGGGCTATAGTCCACTGGGTTGCAGAGTCTGACATGACCAAGGTGACTTAGGTAGGCATGAATAGTATTATAATTAAGTAAACAATAGCTCTTCTATTTTCACGCCCTCATACAGAATTACCAAGGGCAGCAGGGTTTTATGGAAAAATCTTAGAAACAGACAAGCAATGAGTGGGTCTTCAATTAAAAAAAGAACAAAACCCTTTATTACCACAAAAGCTGTCTAGTTAATATGCACTCATATGCTGTATTCTGCCTTCCTGGGTGCAACAAAAATGGCTACAGTTTCATTCTGAAATCATTGCCCATTCCTTTCCAAACATTACTGAATGGCAACACACAATGCCCACCTCTCCTTCCTGCTGCAGAGCTAGAAATAAACAATGTAATTGTATGTATAGCATAGCTAATGCTTCAATTAGTGAAGGGGTATCCTTTTATGAAGCTGTTTCTGTCACATTGGAAGTTGAGGAAGTATTAAAGAAATATTAAATTGGTTGAAAAGAGACTGCTGTGTGTGGAGACTGGTTTGACTTTCAGGTTTCTGGTTTGAGCTGGTTATAGGAACAGACATGGAAAAGGGAAAAAATACATTGGAATCTAAACACAGCATGAAAAAATTAGCAATGCCACTTGTCAATAAATGTTGCAGGGTTGTAATTGCTGCAGTTCAGACACTGAAACAGTTTAATTGAGAGGGTTTGCCTGTAAAAGTTTTGCAGAAAACCCCAAAGGGAATCCTTGATCATGGCTTCTTGCCACTTCCATTGGACTGCAGGTATCTTCACACACTACACTCCCAGTACTACTGAGCTGTGATACCACAGCCCATCACCACAGCAAGGGTCTAGGAATATAGAGATGGATTAGGCACTGCTGTTCACCTGTGGCAGCTCTTGATGTAGAAAGTAGGAAACAAATATTATAACGCAATATAGTTAGCATAATAATCGACATATATACTCCATACTGCCAGCTCAGAAGAAGGAATAGTTACTCCATGGACCTTGAAGTTCTGTTTAGGTTTCAAAACCAGGGTGATGCTTGATTTGGATCTTAAAGATTGAGTGGGCATGAAAATTATGAGTTCTTATAAAGTTTGAGTACTACAAATTATGAGTGGTGACATGTGGCGATGTAGTCCCATCATTTAGGGTTTTCATAGGCCAACACAAAGGTCAAATTTGGTTCAGTCAACTGAACCACTGGAAAATGTCATTTTGAATTTTACAAATATAGCCCTCGCCCCACATGCCATCTAAGAAATACCAAAAATTTCATAGCTGTGAGAAATGAGGCAAGTCTTTAACATCAAAGACACAAGACCCACACAGGCAGCAGATTCTGATTGCAAAGCATAAACTTCAGAACAAGAACTGATAAATGTTGTAGAAATGAACTTTCAGTAATTTCACCAATTTATCACAAGGCTCAGTTTAGTGTTTCTCAAACTTATTTTCTCTGTCCCTCCTTTGACAAAAAGCCTCAGACTCTTCCCCTTAATTCCTTCTTCTTCTCCTCACAAAATTTCAATTTGTTTGTACACAATTATAGATCATTGTAACATCTGAGATTATTTCACCTTGCAGGAGTCAGTTTTTGCCCCATTGGGATTCATAATGCTCCCCTTTACTATGTGTGGTTTTAAATGGAGATGTTATTCTCAAATTTTGTCTCCTGGATTGCTTGTAGCCCAAATTACTTTTTTAAAGATTTTTTTTTTTATGGACCATTTTTTTAAGTCAGAGATGGCAATGGCAACCCACTCCAGTACTCTTGCCTGGGAAATCCCAGGAGGAGCCTGGTAGGCTGTTTTGTTTTGGTTCTATGGCGGCAAGGCATGTGGGACCTCAGCTCTCCCACTAAGTATCGATGCAATATCCCACCGCACACTGGAAGACAAAGTCCCAATCACTGGACTACCAGGGAAGTCCTCAAACCAAATTCTTTTAAAAAGGGGTCTGTATTTTGTTTTGTTGTTTACATGCCTCAAGTATATAAATCGAAACTCACACATTGACTATGATAAAGTCCTTTAATGTGACCCCAAATAGCCATTCAAAGTAAGAAATCTTGTTCAGATTCTTTATGAAACCACTCTCAATTTCTAAAATGTAGTTCTCCAATGAAGATTGTGACTGCCTCTCATTTCTCAGATTTTCTAGCAATACCTCATTTTTGTTGTCACAAGTACATGAGTAATAATTTTAAAGAACAGACATAGATCAAAAATCCTTCAAGTGGACAGTCTTCCTTTTTTTGGCCATAATTTGCCCTGGCTAACCTCAACTATACAAAATCACAGCATTAGGCAGTTAGAGCAATTTCAAAGAACACACACATACTCACAAACTCAAAAAGAGGCATAATTTTGTTTGGCAAACACAGACTGTGGCCAAAGTTGTTCTGTAAAGTATAATGCTTCAAAAAATAGTATACCCACAACTATGCATCATGGGAGCTCTTATGAAAGAAAATAGAGATTGGCTAGGGGACGGGAGAGCCTCTACAAGAAGATAAAAGGGACGGCTTCCAGGTATGGCAAAGTTAAAGTGGGAGACATTTGGAAAGGAGATGCATTGAGGACTTCAAGTAAATGGGAAGCTAATCCCTCTTCCCTGGACATATTTAGGATCTGAGGAGCAAAGGGCTTTAGATCCTTTCTCAGGATAACCAGCATGCACATGAGGGGCTTCAACAAAATGCAGATGCAGCTCAAGAACCCCCAAAGATGAATGTCCTGGGGACTAAAGCAAGAACATCAGCAAAGCATGGAGGACACTTGACAAAGAAGTCCTCAAATTTCACCGTCATAGCTGACTCATATGCACCAGAATTTTCCAGCTGCAGGCAGAAGATTTTGCCAGTTTTGTACACCAATCACTGAAATGACACATCATTAAAATTATTAATTAAAAAAGAACTATGAATAAAATAATTTAGACATGTTGCCCATGAGCAACAGAAATTGGCATGAAGGGCTGAGGAGGGATGGATCTGTCACCTTGTCTGTGAGAGTGTTTACCAGAAAAAAAATCAGGTTGCAATATCCAGAGATGGGGTCCATAAGCAAAATGTGCCTCAATGCTCTCCCCTCCCCTTGGCTTCCTCTGTCATCACCAGATCTCTCTGCCATCCCCACTAGATCTATCCTTCAGCCCTCAGGCACCTGCCCTCTTGACTCCTGGATGAAAGAAAAGTTACCATCTGAGACCCACTGACGTGACTGATCTATAAACTTTCCACTGGTCTAGGACTTAAGGTTTGCAAAGTCCTGTCCTAAATGGATGGTGAATTGTGCACAAATAAAAGGCTCCATGGGAAAATAATGTTGAGAAACTAGGATGAATGCATTTAAACATATTTGCTGTGTTGTTGTTCAGTTGCTCAGTTATGTCTGACTCTTTCGAGACCCATGGACTGTAGCCTCCCAGGCTCCTCTGTCTATGGGATTTCCCAGGCAAGAATTCTGGAGTGAGTTGCCATTTCCTTCTCCAGGGGATCTTCCTGATCCAGGGATCAAACGTGTGTCTCCTGTACTGGCAGGTGAATTCTTTGCTGCTGAGCCACTAGGGAAGCCCTTAAACTTCTTTATCAATATGCTAACAAGAACTTGATGCTTCAAGAGAACCATATGGTATAGCTTCCTAACACTGGGAGATAAATTGAGAAATGCTAAAACGCAGCATTGTATTTTACCTTTACACTGACTAATAGAGGCTGTCATTTGTTAATATTCATTTAAAGTTAGGGGTATAAATAACTTTTGGTAAGCAAAAAAAGCAACACCAAAACAAACAAAAACACCCCAAATAACAACAAAACACCCTCTGTAGTCACTTGGGCTCTATATGAATATTCAATAATTATTAAGTCTGACAAATTTGAAAAACTTGGCTTTCTTTTAGTTTTTCAGTTCAACCTATAGTTCTTGATCATCTCTCCATATATCTATGATTAATACCATGAGAATAAGATCAATTTCACCTGTATCAAAATATCAATAAATTAATTCAATTTGAACATACCAAAATCACCTTAAACCATCAACTATATTTAAAATTTAGTTAAACTCCTCTAAATGTCTTTTTTGTTTTTATAAGTTTAATCATTTGATTTTCTTAAGTGACTCAACTATATGACAGGGAACACTTATGAGCTTATCTTTCGAAAACTTTCTAAACCCTTACAGCCAATATTTATATAATGCTTACTCTATGCCAGATAACGTTCTAAGTTTTTCATTTGTTTAATCCTCAAATCAATCCCATGAGGTAGCTATCCTAATTTTTAATTTTATCTAATTAAAAACTATTCTAATTTATGTTTTACAGGTTGAGGAAACTGAAGTACTGAAATCTTGAATAACTTGCTGAAAGTCATACTGATAATAAGTGACAAAGCGCTCATTAGTTTAATATAATAAACTTAACAGTATAAGAAATCAAATTATTGTAGCCATGCCAATACTCCTGACTAACTTAAATTCTCTAGAAACTTTCACTTAAAAAATGACAAAACTGACATGTCAGATTCTCTCCAACATACAAATACCTTAAACAACAAACAGATTATTTTGAATTTAAAATCATCTTTTAATACTAAGTTTGATTGTTATTTCTAAGTGTTTGTAGAGTTTACAAGACCTAAATGAAGAAGAGATTGCCATCTCGGTCAATTCATAAACTCAGGATCACAATATAGTTACTGCTCAACCAGAAACCAGAATGAGAACATGAGGCCAGGGAGCAAAAAGCTTCCAGATGACCCTCCAAGCATCACAGTGAGAAGGTTAGGTCATTTATTTTAGTACTGCCCATGGAGCATTGTGTTCAACTGAAATTGCAACCTACTTCTGAAATTATAACCTACTCTACTGGTGTGTGAGTGTGTCTGTGTGTGTGTCTGTGTGTGTGTGAGAGAGAGAGAGTGTGTCTAAGGAATGCTTGGTTGGATTTACATGCTTTTTTTTTTTTAACCATCTCATTGATTTCATTGATTTTCATGTGTTTCCTTTCAGTAACAACTCTACAGTCCTCTTCCTCATCAGCAGTTTGCAAATAAGGAAGCTGAGGAGCTGAGAATTAATTAATTTGCCCAGGCTCCAGCAGGGGATAAACAGTAGAGGTGAGAGTCTAAGCCCAGGTCTTCTACGTCCCAATCCAGTTGTTGTTGTTGTTCAGTTGCTAAATTGTGTCGAGCGCCAAGTGGACTCTTTGCCACCCCATGGACTGCAGCACAACAGGCTTCGCTGTCCTCCACTGTCTCCCGGAGTTTGCTCAGATTCATGTCCACTGAGTCAGTGATGCTATCTGATCATCTTATCCTCTGCTGCCTTCTCCTTTTGCCTTCAATGTTTCCCAGAATCAGGATTTCAACCCAGACACTTGCTCAGAATTGGTTCATAGTCCACCTGTTGTGCTGTTCAGGCTGAACTTGGAACCTGCTGTGCAATAGTTCTGTACCTCATGTTGAAATTATATCCCCAACTTCTTTCTTCTGGCTGTGCCTTTGAAAATATTCACAGTTACTATTAGGTCATTCATTATTTCATCAGCCAGTCACAATATTTACTGGGCTGCTGTCAAACACTGGGCACTGCTTTTGGCACTTACAATGTTGTGAAACCAAATTACTAATTTATATGGAGAGAAGGGTTAGGCTGTTTTTATTTTTTTAATATAAATTTATTTATTTTAATTGGAGGTTAATTACTTTACAATATTGTATTGGTTTTGCCATACATCAACATGTATCTGCCACAGGTATACACGTGTTCCCCATCCTGAACCCCCCTCCCTAGGCTGTTTTTAAACAGAGTCATCACTACTGTACTTGACAGGGTTCCCCCCTCCCCCCGCCCCGCCGCCCAAAGTAACAGGAATCCTACTTAAATTGAGAACAAATGGATTTATCTGTATAACTGAAAACTCTATGAGTAGGAAGCCAAACATTCATGCATGGCTGTATCAGAAGCCTAAAGGATGTTACAAAGTCTACCTCCCTTGCTCTTAAAATCTGTTTCCACACATTCTCTGTCTCCATGTCTTAATTTGCCACATTTTGAGTTCTGGCCTGATTTTTTCCCGCTGCTGACTTCTTCTACTTAGCAAATGAAAGTGACTGCAGATCTCATGTGCTTTTCCCTTTCATCTTGTGATTTTAAAAGAAGCAAGAGCATCTCTTCTAAATGTTCTTGGAGAAGAAATCTTGGAAAGAACATTAGTTGACCCATCTCTTTGAGCCATGTGCCCAATGCTGAATGAATCATGGTAACCAGGGGTTTGGAGAGTCCTGGGCCACATGCCCTGGAGTAGAACCATGCCTGCCTAAGCCACTTGGAATGGTAAAGGCAGGATGATGGGCAGGCAAGCCTCTCGGACCACATGTGTATTCTGATGTCTCTGTCTCCCTCCATCCCTTTCTTCTTTCCTTCCCTTAATAGTCATTGTTATCTATCATAATAATATAATACTGTTATCTATTAATATATATTATATACTATATATAAACTACATTTAATATATAATTAATAAGCTTCAGAAAAAGGAATATGACAAGACTGTATATTGTTACCCTGTTTTTAAACTTATAGGTAGAGCACACTATGAAAAATACCAGGCTAGATGAGTTACAAGCTGGAATCAAGATTGCTGGGAGAAATATCAACAACCTCACATATGCAGATGATACCACTCTAGTAGAAGAAAGTGAAGATAAACTAAACAGCCTCTTGATTAGGGTAAAAGAGGAAAATGAAAAAGCCAGCTTAAAACTCAGTATTTTAAAAAGTAAGATTATGGCATCCAGCCCCATCAATTCATGGTAAATAGAAGGGGAAAAAGTGGAAGCAGTGACAGATTTCCTCTTCTTGGGCTCTAAAATCACTGTGGTGGTGTCTGCACCTTGAAATTAGAAGATGGTTGCTTCTTGGAAGGAAAGCTATGACAAATCTAGACAGTGTATTAAAAAGAAAGACATCACTTTGCCAACAAAGGTACATATAGTCAAAGCTATGGTCTTTCCAGTAATCACGTACGGATGTGAGAGTTGGATTATAAAGAAGACAGAGCACCAAAGAATTGATGCTTTTGAACTGTGGTGTTAGAGAACACTCTTAGGAGTCCCTTGGACAGCAAGGAGATCAAACCAGTTCATCCTAAAGGGAAGAAACCCTGAATACTTATTGGACGGACTTATGCTGAAGCTGATGTGAAGGGCCGACTCATTGGAAAAGACCCTGATGCTGAGAAAGATTGAGGGCAGAAGGAGAAGAGGGTGACAGAGGATGAGATGGTTGGATGGCATCACCCATTCAATGGACATGAACTTGGGCAAACTCCAAGAGATGGTGAGGGACAGGGAAGCCTGGCGTGCTGCACTCCATGGGGTCGCAAAGAGTCATTCATGACAGCAAAAGCTTCAGAGATGCAAAGTTATATATATTTCTTCCCAACTCTATTTGCATTAAGTAGCACAATATATTACTATTATATATTACTGTTATATAATATATTACATATCACTATTATAATCAT
>SJYQ01001594.1:469097-512421 GCA_006410935.1 Redunca redunca | reverse complement strand
AGTATACTAACACATATATATGGAATTTAGAAAGATGGTAATGATAACCCTGTATGCAAGACAGCAAAAGAGACACAAATGTATAGAACAGACTTTTGGACTCTGTGGGAGAGGGAGAGGGTGGGATGATTTGGGAGAATGGCATTGAAACATGTATACTATCATGTAAGAAAAAAATTGCCAGTCTATGTTCCATACAGGATACAAGATGCTTGGGACTGGTGCACTGGATTGATCCAGAGAGATGATATGGGGTGGGAGGTGGGAGGGGGGTTCAGGATTGGGAACTCATGTACACCCGTGGTGGATTCATGTAAATGTATGGCAAAACCAATACAGTATTGTAAAGCAAAATAAAGTAAAAGAAAAGAGAAAAAATAAAAAATAAAAAAGGAGTAGCCACACACACACACAAAAATTTACTTTGGAAGCAGAATGAACATAAAAAATAATTTAAACCTTTGTTTCCTATAAATAATATAAAGTTAGATTTCATTATTCAGTCTAACAATCTTTGATTGTCAAGAAGAAATCATTTTGTTTACATATAGATCAAATCCAAGTCTCCCACATTGTAGGCAGATTCTTTACCATCTGAGCCACCAGGGAAGTCTGAAGAATACTGGAGTGTATATTTGGATTAACCGCTACCATCTTATTTTCTACTTTCTATTTGCCGACCCTAATTTTTTTCTCTCTTGCCACTTTGATTGATATTTTCATCTTCCACCATTTAATATTTTCTCTGATAGTTTGGTGGAGAAGGAAATGGGAACCCACTCCAGTCTTCTTGTCTGGAGAATTCCATGGACAGAGGAGCTTGGTGGGCTACAGACCATAGGGTCACACAGAGTTGGACACAACTAAAGCAGCTGAGCATATGATAGTTTGGGAGACATAAACTATTTTTCTATAATTTTCTAAAGATTATAGTTTTAATATAAATTATTTTAAAAGTTTTAACACTGCACTTAAAAATACTAGAGTAACCTATTAAATTATAAAACTAAATACCTTTATTCTTCTGAATACTGTATCTTAAAGTGGCTTAACTCCAGTCATCCATTCAAGATGGTGATAATGCTTCATTCAAGTCAATCTTGAATTTTTATTCCCACAATGATTCATTGTTAAAATTTCATAATGTCTATTAAATTATATTTTTTCATATACTTACATTTTTATAGCTCACTATTCATCTCATATCTCAGATCTTTGTCTTTAAGGACATCTTTTAGAAGTTACAAATCATTATTTGCATAATAATCTGTTTTCATTTATCTGAATTTGCCTTTATTTTGACCTTTTTCTTAAAAGATGGTTTTATTGGCTATAGTAACTGGTTTATATTCTAAATGCCATTACTTCTATTTCCCAGCACTTTGACTGTATAACTGCACATTCTATAACTTGTATAATTTGAGTCATGGTCCCAGTTCTACAGACCATTTTGATCTCATACCAAGGCAGAATTACAATTTGATGACATACATTTTTTCCTTTCCTCTAGTCCCACCAACAAACTTTATGGAAATCCATCTTCTCCTTCAAAGTTTCCATGCGGTTCCTGGGAACTCCCTGGGGATGTCTCATGTGGGCCCACAAGCAAGTCACTTTTCGGATCATCTTGTTCTTCAGTCTTAAGTCGTGTGACACTTTGCGACCCCATGAAATGCAGCACACCAGGCTTCCCTGTTCTTCACTGTCTTGCTGATCCTGCTCACAGTGCTAATTGTCTCGCCGTATCTCCCTGTGGGCACTGTTCTCTGAACTTATGGTAGGCAAGCCAGGAGCTAAGAGGCTGGAAGAAAATGCAAGGAGCAGTAGGAAGTGCAGATGCATTTATTCTCTACTGGCTGGAGCAGCAGCCAGTAGCAACAGGCATAACACAGCATAACCACACACAACGCTTCGGGGCTTTTCCAGCTGAAGCTTATAAATATAGACCAAAAGTGGCCCCTTAGCCAAACAAGTACCCCATGATGTGCATGCACATGCTATGAATGATCTCAGCTGTTACGTAACCATCCAAAGTCATTGTTTACCGAACATGGGGAGAGGGTGTGAGGATGTGGTGTGAGAGAGCCTGACCGGCACCATCTTGTTAATTTCCCCACATTCACTATCTCCCAGAGTTTACTCAAATTCATGTCCATTGAGTCTGTGATGCCATCCAACCATCTCATCCTCTGTTGCCCTCTTTTCCTCCTGACCTCAATCTTTCCCAGCATCAGGGTCTTTTCCAATGAGCTGGCTCTTTGCATCAGGTGGCCAGGGTATTGGAACTTCAGCTTCAGCATCATTCCTTCAAAGGAATTTTCAGGGTTGGTTTCCTTTAGGAGTCACTGCTTTGATCTCCTGGCTGTTCAAGGGACTCTCAAGAGTCTTCTCCAGCCTAACAATGTGAAAGCATCAATTCTTCAGTGCTCAGAGTTCTCTGTGGTTCAACTCTCACATCTGTACATGACTACTGGAAAAACCATAGCTTTGACTATTCAGACCTTTGTCAGCAAAGTGATTTTTAATACTCTGTCTAGGTTTGTCAGAGCTTTCCTTCCAAGGAGCTCGGGTCCTACAACTTCATGGCTGCAGTCACCATCCACAGTGGTTTTGGAGCCCAAGGAAATAAAATTTGCCACTGTTTCCATTTTTCCCCATCTATTTGCCACGAAGTGATGGGACCAGATGCCATGATCTTAGTTTTTTGAATGGTGAGTTTTAAGCCAGCTTTTTCCACTATCCTCTATCACCCTCATCAAGAGGCTCTTTAGTTCTACTTTGCTTTCTGCCATTAGGGTGGTGTTTTCTGCATATCGTACAGCAGGTTCCAGTCTTTGCCAGGTTCTCTGCTTCCTCCAGGCCTCACGTGCCTATAAACCTTCATGAGAGGATGTACTTTTGCTGGGCGTTCCCCCCACATGGTTCTGATATTTATGCCATGTCAGGGTTCCATCATCTCTAGGGTCCTGATGATGTTATTCTTGTGCCAGTGACAGGCTGTGTCACATGGAGAGGAAGCGGCAGAGGGCAGAGAGGTGAATGGAGGATGGCCTTTACCTGTAGGGGGTTTATGGGAGAACTCCATATATGGCAGATGCAGAATAAGAGACTCTGTGCTCTTTGCAGAGAGACCTGCCTCTCGGGTGACTGATGTGTTGTTAACAAGATAACCTCATGTCCTTTTCTTTAGAATGAGCTCTTTCCTATGTACCTCTTTCTTCCATCAGACAAATAGCCTCCTGGTGGACCCATCCCATAAGTTTCCCTAGGTATCCAAGTATACCAGAATGCCAGACTGGAGATCTGGGTATAAATGAAAGCTGGAGCCCTCTAAACAGCATAAACTGGATGTTTTATAAGCATTCAGTTCAGTTCAGTCGCTCAGTCATGTCCGACTCTTTGCGACCCCATGAATCGCAGCACGCAAGGCCTCCCTATCCATCACCAACTCCCGGAGTTCACTCAGACTCGCGTCCATCAAGTCAGTGATGCCATCCAGCCATTTCATCCTCATATTTATACCCTAATTTTTACCACAACATTGTATCCATTCTTTACTGCATCTCTCTTAATTTGCTTTACATTTAAATACAAAGATTTTTATTTTTAGAAATTTTATTCTTCTAAAATTTCTCTGTTGAAGCATTTACCATTTATTTAGCTGGCTTTAACCTTCATTCCTGTACTTTAAATATAATTAAGTGCATCTTTCTTCCATTTGTTGGAGGTTTCTTCTATATTTTAAAAAATTATTTTTCTCATTTTCTTAATTTCCTGTTTTCTATTTGTATTTTTTAGCTAATTGTGTTTCAGGTCTTGAAAGTTGAATTCTTGACGTCTGTTTTTTCTTTTTTTTTAATTTGCTTTCTTCATTTGAGAATGTTTTCTGCTTATTTGTATTTCTTATCCTTTTTCAAATGTTGTTATGACTTTATATGGTGATTTACTCCTTGGCCTTTTTGATATGTTTTAAAATTAACTGAATAAAGATTTTGCATAAGAAATTTAGTCTGTCTTATTTTAGATACATTTTTATTTCACTTTTTACTTAAGCATAATGTGAAGCTTTCCCTGGAGAAGGAAATGGCAACCCATTCCAGTATTCTTACCTGGAGAATCCCATGGACAGAGAAGCCTAGTGGGCTACAGTCCATGGGGTTGCAAACAGTCAGACATGACTGAGCACACCGCACAATGTGAAGCTTTATAAATATTATTTACTGTGCTCTGCATTCTCAAATGAACACAAGGACCATGTTCATTGTATTGCAACTAAAGCCTCCAAAAATGATATTCAATTCATCTCAAGACATGTTGGCTACCACCAGTGAGAATATCACTGACCCTAGAGAAAAGCAAAGAAGTGGAATTTCTAATATATATACACACAGACACATACATATACATATGTGTATATGTATGTATGTATATATATATAAACTTGGCTTGAACTGAGAGAAATATAAATGTTTTGTTCTTTGTTCTCACTTTAATATCAGAGTCCCTATTTTAGATGATCACGTTTACCATAGGAATTCAAAGCACTATCAGAACAAATATGAAATATGAATAAACTCTATCAGTGGAATTAGCACTCTTAAAGGCAATGATGTGTGTATGTGTGTGTATAGAACCCCTTTTTGTTTTAATTCTGCCATGCATTGATGTTCTTATATGTACCTGGAATTCTGTGTATACCTTTCTATATGTATGTTTGATATTGTGTAAAGTGACTTAGAATTTGTCTTAAACATATGCATATCCTACAAGCAACAGTTTAATATATTTATTCCTGAATGTGCCAGGTTGCATGAGGTGTTTGTTTTTAACTTTTGTAAAAACCTCCTTACTCTGCCTTTACCACTGGACAAGAGGGACAGTAAAATCATCACTGAAAATGCATTACTGCTGGCTCATCAATAAGAAGCAAGTCATCTACAGGAATGCACTATACAACCCCTGTCGCAGAACAGTCTGTTCCCAGCAGTGTCTCACCTGGCAGCCAGTCTGGAAGACTTTTTCCACCCATTTCTGCCAACTGCGCTCGCCAGTGTAGTCTTTCCCTCTCCAGCTTCTATGGAGCCTGTTACTTTTTTTCCCTGTAAGTTCTGGATAAGAACTTAAAATTGTTACCACTTTGCCATAGCTTTTATTTAATTTTTTAATTGGAGGATAATTGCTTTACAATGTTGTGTCAGTTTCTGCTATACAACAAAGTGAAAGTTATATGTATACATATATCCCCTCCCTCATGAGACTCCCTTCCCCCTCTGCGTGCCAAGTCATCACAGAGCACAGAGTTTGAGCTTCCTGTGCTACAAAGCAGCTTCCTGCTGGCTGTTTTACACATGGTAGTGGATATATGTCAATGCTACTCTCTCAGTTCATCCTACCCCCCCCAACTCTGTCCACACATGTTCCCTACATCTGTGTCTCTATTCCTGCACTGTAAATAGGTTCATCTGTACCCTTTTCTAGATCCATATATATGCATTAATATACTGTGTCTGTTCTCTTTCTGACTTACTGTACTCTGTATGACAGACTTCAAGTCCATCCACATCACTATAAATACCCAATTTCATTCCTTTTTATGGCTGAGTAATATTCCACTGTACTTATGTATCACATCTTCTTTACTCATCTGTTGATGGACATTTAGGTTGCTTCCATGTCCTGGCTATTGTAAATAGTGCTGCAATGAACATTGGAGTACATGTGTCTTTTTGAATTATGGTTTTCTCAGGGTGCATGCCCAGGAGTGGGATTGCATGGTCATATGGTAGTTCTATTAAAACAAAAATAAACAAATGGGAACTAATTAAACTTAGAAGCTTTGCAAAGCAAATAAAGCCATAAAAAAGATGAAAAGACAACCCTCAGAATGGGAGAAAATATTTGCAAAAGAAGCAATGGACAAATGATTAATCTCCAAATTATACAAGCAGCTCATGCAGCTCAGTATCACAGAAACCCCAAACAACCCAGGAAGACCTAAATAGACATACAGATGGCCAACTAACATGTGAAAAGATGTTCAACATCACTAATTATTAGAGAAATGCAAATCAACTACAGTGAGGTATCACCTTACAGAAGTTAGAATGTCCATCGTGAAAAAGTCTACAAATAACAAACACTGAAGAGGATGTGGAGAAAAGGGAATCTTCTTGCACGGCTGGTAGAAATGTAAATTGGTACAGTTACTATGGAGAACAGTATACTGCTACTGCTACGGCTAAGTCACTTCAGTCATGTCCAACTCTGTGCGACCCCATAAAAGGCAGCCCACCAGGCTCCCCCGTCCCTGGGATTCTCTAGGCAAGAACACTGGAGTGGGTTGCCATTGCCTTCTCCAATGCATGAAAGTGAAAAGTGAAAGTGAAGTTGCTCAGTCGTATCCGACGCTTAGCGACCCCATGGACTGCAGCCTACCAGGCTCCTCCGCCCATGGGATTTTCCAGGCAAGAGTACTGGAGTGGAGTGCCATTGCCTTGAGAGAACAGTATGGAGGTTCCTTAAAAAATTAAAAAATGGAGCCTGTTACTCCTGAGGGTTCCTCTCTCTCCACTGCTCACCACTGGCCTTCTAGGTCCACCTTCACAGACCAGTTCCTCCCTCTCCTACAGCCTACCCCTTCTCTTTCTCGTTTGACTGCTGATACCTGTCATGCAGTCTCAATTGTTTTTCTTTTCTTCTGGATGAAACAAAAAAAAGCTTCAAATCCAGGGAGGTTTGGGGAAATTGAGAGAAGCCAATTAGAAAAACTTGTATTGGTGTGATCTCAATGTCCTTATCTCTACAAGGTGAACAAATCTTGGCCTAGCCAAGGACTGTCTCTTACAGGATACCTGTGCACTGTTTCATCAAAGAGCCCTCTGTCTCCTATCTTGCCCTCAGGTGCAGTAAAAAGGGGCTCTCTTTTGTCATCCAAGCTTTCTAAGTGCGTGTTCCAGAAGGGTGATGGGTGTGTTTTGTGTTCCAGTGTGGGGGTCGGAAGGAGAGAAAACCTCCTACATCTTATAGCTGTTGAAAATGGACTTGAACATATTGAAAAAGCCATCACAGATGGTTCTGGGCAAAACATAATTAGAAAACTGTAACATTTCTTGGTAAATCTTGGTTTGAAATCCATTGGCTTACAGTGAAGTAGATCTAGATGGTCAGAGAGGAGTGTTGGATTCAGCCTATGACATTTTCCTAACCCTTCTTAAAGCAAGTTATTATGCTTGTGGGTGGTTAGTGAGGAGCTTGTGGCTTTCGAAAGAAATCTACACTAGGGGCAAGATTCCAGTTGGTTGAGCAAATAATGGTTCACTTCACACCTGCTTAATGTAATGGACATTTTCAATGCTTTCTACACCCCTGCCCTGGAGTTAGGAACCTGGGCTTGAAGATTGGATTGTTGACGTCTACAGTCATTTGAATTATTCCTGGACTTGTCTCATCTGGTTTTGGCAGAATGCAGTTATAAAGTCAAGCTCAAAATTCTGTAGGGAAAGCAATGCAAGAGCCAGCTTTCAATGTTCTTTGGAGATTTTTTTCAAAAAGACATTTATATGGAATTTTCTGTACTGGTAAAATATAATTTCAAATATAAATAAGGACATTGCTAAAGTCATTACCATTTATTGGGATTTAAAATTATTTTCATATGAACTTTAGAACATGCCCTAGGGTAGTATTTAATCCTTCTAACCATGTATTTGACTGTCATTATCTAACTTAAAGGATGCCTAAAATAAAAACTAGAACAATACAATTCAATGCACAATGATTAACTATTTTCTTTAAGGGAGTACACACTAATTCTTTACAGTCTAGTACCATACAGATCCTCAACTGATGATTTTTAAGTTGTGTGTGTGTGCGCGCATGCTCAGTTGCTCAATCATGTCCAACTCTTTGTGACCCCATAGACCATAGCCCTTCAGGGTCTTCTGTCCACCCAATTTTTCAGGCAAGAAAACTGGAGTGAGTTTCAATTTCCTGGAAATTGGTGGAAGCATAGAAAAAGTAACATATGTGTGCTATACACTGCTCCCTAAAATGATCAGGGTTAATGTCCTCAAATATCCTTGTTGCTCAACCTCATTTGAACTTCTGAAGCTTAGAACTGTCCAGTGCTCATAAAATTATATGTTTAGGCTTTTAGTCTTGAAGATTTAAAGGATAAATGACCTAAACAATGTAAAAAGTGTTTTCTTAAAATGTGAGCTATAGATTAAGAGTATCCAGGAATTTCATTCATGTTAGTCACTCAAGAAAAGTTCAGTTTTTAAATAGATTTGGGAAATTCTGGATTAAACAAATTTAAACAGGATTCATTATTGAAATTCTGTATAGTATGTTACAATGTCACATGCCTCTAGATAGAAATCAGGCAATAAATATTTATCCAGTCCCTACTGTGTGCCAGGAACAGCACCACACTTTGCTCAAACAAACATCAACAAATCAGATATGGTTTCTGTCCTCACAGGGTTTTCGAAATAATAGGAAGGGAGAGATTAAACAATGATGTAAATATTTAGATTGCACAAATTTTAAATTGTATGGTGCTATAAAGGGAAAGAATAAAATGCTATAAGACTGAACAAGAGGTACTAATTTAACTGGAGGGTGGATTTAGGGAAGAACTCTGGTAAGAAGTAAGATGTAAGCTGAAGCTAAACAAAGTAGGAATTAGCCAGATAAAGAGGGGCATTCCATGTAGAAAATGAAGTGAAAGTGTTAGTTGCTCAGTCGTGTCTGACTCTTTGCAACCCCATGAACTGCAGCCTGCCAGACTCCTCTGTCCATGGGATTCTCCAGGTAAGAATACTGGAGTGGGTAGCCATTCTCTTCTCCACGGGATTTCCCTAACCCAGGGATGGAACCCCGTCAGGAGATTGCAGGCAGATTCTTCACCGTTTGAGCCACCAGAGAAGCCCCAATTCCATGTAGAGTGAACAGCAAAGACAAAGCCTTGAGGTAGGAGAGAGTTTGCTAAATTGGAGGAAGAAAAGAGCAGTGGGGCCAGGGTACAGTAGACAAGAGGCCACGAAGAAGGAGAATAAACAGTGAAATGTAAATTCATGCAGAATCTTAGAAGCTATATAAAATATTTTTAAGTGCAATGGGTTTTAACAAGAGGGCTGGTGTTAAAATGTCATTTCTGTGAAGTAAAATAAAGTATTACATTCAGCATTCCCCAACTGTATTTGACCATGGAAACATTTTGCTGAGAAATTTCCTGGGAACAGTATCTTTAGAAAACATACTATCTGTTCTAACCAAGGATTGTGTCCTCAGATTGTAAGTGACAGAAAAGAGCAAAAGAGACTTTGCCAGTTCAAATTCATTTATCAGTATCAGAAACATTCAGAAGGATGGCGGCCAACATGGAGGAGGGGTTCAAATGTTATTAGGCTCAAGTTTCTCTTCATCTATCAGTCCTTCCTGTCCCTGTTTTAGTTTTATTCTGAGGCTCATTAGTATGTCCCCAGAAGCTCTGGAAGTTTCCTAGCTCAGGGACAAGGTGAATGAATCATCTCCTCACAAAGCTCCCAGACTGCATGTCAGTAGGAAAGAGAAGCCTCTTTCACAGCATTTGCAGGAAAATTACATTGCCTAATGCTACCTCTCATTAAGATGCCCGTCTGGAATCCAATCACTGAAGTAACAGGCTATGTCAATGGGTTTAGGCCTAGGTTACCTGTAGCCTTGATTATTTGGCTTCACAAACATAAATCTAGGGTGAATACTACAAGAAGGAACAAGGCTGGAGAGGCAGAGAGCAAAACTACAGTGTGGGTTTTTTGTTTTTTTGTTTTTTGTTTTTTTTTAATTTTAGTGTTTTAAATTATGTGAATAAGTTTGAAGTAACCATTTTGTATACCTTGTGAAAAGTATACAAGAGGGAAATGCAATAATGTTTCTAAAACAAACACAATGTGCTTTTGTTGCTTCTGGGTGGTTACAGAAAGTAGAAAAATTATGGAACAGTGAAGTAGGACACTTCTGTTGTTACTATCACTGATAAGTCACCTCCATTCTTGACTTGTCTTTTTCTGTCTTTTGTCTTGACTTTTCTTTGTCTTTCCCATCTGCATGGAAATTAGCCTACCTAGTGAGTGAATCTGGAGAAGGCAATGGCACCCCCACTCCAGTACTCTTGCCTGGAAAATCCCATGGATGGAGGAGCCTGGTAGGCTGCAGTCCATGGAGTTGCCAAGAGTCGGACACGACTGAGCCACTTCACTTTCATTTTCACTTTCATGCATTGGAGAAGGAAATGGCAACCCACTCCAATGTTCTTGCCTGGAGAATCCCAGGGACGGGGGAGCCTGATGGGCTGCCATCTATGGCGTCACACAGAGTCGGATACGACTGAAGTGATTTAGCAGCAGCAGCAGCAGTGAGTGAATCACTAAATAAATGATCTCATGTGCTTCACTGAAATTGTCATCAGCCTTTCCAATATGTATGCATGTGCATGTAGGTATATATATAAAATATACATGCCTTTATAAAAACATTATAAAAACACAAAATTTCAGGATTATAAAAGATGATCTTACCATTAAGAGTCTTTAATCAAAATGTTCTCTAGAGTTCTTTAAAATAGTAATAGATATTGGAATTTATAAAAGGCAGTAAGTCAAACTCCTGAGCATGTAAAATCAAGTTTAGAAGTATAACAGTGAAAAAAAACGCTCTTCTATGAGAAGCTTATATGTTCTGAGTGATCAAAATAGACTTAGATAAACTATGGAGCCTGCATAAAAACCACAGGTCAAGGAAAAGCTATGAGCCTTACAGCATCAACTAGGAACATATTTTTAGTCTTAAAGAGGGTGCTTAACACTTCTGGTCATTTATACTTTGTTCCTCATTTTATGACTATCGTCTAAAAATAGTTGGGGCCTTACCAAGTCAGGAATTGTTAGGGAGGAATTTGTGGATGAAATGAGACTTTGGGGAATTCTTTTCTAGGAGGCTGTTGGAAGTGCATTGCAGAGAGTTCTAATAGGATGTCAAATAGACAGGGAAATAGTTTGGCAAATGTAATTTTACCATTTCCACCTCAAAAACAGGTCTATTTGCCTCAAATCCCAAGAATGATCCTATAGCAAATTTCTTAAGGATTTCCAGATTCATAGACAATCAAAGCTAGATTATATTTTCTAATTTCATTCTGGATGTTTGTGTCCCTCTAAATTCCTCTCTCACCCTAGAGAAATAACAGAATTAGATTTGCTTTTAGAAGTGAAGAGAAAGGCAAGTATATACTTTCTCTTCTTTTCTCTCTTTGGGTTCTTCTGAATTAGGTACATAGGTACAGAAGTTTTAAAGGCAGTGGGTTTAAGCATAAATATTATATAAATGTACTGTTTTGCTTAGCAATCATTGAGTATTAGAATACTTAGTTTATAACTTATATCCACAGTTGCCCCATGTCACCTTACTGGTCGATGTTTTCTTATGAATATCCAAATTTACATGATCTGATTCTAGATTTTATAAGAAAAGGGGTTAGTAAATGACTAATTGTCATGTGTCTCTGTGAAGTAAAGAGGGCGTCATTGGAAACGTTTTTAGAATTATTAATATAACTACTAAAATTATTTCCTGAATCATACAAAAGCCCATGCATACTGTTCTAGATGCTTTTATACATGTTTTTTCTTTGTTTTAAAATATAGATTCTTGTATTCTATATAAGAATACTAATATTTGTATATGTTTAGTTAATTAAATTTTGCTAAGGTGATGCATTAGGAGAAGGCAATGGCACCCCACTCCAGTATTCTTGCTTGGAAAATCCCATGGATGGAGGAGCCTGGTGGGCTGCAGTCCATGGGATCACGAAGTTGGACACGACTGAGCGACTTCACTTTCACTTTTCACTCTCATGCATTGGAGAAGGAAATGGCAGCCCACTCCAGTGTTCTTGCCTGGAGAATCCCAGGGACAGAAGAGCCTGGTAGGCTGCCATCTCTGGGGTCGCACGGAGTCGGACACAACTGAAGCGACTTAGCAGCAGCAAGGTGATGCATTAGAATAAACACATTAAAAATCTCTTATGTATGTTTTATTATAAAATTACTGAATAATGTACTTCAAAAGTTAGGAAGCCAATTAAGGGAAAATGCTGACTATAAGAAACAGTATAAATGACAGAGGAAAGTAGCAACATGTAATCCCAGTATGAGTTATAAATCTACAGATAGGAACAGATTGGAGGTAGATTTCAGGAGCAGTCCAGAAAAACAGAATAAGTTAATAAATAAAAAATAATTTAGAAAATAACCTTACTATACCAGATTAATGGTGATCAACCTTGATTGTCTATCATTTTAGCATAGTCTAGAGAGCTGTAAAATTATATCAGTGGCTGGGGCATCACTAAAGAGTTTTGGATTATATGAGTCTGAGTGTGGTAAGTGGAGGTTTTGAAGGGGAGAGTATACTTCAAAGGCAGAGGACTGAGTTCATCATAATACTCATTTCATGACCATTATTGTCCTTAGTGTCAGACTTTATTTTTTTGGGCTCCAAAATCACTGCAGATGGTGACTGCAGCCATGAAATTAAAAGACGCTTACTCCTTGGAAGAAAAGTTATGACCAACCTAGATAGTATATTCAAAAGCAGAGACATTACCTTGCCAACTAAGGTCCGTCTAGTCAAGGCTATGGTTTTTCCTGTGGTCATGTATGGATGTGAGAGTTGGACTGTGAAGAAGGCTGAGCGCCGAAGAATTGATGCGTTTGAACTGTGGTGTTGGAGGAGACTCTTGAGAGTCCCTTGGACTGCAAGGATATCCAACCAGTCCATTCTGAAGGAGATCAACCCTGGGATTTCTTTGGAAGGAATGATGCTGAATCTGAAACTCCAGTACTTTGGCCGCCTCGTGTGAAGAGTTGACTCATTGGAAAAGACTCTGATGCTGGGAGGGATTGGGGGCAGGAGGAGAAGGGGACGACCGAGGATGAGATGGCTGGATGGCATCACGGACACGATGGACCTGAGTCTGAGTGAACTCCGGGAGATGGTGATGGACAGGGAGGCCTGGCGTGCTGAGATTCACGGGGTCGCAAAGAGTCGGACACAACTGAGCGACTGAACTGAACTGAACTGATTGTCCTTTGCCTGATCAAATTCCTAATTCTTTGATTTCCTTTGATCCCTGTGCCACACTTCATTTCTTCTCCCACCATAGGAAAAGCATTTTGATTTCTTATACAGTGTCTGTATCTGTATGTATAACTACATACATTTGTGTGTATCTGTATAACCATGTAAAATGGTTTACATCTGTTGAATTGTGGAAAGGCCATGAGTCATATATCTCCACTCCTATTTTTTCTCCTTGGGATTCCATGTTACAAGGTCATTCTATTTTGTTCTGTGTCCATTTATGTGGAATAAACAATGTACATGAAGCAACAATGGATAGTTATTTCTCATGATTCAAGGGCAGTGCTGCTGGTTGTACACGGTCTTATTTATGTCTTTGCATTCGGCTGTGAAGTCTTTTAAGGATTTGGGCAGCTGGAATAGTGTGAACTCTCTTTGTGGTCTTTTATCTGGGCTTTTTTACATCGTGTTTTCTCATGGTTCCTAGGGAGTAAAAGCAGAAGTTTCAATAATTCTTTTAAGACTTCATCTAGGAAGTAGAACGCTATCATTTCTTTTATATTCCTTTGATTAAAACAACACAAAGTCCAGCCCAGATTCAAGAGGCAGGGAAACAGACTTTGCTTTTTAATGGGAGAGGTAACTAAATCACATTGAAAAGGTCATGGAAAAAAGAAACATACTTCACTAGGACTATCACTGTAACCAGCAGCCTTACATGTAAAACACACACACCCACACAGTGAAGGAAAATAAGAAAATGTAAAAACAGAGTAATTGCAGGTCACTACGAGGCACTGAACAATATTTACATAATCATCATAATTTAAATAGTGTGTATCAATCTGAGTAAAGAGAGGATGATAACTCTAAGGCTAGATGCTCATCTAGCATTATAAAATATTAACAGATAATTTATAAAATCAATAAATTATGGAAAAGTAGCATAGTATTTTATTTTTTTTAATTGGGATAAATACTTAAGGAAATAACTTGAAAACTTAAAAATTGAGCCTCTGGGGAATGGTTTTTGGATTGGAAAAGACAGATATTTCTGTTTATTTTGTGTGCATGTATGTGTTATAGGTATTTTGTCAATTTTTTAAAGTGTGCACTTTGATTTTTTAAAGAGTTTTTATGGGCACCCCTGATAGCTCAGTTGGTAAAGAATCCATCTGCAATGCAGGAGACCCTGGTTCAATTACTGAGTTGGGAAGATCCCCTGGAGAAGAGAAAGGTTACCCGTTCCAGTATTCTGGCCTGGAGAATTCCATGGACGGGGTCGCAAAGAGTCGGAAATGACTGAGCGACTTTCACTTTCACTAAACATACCTTAAAATAGACACCAGCATGTCAAAGTTTTAGTGATGCCCTACATTATAATTCATAAGATATTATTAAACTAACAATAACATTTTGTTAAGGAGGATTTTTTTTTTCATCATGAATCTAGTTGTTTAGGCATTTATTTAAGCTTTATTAAGGTATACTGAACAAATAAGAATTGTGTTAAGGTTACAACTGGATGTTTTGATATATGGCTGTTTCGATACACATATGCTTTGTGAAATTATCAACACAATCAAGCTAGTTAATATAGGCCTCACCTCAGCGAGTTACCATTTTGTTTCTTTCTCTACCTCCTTCCTTCCTTCCTCCCTCCTTCCTTCTGTTTCTCTCTCTCTCCCTCTTTCTTTCACGTGTAAGATCTACCCTCTTAGAAAGCACCAAGTTTACAATACAATATTGTTAACTATAGTCACTATGTGGTATCTTATATTTTTAAAAAAGCCATGTTTTATTTGGTATCACATTTTGCAATGAACACATATCTGAGAATTTAATCTACCACATTATTTATTTTCTTTTGTAAGATTCCACATGTAAGTGAGACCAAATAGTGCTTGTCCTTCTCTATCTGATTTATTTCACTCATCACAATGCCCCGAAGGTCCAACTCTGTAACGGCATGCACCATGTTATTTTTAAAACAAACACAATAAACAAGGAGGTGATTATGAAAAAAATTGACTGATATGATGGCCGAACTACATTAAAGTAAAACTCAAGAATTCCTTATTTCTTTTTCTCAAATTTATATAATAATCTGAGGAGCCTCAAAAACACAGCCTGTAAGCTAGAACATTCAGTTCAGTTCAGTTCAGTCGCTCAGTCATGTCCGATTCTTTGTGACCTCATGGACTGCAGCATGCCAGGCCTCCCTGTCCATTGCCAACTCCTGGAGTTTACTCAAATTCATGTCCATTGAGTCGGTGATGCCATGCAACCATCTTATCCTCTGTTGTCCCCTTCTCCTCCGCCTTCAATCTTTCCTAGCATCAAGGTCTTTAAAATGAGTCAGTTCATGTCGGGTGGCCAAAGTATTGGAGTTTCAGCTGCAGCATCATTCCTTCCAATGAACAACCAGGATTGATCTGCTTTAAGATGGGCTGGATGGATCTCCTTGCAGTCCAAGGGACTCTCAAGAGTCTTCTCCAACACCATAGTTCATAAGCATCAATTTTTTGGTGCTCAGCTTTCTTCACAGTCCAACTTTCCCATCCATACATGACCACTGGAAAAACCATAGCTTTGATTAGACAGACCATTGTTGGCAAAATAATCTCTGCTTTTGAATATGCTATCTAGGTTGGTCATAACTTTTCTTCCAAGGAGCAAGCATCTTTTAATTTCATGGCTGCAGTCACCATCTGCAGTGATTCTGGAGCCCAAAAAAATAAAGTCTCTCACTGTTTCCATTGTTTCCCCATCTATTTGCCATGAAGTGATAGGACCAGATGCCATGATCTTTGTTTTCTGAATGTTGAGTTTTAAGCCAACTTTTTCACTCTCCTCTTTCACTTTCATCAAGAGGCTGTTTAGTTCTTCACTTTCTGCCATAAGGGGGGTATCATCTGCATATCTGAGGTTATTGATATTTCTCCCAGCAATCTTGATTCCAGCTTGTGCTTCATCCAGCCCAGCTTTCCTCCTGATGTACTCTGCATATAAGTTAAATAAGCAGGGTGACAATAAACAGCCTTGACATACTCCTTTCCCTATTTGGAAACAGTCTGTTGTTCTGTGTCCAGTTCTAACTGTTGCTTCCCAACCTCCCTACAGATTTCTCAGGAGGCAGGTAAGGTGGTCTGGTATTCCCATCTCTCGAAGAATTTTCTACAGTTTGTTGTGATGCACACAGTCAAAGGCTTTGGTGTAGTCAATAAAGCAGATATTTTTCTGGAATTCTCTTGCTTTTTCGATGATCCAGCAGATGTTGGCAATTTGATCTCTGGTTCCTCTGCCTTTTCTAAATCCAGCTCAAACATCTGGAAGTTCATGGTTCATATACTGTTGAAGCCTGGCTTGGAGAATTTTGAACATTACTTTGCTAATGGGTGCAATTGTGCAGTAATTTGAGCATTCTTTGGCATTTCCTTTCTTCGGGATTGGAATGAAAACTGACCTTTTCCAGTCCTGTGGCCCCTGCCAAGTTTTCCAAATTTGCTCACATATTGAGTGCAGCACTTTCACAGCATCATCTTTCAGGATTTGAAATAGCTCAACTGGAATTCCATCACCTTCACTAGCTTTGTTCATGGTGATGCTTCCTAAGACCCACTTGACTTCACATTCCAGGATGTCTGGCTCTATGTTAGCGATCATACCTTTGTGATTATCTGGGTTGTGAAGATCTTTTTTGTATAGTTCTTCTGTGTATTCTTGCCATCTCTTCTTAATATCTTCTGCTCCTGTTAGGTCCATACCGTTTCTGTCCTTTATTGTGCCCATCTTTGCATGAAATATTCCCTTGGTATCTCTAATTTTCTTGAAGAGGTCTCTAATCTTTCCCATTGTATTGTTATCCTCTATTTCTTTGCATTGATCACTGAGGAAAGCTTTCTTGCTTTCTTATCTCTCCTTGCTATTCTTTGGAATTCTCCATTCAAATGGGTATATCTTTCCTTTTCTCATTTGCTAGAACATTAGTTTTAGCTAATCTTCCTTAGCCTTATCATATGGGTTAAACATAAAAGATACATCCTTTTTCAGTTTACTTCCCCTACCTTTTAAGATTTTCCATTCCAGGTTCTATCCGGTTCTCACAATTTTTGTGAGCTCCCACTGTCCCAGCCTCAGCTTTGTGTTCTGTCTCTAGAGGCCATGATGTTACTAATTCCTCCTTCACTCATTAAACCATCTTCTTTACACACAGGACATGCACATGGACTTATCTACCTATGATCCAGTTCCCAGAGTTCTATAGCTAGCTGTCTTGGTGCCAAATCAAAGAAACTCAGCAAAGATAAAACAATAAGCTCTTCTTTCACAATTGTCCCTGCTCCCCAGTCTCCAAATGGACTGAATCATCTATCACCAAAAGCACAAAAATCTGTAAATGTCATTATTATTTCCAAGTGCTGATGTTTTTCTTCTTCAATATCTGTGCATTCATTCCTTCCCCTCCACCTTCATTAATTAAGTTGTGCTAAATACCATATTGATTACTGTAGTTTACATTTTTAAAAATTCAAATTTTGGTACCAACCCATTATTATTTATCACCAGTGTTTTCTCTGTATTTTAGAAAACATGCAATTCTCCACTTTGGGGTCTTGCATTATTTCCAGTTACACTTTTCAATGAGTTCCTTTTTTCTAAAAATAGGATGGATACACAGAGAATGATGCTATGAGATATAGATTTATAAAACAAGTATTTACACAGAATTGATTAGGATCTTCCCACTGCAAGTGACAGATAAAAATAATTGAAACTGTCTTAAGGTAAAATATAAATAAAACTTTATGCATGATTATTCAAAACCTTAACCAATATCAGTTGAACTCCAGCTTACTCCATCGATCTTTCAGTTTTGCTTCTTTCTGTGTTGGGTTAAGTCTCAAATACTTTCTTTTCTTGGTGGTTGCACCAACTTCACTTTATAATTTATCTTCTCAACATTCTATCCGATAATTCCAATGAATGTCTTTAAATGGAGTCTCATAGCCTCTGATTGGGACACATGCTTTTTCCTGAATTTATCCCCTGAATTTATCCACCAGGTGACTTCAGTGACCTAATTGGACATATATTGGTTACATGCCACCTCTTATATCTAAGGGTAGAGACATCTTCTTACAGAACCACATGGACTAGAGTGGAGAAGGGGTGACTTTTAAAAGATGAGACCACTATTTGGAGAACATAAAACCAGTATATGTAAACTAAAATGAGAGGAAGAAAATCACATAGATATTATATCAATAGGGAGTATATATGAAAATATAAACAAATAATCATGAAGCTTAGTACATCATGATATAGTCTTGGAAATATTTGACATGGCAGTAATTATAGAATAATCCTTATTATTTCTTTTTTCGTAAAAGACATAATATTTAAGCTTATTTGGAGAGTCACCAAAAAATAGATGAAAGAATTTTCCAACAGTCCCCCTCTAACAAGGGTTCAGTTTTTTTTTCAAGAATCAGTGATCTTTTTCCCTCTAGATACTTGGGAAAAGAGGTAGATTACCTCATAGGCATATTCATAATATGTCTCAGGATGATGTCTAAAAGCTTCATTATTATACTTTTTTCTGTACTTACTTGTAAATATCTTTTAAAAGTGTCATTTATGGAATACTTAGCTTCTTTACATATGTGCTAATAACAAGGAACATATGAAAGGAAAATGGATAACAAAGATGAATATTACAATCTTTAACTTAAATCCCTTTCAGGTGTACTTTGTTGCCCCTACAGCAAAAGCAAGTAAAATTCACAAATCCTGTGCAGAAGCTGCTTTTTATGAAGTTGAGTGTAATCCGCAAAGCTGTCATTAGAGTAGGTTGAGAATAGTGCTCCAGACCCAGAAACAATCTCATCTTGTGGAGAAATAATTGAATTGTGAATAATGACTGGTGACCAAGAAATACACAACACAATTTAGGAAAAAGATTAGTCTACAAATCAGAGATCTGGCTTCTGGCCCTGATTTGTTAATTTTCTGTGTGATATTGGGCTTCCCTGGTGGTTCAGTGGTAAAGACTGATAATGCAGGACACATGGGTTTGATTCCTGGGTTGGGAAGGTCTCCTGGAGGAGGAAATGGCAACCTACTCCAGTATCCTCTCCTGGAGTATACCATGGATAGAGGAGCCTGGTGGGCTACAGTCCATGGGATCGGAAAGAGTCAGACAAGACTGAAAAACTAAACACTGGCTGAAGACTTCACCATTCTGGGCTTCAGTTTTCCCATCCTTAAAATGTGTGTGCACGTGTGCCTATGATTTCTGTTTTCTAAGTTCACTTCCAAGTACTGAGCTTCTATAATCCAGTGGGATGAGGAGATGTAAAGACATATGGATCAGAAAAGCACTTTTGAGAGCCTGTACAATTGAAACACAGCAATTGCTGTGCCATTAAATACCGCAGAAGGGTTCTAGGCATGGGCGTAGAAGGACATCAAAATACTGGCAGCCAGGATCATCAAGACATGACTAATAGAGGGAACAGTGCCCTGAGCTCACCTCCTCCCACAGACACAGCAAAATTACAACTATTTATACAGCAAATATTGATGATTAAAGACCAGAAGACTAGCAGAAAACATCTTCTGCATCTTAAGATATAGACAAGGAGCCACAACAAGGTGGCTCTATGGGGAAGGAGACGTGGTATAGTCAAGACCTATATCCCTAGGTATGACCTACAAATGGGAGGATAATTACAATTGCAGAGTTTCTCCTCAAGGAACAAGGGATCTGAGCTGCACACTGGGGTCCCCAGTGCAGGACACTTATACCAGGAAGACACACCCCAAAAATGTTTGGCTTTGAAGACCAGCAGGACTCAATATCAGGAGAGCTAGAGGGCTCTGGGAAATAAAGTCTCCACTCTTATAGGGTGCACACAAAATTTCACACATTCTAGGGAACAAATATCTAGGGAATAGATATTTCCTTCTAGGGAACCCAGGGAAGAAGCAGTGATTTGAAAAAAGCCTGGGTCAAAGCCATCTGCTGATCTTGGAGAACCTCCTAGAGAGGCAGGAGACAACTGGAGCTCATCCTGGGAACATGTTAATAGACACTGGCAGCAGCCATTCTGGTGAGCTCCTTCTACCATGAGGACACTGGTGAGTGCCACTTTGAATCCTCCTTCTAGCTTATTGGTCCAATGGACCAGGCTCAACCCACAAGCAGTTCGGCTGCCTTAAGATCCTCTGAGCTCTCTGAATTTAACAATGAATTGGCAAAATTGCAGGATAAAAAATTAATATATAGATCTATTTCATTCTTTTATCCTAAAAACAATCAGAAAGAGAAACTAAGACAACAATCCTATTTACAAATACATCAAAAATTTAAAAATATCTAGGAGTTAATATAACTAAGGAGGTAAAACATGTACTTGGAGAAATGTAAGACACTGATGAAAGAAATTGAGGATGACACAAATAAATTGAAAAGTACACCATGTTACTGGATTGAAAGAATAGATATTGTTTAAATAACCAAAATGCTCAAGATAATCTACAAATTCAAAGCAATTTCTATCAAAATGCCAATTCTATTTTTTATAGAACTAGAACAAATAATTATAAATCTCTGTATGGAAACACATAAGACCCTGAATTGCCAAAATGATCTTGAGAAAGAAGATCAAAGCCGAAAGGATCACACTCTCGGATTTCAAACTATCCTGCAAAGCTACATTAGGGGAAACAGTATGGTACCAGTACAAAAACACAGATCAATGGAACAGAATATTGGGCCCAGAAATGAACCGCACTTAGTCCGAACCCCATCAAGTAAATGTGTCCCGCATCCACTTGGCTTGTGATTTCCTAGAGGAGGAGGATGACGAGGACGACAACGCAGGCATGGAAATGAAGGTCCTGCGGGGACACTGCGGGCCACTGTACAGCACCAGGTTCCTCGCGGACAGCTCGGGGCTGCTCTCCTGCTCTGAAGACATGTCCATCAGGTACTGGGACCTGGGCAGCTTCACCAACACCGTACTGTACCAGGGCCATGCCTACCCCGTGTGGGACCTGGATATCAGCCCACAGAGCCTGTACTTCGCCAGCAGGTCCCACGACCGCATGGCCCAGCTGTGGTCATTTGATCGGAAGTACCCACTGCGAATCTACGCCAGGCACCTGGCAGACGTGGACTGCGTCAAGTTCCTCCCCAATTCAAACTGCTTAGCCACGGGCTCAACCGACAAGACGGTGCGGCTGTGGAGCACTCAGCAGGGGAACTCAGTGAGACTCTTCACGGGCCACCACGGCCCTGTGCTCTCCCTGGCTTTTTCCTCCAATGGTAAGTACCTGGCATCACCAGGTGAGGACCAGAGGCTGAAGCTGTGGGACTTGGCGTCTGGGACCCTCTACAAAGAGCTGTGGGCCACACAGACAACATCACCAGCCTCACGTTCAGCCCAGACAGCAGCCTGGTCGCGTCCGCATCCATGGACAACTCCGTGCATGTCTGGGACAGCCGAAGCGCGCACTGTAGCACACCCGCCGACGGCTCGTCCAGCGAGCTCATGGGCGTCTACACCGGCCAAGTGAGCAATGTGCTGAGTGTGCAGTTCATGGCCTGCAACCTCCTGCTGGTGACTGGAATCACACAGGAAAATCAGAAACATTGATTTGGATCTTTGATATGACAGACTGGAGAAGGCAATGGCACCCCACTCCAGTACTCTTGCCTGGAAAATCCCATGGATGGAGGAGCCTGGTGGGCTGCAGTCCATGGGGTCGCTAAGAGTTGGACACGACTGAGCGACTTCACTTTCACTAATCTACAACAAAGGAGGCAAGAATATACAGTGGGGGAAAGATACCCTCTTCAATAAATGGTGCTGGGCAAACTGGACAGCTATATGCAAAAGAATTGAACTGGATTACTCTCTCACACCATGCAAAAAAATTAATTAAAAATAAAGATTTAAATGTAAGACTTGAATCCATAAAGCTTCTAGAAGGAAATATAGTCAGTAAGCTCTTTAGCCCTGGTCTTAGTAAATTATTTTTTGCAATATATCTTCTCAGGCAAAGGAAACAAAAGCAAACATAAATAAATGGGACTACAAAAAACTAAAATGTTTTTGTAGTGTGAATTAAGCTATCAACATGAGAAAAAGTCACCTACTGATTGGAAGAAGTTATATGCAAGTGATATATCTGATAAAGTGTTAGTATCAAAAATACACAAAGAACTTGTAAAACTCAAACTCAAAAAAACCAAATAACTTGATTAAAAATAGGGAGAGGATCTGAATAGACATTTTCTCATAGAAGACATACAGATAGCCAACAGAAGCATGAAAAGATGCTCAATGACACTAATAATCAGGGAAATGCAACTTTAAAGTCATAAAGAGAAACCTCACATATCAGAATCTACCATATCAAAAAGATAAGAAATAACAAGTGTTGGAAAGGAGGTGGGATAAAGGGGACCAAAGTGCAGTGTTATTGGGAATGTAAACTGGTGTAGCTGCTATGGAAAGCAATATGGATATTTTTCAAAAATTAAAAATAAAACTACCATATGATCCAGCAATTCCACTCTGGGCATTTAAACATAGAAAACTGAAACAGTACTTAGAAAAGATTTATGCACCCCTATGTTCATGGCACCATTATTTATAATAGTTAAGATACAGAAACAATCTAAGTGTCTATCAACAGATGCATGGAAAAAGAAGGTGTGACATATGGGGCTTTCCTGGTGGCTCAGACAGTAAAGACTCTGCCTGCAATTGGGAGACGTGGGTTTGACCCCTGAGTTGAGAAGATTCTGGGCTTCCCAGGTGGCTCTAGGGGTAAAGAACCCACTTGCCAATGCAGGGGACATAAGAGACGTGGGTTCGATCCCTGGGTAGGGAAGATCATCTGGAGAAGGGAATGGCAACCCACTCCAGTGTTCTTGCCTGGGAAATCAAGGACAGAGGAGCCTGGCAGGCTACAGTTCATAGGGCTGCAAAGGGCTGGACACGACTGAAGTGGCTTAGCACACACGCATATACAAACAATGGGATATAGCAACAACAAAAAAAGAAAAAGGAATCTCGCTATTTGCAACATGGATGGATCTACAGGGTATTAGGCTAAGTGAAATAAGTTAGGCAGAGAAAGTCAAATACTGTATGAGCACATTTATACTTGGAATCTAAAAAACGAAACAAATGAACAAACATAACAAAACAGAAATAACCTTTAGATATAAAAATCAAACAAGTGTTTGCCAGAGGAGTGGGGGATGTGGATATAAAACATAAATGACAAAGATTAAAAGCTACAAACTTACAATCACCAAATATATGAAACATGGGTATAAAATATAGTGTGAGGAATGTAGTCAATAATTATGTAATATCTTTGTATGACAAAGTGACAGCTAGTAACTAGACTTATGGTGATCATTTTGAAACATATAGAAATGTCAGATCACTATGTTGTATGACAGGAACTAAGATAGGTTGTAGGTCAGTTATACTTCAAAATCAGAAACAACTAGAAAAAGATTAGATTTGTGGTTACCAGAGGCAAGGATAGGGGGTGTAAGAATTGGATGAAGGCAGTCAAAAGGTACAAACTTCTAGTTATAAGATAAATAAGTACGAGGGGTGAAAGTTACAACATGATAAATTGAATTAACCCTGCTTTATTACATATATTAAAATTGTTAAGAGAGTAAATCCCAAGAATTTTCATCACAAGGAAAAAGTGTTTCTCTTTAATTTTGTATCTATATGAGATGATGGATATTCATTAAACTTATTGTGATAATCATTTCATGATATATGTAGGTCAGACCATTATGCTATATTCCTTAAACCCAAATGGTGCTGTATGTCAATTATATTTTAATAAAACTGGAAGAAGAAAAAAAGAAATGACTCAGGGAGAAGGTACCTCTCCTGCTCAAGTGCACCTGGCCCAGCGTGGGAAGAGAGCTGGACAAATGGTCAAAATTGGAGACTGACATGGCCACCTGTGAAACCTGCTTCCTAGAACCTAAAGCATTTCTTCCTAGAACTAACCCCAACCAGCAGCATGATTCTACCAAGGAACAACCTGGTCTCAGCTGCTAGATCAGTAGTGGGCTCACAGGCCAAAGTGGACCAGTGAACACTTTCCTCAGAGGTTTGAATATGGCATAAGCAACATTCCCCTCTTGAACGGCTGGCCTTATAACCCTTGACGTGTGTAACAGTCACGGCTTCCACCACATGGTCAAGATAACAGAAGAAATGAGAAAGAAGGATCAAGTGAGTATTCAGAAATGTGAATAGTTGTGAGACAGAGAAATTCCTGCTGGTTGTGAAATTCCTCTTCTATTCTTCCTGAGATCCCCAGCAACATTCTTGCCCTGGGGTTCTATGAGACTCCCCAGTATTATCTTAAATAGTTATTAATTATTTATTTCCTAAAGTTAATTTGAATTCATTCTAACTCTTATTAGCTGGTGGTAGCTGGAGGCAAATGTATATTTGATCATAAGCTAAGCTTTAATATTTATAATAACTATTGGAGTTTTTGTTGATGAATTATTAGATACTCAGTATTAAACATAGATTATTTCCTTTAGGGCCCCCAGATTTTATGAAGTGGGCAATCTTATCCCCTTTCTACAGGTGAAAAAACTGACTGATTTATTTTTTGTTTTTTTTAATGATTTTTTTATTGTGGTAAAAATTACATAATATACAACACACTATTTAACCATATTTAACTGTATAGTTCAGTGGTACTAAGCATATTCACATTGTCGGCAACTCTCACCATTAATCCATCTCCTGAATTTTTCACCTTCCTACACTGAAACTCAGTCCCTGTTAAGCAGTAACCCCCATTTCCCCTCCCCACACACCTATCCTCCAGCCCCTGGCATCTGCAAATGTACTTTCTGACTCTACGAACTTGACTATTCTAGGTATCTTGTATAAGTGAAATCAAATGGTATTTGCACCTAATGTACATCGTAATGCATTTTTAAGGTTAACAATGTATATCCTACAGATTGCACCTTCTTCCTGCCCCTTCATGCTATACAGTAGGTTTTCATGAGTTACCTATTTTATAAATAGTAGTGTATGTTAATATATAACCCCAATCTCCCAGTTTATCCCACCCCACAAAGAAGATGTGGTACATATATACAATGGAATATTACCCAGCTATAAAGAGGAATGAAATTGCGCCGTTTGCAGAGATGTGGATGGACCTAGAGACTGTCATTCAGAGTGGAGTAGGTCAGAAAGAGAAAAACAAATGTTGTGTACTAACACATACATGTGGAATCTAGAAAAATAGTACAGATGAACTTACTTACAAAAGCTGAAACAGAGACACAGACATAGAGACTGATGCCTGCTTTTGTAATGCATCCTGAATTTAGACAACTATTCAGTAGTGAGGCTACTTTCTAATAGACTTCTTTTAGCTCGATTCTAACTGTACTCCGTTTAATCTCAGGCCCATGCTTTCAGTCACCAATTCATAAGATTAGGTAAGATGATTTGATAAGAGGTAACTCTGACATAGAGAAAGAATACAAAATACCGATTTTCCTAATACTTTTCAATTTTTTAGAAAATCAGTTTAGTTTGGGGTGAAGAATGGAGATAAGAAGAGAGTATTTAGGGGAGCATTTATCAAAATGCATTTTGTTATGGCTGCTGCTGCTGCTGCTAAGTCGCTTCAGTCGTGTCCGACTCTGTGCAACCCCAGAGACGGCAGCCCACCAGGCTCCACCATCCCTGGGATTCTCCAGGTTAAGTCAGATCTCTGTAATTCCAAACACTGAAGACTCATGGAGTGGTAAAGGAAAGGAAATTATGTAAGAACTAGTCATTAAGAAGCGAAGTCTGTGCATCATTTGGCTGGTATTTACCAGTGCCAGGGGTCAAAAGCTTCCACTTCAAGCATTAGTGGATTCTCCCTCAGTGAACCTCCCCCAAGCTGCAGGGCTGTGTAACTCTTCTTAAGTCTAGCAGGGTTGCTTTCACAAGTAGTTTTAATCACAAACATTCAGTTGGCCACAAACACATTCCTGTACAATTCCTTCATGGGTGCCTTCTTAAGAGTGAGCTGAACTGTTAACTTACTTTTAAACAAAACAGAATAGTTGAAATGTCTGACTGCTTCCTATCAGTATTAAAAAAATATGAATTTATACAACAGCTGCAGCTTGTTCAGTAGGATTGTTTTACCCAAAGAAGGACAAAACAAAAAGTAACAAGGGAACACTAATGTTCGCAATGGAAAGAAATGAGTATACCCACAGCTTTTTAATGTTGCTTAACATAAAAATGGCTTTGAGGATTAAATGAGTAACATCCTATTATGATTCATCTTATTTCCAGATGATTAGCAGTGCTGGGCCACAATGATTATAAAATAACTAAATAAAAGGGGAGAGTAGGATTTAGAGTACACTACAAAAATTCAACACCAGTAACTACAAAACAGTTGATCAAACTCTGTAAAATGACATAGCTGCTTTAAAAAGAATAGCAAAAATATGCCTTTGAAGTTTTTCCTCATTGACAGCCCTAGTAACCTTTCCCCATGAGTGAACGAATTGGTATATTTTCAACTGACCAAAGTTACATAACAACATTAAATGGATATTAAATATTTTATGAGCACTCGTAACCTACCACTGCCAATTAACAACTCATCCAAGCATGTGTGATGCAGTAGCAGTGAGAGGGGAGCCACTAGCTGGATCTCTTAGTGCTAATATCTTGGCTGAACCACAGATTTTATGGTCAATCCTTGTCTTTAAAATCAGAACTGGGCATTCTCAGCCTGCCAGAGATAATCGTTTTCTTAATAAAGTACTTGTAGTACTTGTTTATCACATCATTCAATAAACAGGGCACAGAGGATGAGAGAGAAGAGTCAGGAGCCAGCTGTCAGGTGTGAACCTTACCAACTCTCCCACTTGGCCATATGGCTTAACCACTGTGTGATTCAGTTATAACTAGTCAAATGAAGATCATATTAATTCTAAGAGGATTGTTATGAGAATTAAAAATGTCAGTCATTAGAAAACCTTTAGGATAGCACTTGACACTGTCGTAAGCACTATGTAATGGCAGAATACAGAAATGAATGTCATTGGTTTGTTCCAGCAGTACTTCTTATGTGCCTTCCAAAGCTTGGACCACATGAGTTGCTTAAGACTGACAAAGTACCTGCCCTCGTGGAACTTACATCCTGGTTGGATAAGGGAGACAATGACAAAGTAACAAATAGACAAAAGCATGGCTTCCCAGGTGGTGCTAGAGGTCAAGGATCTGCCTGTTAATGCAGGAGACATAAGAGAGGCAGGTCAATCCCTGGGTCAGGAAGATTCCCCAGAGAAGGGAGAGAAACCCACTCCAGTATTCCTGCCTGGAAAATTCCATGGACAGAGGAACCTGGTGGGCTATAGTACATGGGGTTGCAGAGTTGGACATGACTGAGTGACTCACACACGGCAGATATTAAAAATTTCTGTGAAGAAAATAAACATTTCAATAAATGATGAAATGAGATTTGAGGTGGGAAGATGAGGAGCAGGCACTGGTCAGAAAAGCTCTCTTTAACATTTAATATTTTATGAGAAGGTTCATCATGTGAGGCCCAGAGAGAAGAGCTAAAGGATGAGGGGGGATAATCTGTGTCAGAGTGTGGGGTCAGTCTCATAGGAGCAGTATGGCGAGAATGGAGATGGAGGACTTTTCCAAAGGAAAATTTAAGTCCTCCTAGCTGAACAAGAAGTGATGGATTCTGGGCAGGTAAGCCCAAAAGATTTCTATCAGATATTTAAAGGGTTTTAACCAAGTAAATGATATACTCTTGGTTACATATATTAGGTAAAATATTTTTGATCCATAATTTGACCATCAAAGAGGAGAGTGAAAAGTTGGCTTAAAGCTCAACATTCAGAAAACTAAGATCACAGTATCCAGTCTCATCACTTCATGGCAAATAGATGGGGAAACAGTGGCTGACTTTATTTTTCTGGGCTCCAAGATCACTGCAGATGGTGACTGCAGCCATGAAATTAAAAGATACTTACTCCTTGGAAGGAAAGTTATGACCAACCTAGATAGCATATTCAAAAGCAGAGACATTACTTTGCCAACAAAAGTCCATCTAGTCAAGGCTATGGTTTTTCCCGTAGTCATGTATGGAGGTGAGAGTTGGACTATAAAGAAAGCTGAGCATCAAAGAATTGATGCTTTTGAACTGTGGTGTTGGAGAAGACTCTTGAAAGTTCCTTGGACTGCAAGGAGATCCAATCAGTCCATCATAAAGAAGATAAGTCCTGGGTGTTCATTGGAAGGACTGATGTTGAAGCTGAAACTCCAATACTTTGGCCACCTGATGCAAAGATCTGACTCATTTGTAAGGGCCCTGATGCTGGGAAAGATTGAGGGCAGGAGGAGAAGGGGACGACAGAGGATGAGATGGTTGGATGGCATCACCAACTCAATGGATGTGGGTTTGGGTGGACTCTGGGAGTTGGTGATGGACAGGGAGGCCTGGCGTGCTTGGGTTCATGGGGTCACAAAGAGTCGGATATGACTGAATGACTGAACTGAACTGAAAAATACAATTTTTTCTTATTTTTTCTATAATTTAAAATAGATTCTCTTTGAGCAGCCATTCTCCTTGATGTCAAAAAATGTAATCTCAATGCCAAGTAACTTCAATCAATTAGCAGTTTTTCTATTCACCTCACTCCTCTCTTTTTGGCCGAAATGACCTGCATGCCAGCGGGTTTATCTAACATCATGTCTTTATGAGCTTATATTAAGAGAACCATCAGAATTGTGGTCCAAGGTCCTCGTGTCTCCATGCTGACATCCACTGAAATGTGCTTCATTTCCATCCTTCCTTGTGTGTTGGGATCTGTCTCCACTGGTATCTGTGGAGAAGGCACATTCCCATCCAACAAGCAGGTGCTGGTCCACACACTGTGTCCTCTTGGATGATACCAAAATTGATCCTCTCTGCGGAACTTCTGCATCCTTCTGTGAGGACCAGAGAAACTTTCTGACGCTCTCCAAATCATCAAACCTTGAGGTGGAGGGCACACCAGCCCCTCTGTCCTGTATCTACTTTTCGTCTGTGAATCACCTTGTGTGTGGGGATCACAAGAAGGTTTCTTGCCTCCTTAGGCTCACTCAGAGGCTGGGCACCTAAAATTTGCTTTCTGACCCTACTACACCTCTTTTGGAATGGTGACCATCTAGAGAAGAGGACAAGAGGCAGTCCTTTGGAAACTGTCCAACCCCAGTCCCTATTGCCCTCTTCTCAGGCTCTGCTTCTCCTGCCTCAGCCTGAGTTCTGAAAAACAATTTTAGGGTAGAAAAACTGGCTCGTCTGTTATATGCATTCTATTCAACTCTATTGGTTACATACAACAATTTTAATTTTGGTAATCAAAAGCCAGGATTTGGGAACTCAAAAATCCTTTATTATATCCTACAGCTTTTGCTTGGCATTTCAAAAGTCTCTGTTTTTTTGAGAATTGACTTTTATTTTCCCTGTTCAGTGTGACTTCCCTTTTCCAGTGCAGTGCGTCCCATCCATACTAGCTGATGTCTGAACTCTCCTCGTTTGATAAAATTGCTATGTGCTCCAGGTCCATTGTCAGTCTTCGTGGGACAGTGAGGGATGTATGTATATGAACACGGTTAGTTTTTCTAAATCTTGTTTTCCAGGTGACCGTTCTCACTTGTGGGTATCTTTTCCTAAGACAGAACTTCCAAGAGCTCTTCCAATGCATAGTTGTAAAATTCAGTTTTTGATTGTAAGCAACAGAAGTCTACTCTATTTTTTAATCAAAAGGGGTCTACTTGGTTCACATCAGATTTCACAGATGGAACGGCATACAGCAGGAATTTAGGAGGCTTGTCACCTCTACAATCAAAACAACAAACCTTGTCAATCCTAAAGGAAATCAGTCCTGAATATTCATTGGAAGGAACTGATGCTGAAGCTGAAGCTCCAATATTTTGGCCACCTTATACAAAAAACTGACCCACTGGAAAAGACCCTGATGCTGGGAAAGATTGAAGGCAGTAGGAAAAGGGGACAACAGAGGATGAGATGGTGGGATGGTATCACCGATGGACATGAGTTTGAGCAAACTCTGGGAGTTAGTGATGGACAGGGAAGCCTGGCGTGCTGCAGTCCATGGGGTGGCAAAGAGTCAGACACGACTGAGCTACTGCACTGACTGTCACCTCTACAGTGGCAGAGAAAAACCTTGGACCATGACTCAGATCCTTGCATCATTACTCAGGTCCAGGTAGAGGGGGTCTCACTGGCCAAGATTACGTTCTACCCACTGCATGCAACAGGCCATGGAGAGGGGTTATCCAGGCCCAATCACTCTGTAATAGGAAACAGAAGCTACTTCCCACCAAGACTTGACACAGTGGGGGAAGGACAACTCCCTGAACAGAAATCAAGATGGGATTAGGAAGGTGAAGAACTTCTGGACAGACAAAATGGCTAGGTCCACTGCCCCCATTCTATGATTCTGTGTTTTATATAAAGTATTGAGAAGGCCTAGAGATATCACTAATATGCTGTTGGGGAGTATTACTGTGATTTCTTTCTAAAGATTAACAATTGAAAAAATCCTTTACCAAGAAAGAACTTTTTAGACGGTTTAGGCAATTCCTCCTCCTCTGCAAGGCTTTAGTTGTGTTATATCATATACATGGGGAAAGACAGCACACCATGAATATTCAGTTCCTCTGCTGACCTAGACAGATCATTCTTTTCTATTAAGAAATAGAAAATAATGAAATGTTAGAGCCAACATATGGAATCCAGTTTGGAAAAGAGTCAGGGAATATAATAGGGTAAAAGAAGGGGAATGAGAAGAAGCTGGGAGAGGGAGCAAGAAAGAAAAAGCAGGAAAAAAAATATCATTATAATGATACTTCAGGAACAGCTTTAAATGGAAGACAACAAATGAACCAGTATCATGAACTGAAGGAATCTCTCTCCCATCCTTCTTTCATGCCTCCTTCCCTCCTCTTCTCTGTCTCTCTCTCTCCTCCTTTCTCTTTAATTTTATTTTGACACAATGTCTATTTCCTGGTATCTGCTATTAGGCAAAAGATTTCTGAGTTAACTTCTGCAATATTAACTCTACTCCTCACTCAATCACTTACCACAAAATAACAATTCAACAAAAACCTAAAATACAACACAGAGATTTCTAGGATTTTTTTTTCTCTTTTCCTCAAAACTTCTAGAATCACCTTTAATATGTTCATTGCAGCCAGAATGTAACTATTTTCCATACAAAGCTGACTTACAACTTTGGCTTTCTGTCATGGCAAAGTGGTAAATAATCATAACATGATTTGAAAATGTATAGTTTTGTCTAAATCTAAACTACAGTTCCATGTAAGCTTGCCCACAAATGTGTTTCCACTAAATCAGGACAGCCTACACCCAATGGTGAGAAACACGTAGAACTCCATTTCCCGGGCTTTAACGATTTCTTCAACAGAAGAGTCCTTCAGATCTTAGTTGGATGTAGACCAAAAAATTCATTCACCCAGATCAACAAAATCATTTACTCACTTGGATGGAACCATCAGATAGGTGTGTCATTGGACTGGCTGCAAGATTTCATAAGGATTCAAGTTGTATGGCTTTTCGTGATTCAAGTTATGTGGCTTCTCATGAGAATAAAAATAATCACCACTATTACCTTCAATAATTACTGAACACAGTCTATCTTTCAGGAACTATGCTCAGCACTTTAAATGTAGTGTTTCAGTCAATCCTAATAACCTCTGTATGAGGTTATACATTGCGGTGTATTGGGATATGTATTGTGATTGTTATTACCATCCCCATTTTACAGATCTTATAGTTGTTTCATTAAATCATTTGTGACTCTGTAGCCTGCTAGGCTCCTTTGTCCATGGGATTTCCCAGGCAAGAATACTGGAGGGGGTTGCTATTTCCTTCTCCAGAGGATATTCTTGACCCAGGGATCAAACCTGTGTCCCCTGCATTGGCAGGCGGATTCTCTACCACTGAGTCACCAGGAAGCTCTTTATACAGGTCTTTTGAACAGCTGATAAATAGTAAGCCAAGGTTTAAATCAAGACATGCTTATTCAAGAGCCCATGAGGCATTACATCCTGTAAGTTATGGGCTGGAGCATTTGGGCAAGGGTTGCTTTATCAAATTTGGCTTTGTAACAGTCACTTAAACTTATGAGACTGATGATAGCACTCCAGTATGCCTTGAGAGGATTTGCTGGAAGAAAGGCTTTTGCTAAGCTCACCAAGACACTCAGTGTATCATTCTGTTTTACTTTCTTCACAGCACTTCTCCAACTTCAATGTGAGTTGAAGGGAGAAAGGATTTTGCCCATTTTTTAAACTGCTGTTTCAAGAGCATCTTAAAAGACTGACCCATGGAACATGCTCAATGAATATTCTTTGAATGTTGAAGTTGCATATTGAATTTCCGTCATAAAAATAAACTCTGCATCAGATACCCATATGAAATGAAAATCAGGCCATGGTCCCATGGATAATGTAATCTGTTTTTCCAGTTCTTTCCTTTTCACATTCATCTGTATGTGTGGGCGTTTGTATATATGTGTCTGTGTGCATGTTTGTGTACGAGGGAACATTTAGAGTATTTTCTCCAGCCTTAGTAGCATGGAGTCTGAAAATGTGCCATAGACAAATATTTAGAGCCCCAATCGCCTTTGAAAATTATTTGAAAGGACAACATATGAAAGTGATTAAAAATATGAGCTTAGTCTGGCAGCTGAAGTTAGATTAGGGTCCCTATAAATTCTAAATTACTTACTATATTCCCTTTACATTTCTCATGCAAATATTAGCATTTTCTTTCCCTTGATTACAGTGTTAAGATATTTTGTTTCATTTTCTATCATATTTTCCTGGCTAGATCTTCCATTTGAATGATAACTAGAAGCAGTAATAGTTAGAATCCTCCTTCTGTTCTTGATTGTAAAGTGAATGCTTCAAAATAAATTACAACAGTTGTATATTCTTGTTAGATTTCCATTAGTAATTGTGCCAGTTATCAACTTATTTCCTCTTGGCTCCAAGTATATACTTTATTGCCTGCTCTTTGAAAAGGCAGATGGGCCCTTTAAATATTTCTCCCTTGACAGTCAGCATAACATTAAACTTGGGCATCCCAGGTGTCTCAGTGGTAAAGAATCTGCCTGCCAATGCAGGAGATGCAAGAAATGCGGGTTCGATCCCCTGGAAGATCCCCTGGAGTACGAAAGGCAACCTACTCCAGTATTCTTGCCTGGAAAACCCCACGGGCAGGAAAGGCTGACAGGCTACAGTCCATGGGGTTGCAAAGAGAAACAACTGAACATGCGGGCATGACAACTAAACTTGGGCAGTAGAGGGCAGTAGGGAAACACTGCAAAAGGAAAGGGCTCTCCTTCCTGGTTGCGGCGTGCTCCCTGGGCATGCTCCTGCAGCTCACAGGCATTCCAGTGCCTATCTCCTAGGGTACAGGCAGCTCTTCCAGCATCTGGTTCTGGAAGCATCACAGCTTCTCCAAGGCCAGGCTCCTACAGAATAGGCAACTTCTCCAACATCAGGCTCCTGTGGTACACACAGCTTCCCTGATGTCCAGCTCCTGCAGCACTAGGCTTCTGCAGTGAACAGAGATTTGTGACAACTAGAGCCTAGTAGCTTCCACCGGCATCCCCTTGCACGGTTTCATTGCATAGTTCCTCCAACAAGATACTTTGCCATGAATGACTTTCCCCAAAATCCTATAGTAGATTTTTGGGCAATTTCCAGAGAGTAGATTTTCTAGCAAATTCTACTAGTATGCCACTAGAGAAACTTCTCTGCCCTCCTTCTCCCTAAAGGAAATCAGGGTTGCTAGGAGGAGAAGAGGAAGGGTCCTCCTTGGGCACTGTATCAGCTCTGGGGGTAGTGCTGCCTCTTTATTTTTGCCATGTTCTTTAGCATTCTCTTTACCCATGGAAAAGAAATGCAAAAAAGTCAAATGGCTGTCTGAGGAGGCCTTACAAATAGCTGTGAAAAGAAGAGAAGTGAAAAGCAAAGGAGAAAAGGAAAGATATAAGCATCTGAATGCAGAGTTCCAAAGAATAGCAAGAAGGGATAAGAAAGCCTTCTTCAGCGATCAATACAAAGAAATAGAGGAAAACAACAGAACGGGAAAGACTAGAGATCTCTTCAAGAAAATTAGAGATACCAAGGGAACATTTCATGCAAAGATGGGCTTGATAAAGGACAGAAATGGTCTGGACCTAACAGAAGCAGAAGATACTAAGAAGAGGTGGCAAGAATACACAGAAGAACTGTACAAAAAAGATCTTCATGACCCGGATAATAACAATGGTGTGATCACTCATCTAGAGCCAGGCATCCTGGAATGTGAAGTCAAGTGGGCCTTAGAAAGCATCACTACGAACAAAGCTAGTGGAGGTGATGGAATTCCAGTGGAGCTATTTCAAATCTTGAAAGATGATGCTGTCAAAGTGCTGCACTCAATATGCCAACAAATTTGGAAAACTCAGCAGTGGCCACAGGACTGGAAAAGGTCAGTTTTCATTTCAATTCCAAAGAAAGGAAATGCCAAAGAATGCTCAAACTACCACACAGTTGCACTCATTTCACATGCTAGCAAAGTAATGCTCAAAATTCTCCAAGCCAGGCTTCAGCAATACATGAACCGTGAACTTCCTGATGTTCAGGCTGGTTTTAGGAAAGGCAGAGGAACCAGAGATCAAATTGCCAACATCTGCTGGATCATGGAAAAAGCAAGAGAGTTCCAGAAAAACATCTATTTCTGCTTTACTGACTGTGCCAAAGCCTTTGACTGTGTGGATCACAATAAACTGTGGAAAATTCTGAAAGAAATGGGAATACCAGACCACCTGACCTGCCTCTTGAGAAATCTGTATGCAGGTCAGGAAGCAACAGTTAGAACTGGACATGGAACAACAGACTGGTTCCACATAGGAAGAGGAGTACATCAAGGCTGTATATTGTCACCCTGCTTATTTAACTTATACGCAGAGTACATCATAAGAAACGCTCGGCTGGAAGAAACACAAGCTGGAATAAAGACTGCTGGGAGAAATATCAATCACCTCAGATATGCAGATGACACCCCCCTTATGGCAGAAAGTGAAGAGGAACTAAAAAGCCTCTTGATGAAAGTGAAAGAGGAGAGTGAAAAAGTTGGCTTAAAGCTCAACATTCAGAAAACGAAGGTCATGGCATCTGGTCCCATCACTCCATGGGAAGTAGATGGGGAAACAGTGGAAAGTCTCAGACTTTATTTTGGGGGCTGCAAAATCACTGCAGATGGTGATTGCAGCCATGAAATCAAAAGACGCTTATTCCTTGGAAGAAAAGTTATGACCAACCTAGATAGCAGATTCAAAAGCAGAGACATTACTTTGCCGACTAAGGTCCGTCTAGTCAAGGCTATGGTTTTTCCAGTGGTCGTGTATGGATGTGAGAGTTGGACTGTGAAGAAAGCTAAGCGCCGAAGAATTGATAATTGATGCTTTTGAACTGTGGTGTTGGAGAAGACTCTTGAGAGTTCCTTGGACTTCAAGGAGATCCAACCAGTCCATTCTGAAGGAGATCAGCCCTGGGATTTCTTAGGAAGGAATGATGCTAAAGCTGAAACTCCAGTACTTTGGCCACCTGCGAAGAGTTGACTCATTGGAAAAGACTTTGATGCTGGAAGGGATTGGGTGCAGGAGGAGAAGGGGACAACCGAGGATGAGATGGCTGGATGGCATCACTGACTTGATGGACGCGAGTCTGAGTAAACTCCGGGAGATGGTGATGGACAGGGAGGCCTAGCGTGCTGCAAAGAGGCCTGGGGTTGCAAAGAGTCGGACACAGCTGAGCGACTGAACTGAACTGAACTGAACTTACTTTTCACTAACCAATCCCTCACTTATTCCAATCAGTTTTTAAAAATTCTTTAAGCTTTTCCTGTTCACATTGCTGTGTTGTTTCTGTCTCCTGATTGGACCCTGACTGATTTGCCAGGTTAAGTATGTTTTCTTCTATACTTATTTTACTAAAATTTTTTTATTATAAACATTCTGAATGGGTACTGAATTTAATTTAAGGCCCTTTTCTGCACTAATTGAGGTAATGTCTCTTTTTTAAAAAAATTTTGTTAATGTCATGATATATATTAATTTTTCAAAAACATGAAACCATAGTTTCACTCCTGGGATAAATCCAATATGGTAATGATTTCTAATGCCCTATTATCTCTGATTTTCCAGTATTTTCTTAGGACTTTTCTGTGTATGTGTAATACACAGAAGCTTGAGTTACAATTCTCCTTTCTTGTTTGTCCTTAGCTGGTATTATTTTCAACTTTATGCAAACCTTATGAAACATCTCAGAAAAAGATCACAGCTATCATCTCAACTCCTTTTCTTTCTGGCCTTCTTTTCTTTGTCTATGAGAAGCTACTATAGAACTTCTTTTCATTCTGTCTTTGACTTAGATCTCCATCGTCTTTAATTTGGTTATTAATAAAGGCTTCCTCCCTTATCCAAATTGCTTCCTCCCTTACCCACGCAGCTAGCCAAGTTATCAGTCTTAAATAGTGCCCTGTTTTCTTGCAGAATAATAGTCTTGAAAATTTATTAAAGGCAAATATATGCATGCCATGAAAGGAATTATGCATTATAAGAAAAACTCTCTTTCTGGAAGACTAAAAATTGATCCCAAACTCCTAAATTGCAGTTCACATTTTAGACACAGACTTTAAAAATGTAGAACTAATATGTAATACATGTTTTTTGACTTATTCTCTTCTCTCCTAATTATTCATGTAGTCAACAAGTTTAGGTCCAATGAGTTAGCCTAATGATTACCATCTTTATCTCAAATTTATTAAATTCATGGGTTCTTTGCTTGTTATCAATAACATCAGCACTTTGGGAGAGTGATAATTATGTTTGCAAAATAATAAGAGTAAAATGCAATGAAACATACTATTTGAAAAAAATGTCTACGTTAAGAAATTATAAATTGTAAAGTAAGTCCTACCACCAAAAAGGTAATTTAAAGAATGCATATTTAGATCTTATAATCTAATAGGATGCATATATAAAATAAACCATGATATTTAGATCTTAAAAGGCAATTTTAGGGTTTTCCATGGCTGAAAGTGGGCATTGTTTGAAAATATTAGAATGGTCAAGGCCTCTTTTACAAAAAACTTTGTTTCTTCTTTTCCCTAAAATTAAATCTAAACTTTTGAGCACATCACTCACTATCATCTGCAAACCCTGCTGACTTTTCAAGCTAGAGATCTCACTCTTCTCTCACTCCCATCTCCCTGTGTGCCACTCACTGTCCTCAAGTGTGCTTGGTTTGCAAGCCTGTTCCTATGACTTGCTGTCAGCCTGGCTTTACCATCTCATCCCTCCTTTTTAATCATTCTAATTTTTTTAAGTCTTTGGAAACACTAACTCCAACTTCAGTCCTCTGCCTTCTTTACGCATCTCCAGAACAAATTAATTTTCCTCCTATATTCCTATAATACTTCACTTCTTGAAACTGTATCTTCTAATTAATTGGAGATAACTATACCAGTTTGAGGTACAATATAAATCACATCTCCTTTTACTATTCCAATTAAATAGCTTGAGTCATCATTTAACCTCTTCCACTAATTTCTTCATATTCCCAAGGTCTACACCGTAGAAAAATTCTGAGAACAATAAAAGTTCTAATAACTGTCGGCCCTTATGTAGTACTTTACAATGTGCATTTTATGTACATCAAGGTATTTGGTTATGACAACAACCGTATAAGTAGACCTCATGACAATACCTGTTTAATACAGCATGATACTGAGGCAGAGAAAGGTTAAGAAACTTGCTCAAGATCACACAGCTGGCCTCTGTGGCCTGAGTCCATCCCTCTGAGTCTTATGAGGAAAGATCCTGTAAACAAAAAGTGAAGAAACTGGTTTTGTGACTCTAAAGACCAGGATGGCACAAGCAGTTTTGAGGACTCAGGTGAAATTACACAGAGTAGGGGCAAGACTTTCTTCTCACTTCTGAGTGAATTGCATCCCAGTTTCGCTGCAGTGAGGATTCAGGGGAAAACAGTGGCCCAGATACCTGGGAGGATTCTGTTTGGGCAGCACTGAAAGTCAACATTCTCAGCACAAGTGCTGGCCTTCCTGTGAGAGCATAAACAGCACAGACATGGGAAAGGGTACTGGTTCAGAGGATACTGATGAGGAGAGCATTGCGCTGTTAGATATTTTTGGGGAGATATCCATGGAAATGTCAAGAAGTAATCAGGTGAGACTGGAATAAACTAAATCCTCCTATTATGAGGGACTGGGTGGGAGACACTGAAATCTACATTGTTATGATTAATGAGATGCTTTCCTGGTGGCTCAGACAGTAAAGCGTCTGCCTGCAATGCAGGAGACCTGGGTTTGATCCCTGGGTCAGGAAGATCCTCTGGAGAAGGAAATGGCAACCCAGTCCAGTATTCTTGCCTGGAAAATCCCATGGACTGAGGAGCCTGGTAGGCTACAGTCCATGGGGTCCCAAAGAGTGGGACATGACTGAGCAACTTCACTTTCACAGTGCTTATGGTTTTGTGAAATCTAGAACCACTTTAATTACACAGATAATCTTATCTATTATCACAATTAGCATTCAATACTTAATGTGTTTAAAAAACTGACTCAGATAAACAAATAACTTACTCAAGATCAGGACTCTTGTAAATAACAGCCTCGGGGTTCGAACCTAGCAATTTCTGCCTCCAAGGTTCACATTCTCTCCACTGCATACAATGTCTTCCTGTAACAATGAAAAAAGAAAAAACATACTGTTGTGTCTTTTCTTTGACACACACAAGCAAAGCATTCCTTTCTGAGTACTTGGCATTTCTCATGACCTAGAAATTAGAATTCATTGATATTTTCATAAAATGAAGTCCCTAGTGAAGAGTTTTGTCCTCACCCAAGACAGATAAACCTCGGAATGCTGCTACAATCTGATGAGTCTCAATGCGGTTTTCTTTAGAAAATGTGAGTGCAGATGTAGCTATCACTTTTAATGTGTGGATAAGTGTGTATGGAGACCACAGCCCTCACTCTCACCTCATATGGTAGACACATGGGGCAGGACCCTCTATTTCCCACAGTACACAGTCCGGCCTCATACAAGTATTTTTTTCATTTTTACAATAAAATGTGTTTCCCAAGACATGATATTCCTCAAAAATCTGCACGTTATCTTTTTTAAAAAATATTTTCCTTTATTTATTTTAATTAGAGGGTGATTGCTTTACAGTGTATTGGTGTCTGATGTATTCTTTCGGCTGCTGAATCAGCCATAAGAATACACATATCCCTTCCTTCCTGAGCCTCCCTCCCGTCCCCCTAGCCCACCCCTCTAGGTCCTCACAGATCGCCAGGCTGGGCTCCCTGTGTTATATGGCAACTTCCCACTAGCTATCTGTTTTATACACGGTAGCGCATATACGTCAATGCTGCTCTCTCAGTTTACCCCACCCTCCCTTCCCCAAGGTGTCCAGAAGTCCGTTCTCTTATGCACATTATCTTTTTAAGAATGAAAACTTAAGAAATTCTCTGAACTTATTCCTTTACTAAAAAGAAAAGAAAATGAAATTTTGTCTCAAAAGTAGGAAGGAGAAAGGGTGTTATAATATCATCAGTTGCAATAGAACCCAATCAGGGGATTCTGCATCAAATTAGCTTCAGTTCCTGTTGGTTCTGATGAAATTGTACATCTGATTTTTGTCATAGCAAATGTGATTGTGATACCATAACTCAGAAGAAACGTCATTTCAGAGACAAGGAAATGCCATTGCTTGCTGCCAAAGTTAAAACTTCACTGAGAACCTTAGTTCCTTTGCTGATCACACGTGGATTTGGAAAGCACATGTGACTCGTGAGGACACCTGGGCAGAGCATGCACGTGTTCACGCGTGTTCCCCAAGTGGGCTACTTCACCTGTACCTGCTCTGTTTCTCTCTCAGCCTATCTGAATAGATTGGGTCACGTTGGTGAAGTGATGCCATTCTTCCTTCCTTCCTTGTACCTAATTTTCTGACAAGCTGAAAGTCAGCAACATTTCAGAAAATACAGTGCCCTTGATTAAGGTCTTAAATTCCCAAGCTACACAAATAGGATTTCTTCTGGAATGCACAAGTGTAACAGGTTTATATTTATATAAATGTGTATTTTTAAAAGTTGTATGTAGAAGAAGAAGAGAAAAAAAATTATGTCTGGCAGTTAGTCCCTTACAATTATGTAAAATTCCCAAACTAACTGCCTGAAGGAAAATCAAGAATACATTTTGCCAAGAATGTTTCCCTCTAGTATTAAATATTTTAAAATCCCCCAAAATTCTGTGTGTCTCAGAAAATGAATCTATTCTTCTTTAACATCTTTAATTTTCTGGTGTTCATGATTGTCTACAATTTTAATTTGAGTCAAAGTGTGAAATGGGACATCAGTTCCAAAAAAAAAAAAAAAAAGACACTTTGAATTTTGTATCTGGTTAGAAGCTAAAAAGGCTTTTTTTGAATATTTGAGGTTTTTCTTCTTTTAACAATCATAAATAAACTACTGTTCTTGCACAATGCAGATGATTAAATGATAAAACTTGGAAGTAAATTCAATAATGGAATAACAATAAAAACTCATGAGGGTTGTACTGCTCTCTTTGAGGTATTCCACTGAAATGATTGTTGCTTCTGAACAAATGGTGTCTCACTGCTTTTGAGGCTTGTGTGTGACTGACTGCTGAAAATTTAGCAGATTGTCCTGATGGCTCAGACAGTAAAGAATCTTCCTGCAATGCAGGAGTAGGGGGTTCAGTCCCTGGAGAAGGGACTGGCAACCCACTCCAGTATTCTCGCCTGGAGAATCCCATGGACAGAGGAGCCTGGCAGGCTACAGTCCATGGGGTCGCAGAGTCGGACACAGCTGAGGGACTAAGAGTGACTAATGTTTTAGAATATCTTAAGAGGGAAAATCTGTTGAAACAAATCTCCAAAGTCAGCACTGGAATCTGAAAACCTTGCAAAAAAGCCTGCTCTGTCCTCTTAGCTAGGAATGAGATACATCACTCTTCTCCCACCACGCCAGGCTCCCCCATCTCCAGATGGTCATGCTCTTTATGTGTTTCTAAATTCAGTTCAAATACCGCCTTCTCCAGAAACTTCCCCTTCACTCCTTTAAAGTCAGTTCTCTTATTTAAATGCCCTACCTATGTCTTTTTTTGAGACAGATTTGTTCCTTTTTATTTACACTCATTTGAATCCCTGTCTTATTTCCCCTACTTGATTCCAAAAGTTCATACACATCAAGTTCATTATCTGGTTCATCTTTGATTCCTTCATGGAGCTAAAGTAGTGCTGGACACCAGCCAGGCATAATTGTAAAGACAGCTTACCTTTATTGAGAGTTTACTATGTGCCAATCAGTCTGAAAGCTGTTATTTAATTCTCCAAAAAATCATGCAAGGTATGTACTTTTATTGTGTCTATTTTTATAAGTGTGAGACCAGAGACTTCAAGAGAATGAATGATGAGTAAATGTTCAAACACAGGCTTCAGACTCAGACTGTGTGACTTCAGAGATGGTGTTCTTAGGAAAAAAAAAAAAAAAAGACATTAAATTAGAAAAAAATGAATTTACCAAGAAATTTTCAGAATCAGTGTAAAACAAAGAACAGATTAAAATTATGTGTTCCAACCTTCCACTACAAGAGGAGTCAAATCATCTAATTCCCATCTTTCATGTGCTAACCCTCTCTAAACCATTATAAAAACAGCAGTACACAGTTTCCATCCAAATAGAATTTTCTGGTCAGATTTTTTTCTAACCTGGCAGAGCCAGGATTTAAATCCAGGAATATCAGAGTCCAAAGCCATGTGCTATCCACCGGAACACTAGGGCCCTCTAATCCCTTGAAGGTTTATCCTCAGCTTCTGTTATGATTGTTAGAGCTCATTTCCACCGTGTTCCTTTGTTGTCCTCTTGACAGGTCACAGAACCTCTCCCTTTACAGCCTGTCTCATATATTCTTAGGCTTCTAATTTCTCCCTACTTTCCTGTTTCCAAGGTCAAACAAGCCACATTTTTCATTCTTTCCTGAAGGTCAGATTTTTCAGCCTTGCAACATTCTTATGCCTCCTCTCTGTCCCCTCATCAAGTTATGCACACATGATATTAATACTAAATGACTGCTTTGAATTATTCAATTGTTGCTCTAATTGTCATGTGCATTTTTCTCAAAATAATAATTGCAAGGTTGCACAGGCCGATTCGGGAACTCTGCTGTCTTGTTCATGAATATAAACTAAACACAAGGGGGTAGATGAGAGGACGGGAAAGTCACCGCCAGCTGGAACCTGAGAAAAGAATGATGCTCTGCAACCTCAGGAGCCACTGAGCACAAGTGAACCTTGTCTATTTTTGGCAGTATATGAAGGCTACATGAAATACTGTGGTTTCCCGCCCCTGCCCTCTATGCTTTTGGGATATATGGAGCTGATTTAGTGCTTAATGGTAAGCAGCCTTGTAAACGTGGTTGCATGGTACTTCCAATTAGAACGTGGCTTAGAACAATTTTTGGCATTTTCTTTTTAGCAGGATTCGTAATGATACATCAAACCCAGTTCTTCTCTATATTTTGGTATTTCTGTGTTTCAGTTCAGTTCAGTTCAGTCACTCAGTCATGTCCGACTCTTTGCGACCCCATGAATCACAGCATGCCAGGCCTCCCTGTCCATCACCATCTCCCAGAGTTCACTCAGACTCATGTCCATCGAGTCAGTGATGCCATCCAGCCATCTCATCCTGGGTCGTCCCCTTCTCCTCCTGTCCTCAATCCCTCCCAGCATCAGAGTCTTTTCCAATGAGTCAACTCTTCGCATGAGGTGGCCAAAGTACTGGAGCTTCAGCTTTAGCATCATTCCTTCCTAAGAAATCCCAGGATTGATCTCCTTCAGAAAGGACTGGTTGGATCTCCTTGCAGTCCAAGGGACTCTCAAGAGTCTTCTCCAACACCACAGTTCAAAAGCATCAATTCTTCAGCGCTCGGCCTTCTTCACAGTCC